>CM077521.1:16557774-17157774 GCA_039654895.1 Mongoloraphidia duomilia | reverse complement strand
ATGCTTGAAATCTTTCACCTTTCTTTAATAGAGTCTAAAACGCCAAGTTTATCCCAACTTGCCATGTACCCGATACAGTTCATTTGTACTTTCATTCGGGAGCGAACGAATCAGTGACCAACGACCGTTCAGCATTACGACATTTCATGATGAAATCGGACTATTATATGGAGCATGCTAAAGAGCGTGCTAGAGAAAAGTAGGAAACATATCCAAGAGAGGACATGGATCCAGGAGCTATACATACCAAGAAGTTCCCAAGTTTACTACACACATATAATAATATATTTACCTACTGCAATCAGTGGCGGACTTTCCATAAGGCCGACTAGGTCCAGGCGCAGAGCGTCCAAATATTAGGGGCGGCAAATCCGCGGTCGACGCCTGCGAGCACCCGCTATCTACCTCAAGCACGTGTGGGCGCGGCGCGGCGGTGGACGGTGTGCACTGAGAAAACTCTATATGGTCTTATAACTATCAGAGACGGAATTTGCAGTTCCTCTAGCTATATGAATATGGTTGCCTTACTTTGTCTCTGACAAAAAAAAACACATTCGTTTATGGTTGGTTGATCCGAACGCAATTTTCGTACTTCACATTACTACGCTAAAAAGGTCGCAGAAAGGGGCGGCTGGTACTGAACGGCCTAGGGTGGCTAAGACTGTCAGTCCATCTCTGACTGCAATTCATATCTGTAAAAATGAGTTTATTATTGTAGCAAAACCCCAGATGATACTCCGCTGGCGACAATAGAAGCATGGAGAACAAGTAACAATGTTGAGGCGTGGCATGATATCGAAGACACAGGTAACCACCAGAATGTTCTGGAAAGCGCGCGAGCATGGCGGGGTCAAGCTGCTAGCTCTATATAAGCACGAGCAGTCACCGGAGAAAAAACAACGAGAGTCGTGTGACAGTGTCGATTGGAAATAAATACAGCATATAAATTGTTCAGTGTTATTAAAGCGCTTCAGTTCGTATAAGAATTACTGTTCGTGTTATTATTATATAAACAGTGGTGACTGTTAGAATTGAGATATAATTATTACATATTATTGTTATCTATTTTTGTTACATTTTTAATTATTGTAAATAAATGATTTATTCCACCCACGTAAAAAAACAGTTTTGTTACATTATTAACAAAGAGTGATATGAGTGAAGTCCCATGCCATCGTTTATGCGTGCTAAATAATCAATCAAACCACTGAGCTTCGTAAAACTCTGCAAGTGTGGCAGAGGATAGTTCTGTAAACTCCGATTGCATGTTAGGTTGCAATATTAGTCGAGTTACACCCAAGAGTTTCATATATTTTGACTTCTTATACAGCTCTGCATGCGAATTGTAGTACATAGGTACGTGCATAAATACATTAGCGATGGAGAGAGATGGAGTACAGCGGATGGTAACAACAAGAAGAAGAAGACTGACTGTTGAAGAAGCTGGCAGAAACATCGAGGGGCACAACTCGCGAACCCATGCCCTTGGGCACATACTGTGTTATGCATGCATTGAAATCTGGTCTGTTTCTATAATGTACAATGCACAAAAGTTCTTTCAGCTAGAAGGCTTTTATTTTAAGACCCAATAGGTAGCTAAGAAAAATGTTGCGGATCTACTAAAAGTTTAAGAGCCAACGCACACGCATGCTACTTTTTGTCGCACGATTTTGCGATGAAGTTGCTTGAAAATCCTCACATGTAGCTACCAACAGTGTAAGGTCACACCTGCGCTGCCAGACAATTATTTTACCAAATCGGGAATTTCAGTATGTGAAATAAAAAAAAACGGGATTTAGAGGCAAAAATCAGTACAAATTAAATAAAAAACAATGAGATATTTCAAAAATTTTATTTATATTATAAGACATCATTTAGGTTGATTTGAAAATTATAATATTAAAAAAAGGGTGTGGGTCTTGGGACCCCCGACAGATGTGAAACATCAAAGAAAACGTTATTGAACTCGGTGGTATTCTCTATGTAGTAGTATATATTTTTTCAAAAGCAGCAACTAACTATGCTGACGTAATCCTATATACTGCACTGTAACACACGCGGTTCCCGTGCCCGAGCGCGCGGAAGCCGAGAAAGAGAGAGTTATATTGTTACAAAACTGTATATTGTTACAAAACTGTTTTCTGAGTTGGCGGAATAAATATTTATTTACAATAATTAAAAACACAATAATAATGAATGCAACAACGAAAAGTCAGTTCTAACAATCAACACAAGTAAACAATAACTAAACAGTAATTACAAAGCAAACCAAAACAACTATATACAATAATTCGTAATTATTTATTACCACGACACTAGTATTTATTTTATCAATTTGGTTATTTATATCACGGCACTATTTATATTACTGATCCACCGTAGGCTTGAATGCGTGACTCACCGTTGACTGATTCCCACTCACTCGTACTGGCTGTATATATATGCTGCGTGGCGTAAGCCTAGTGTGTTCTCGCTTTCTCTAGAACTTTCGCGCAGGTACCAGTTGTTACAGTAAGCAGACCCCGTTTCTCAGAACTATTGCCTGCCGGTTATATACAGAGTGATCCGTAACAATATGTACCTATATTTATTTTTCGAGGAACTACATTTGGCTGAAGATTTTACTTCTTAGAGAGTTTCTTTCTGCTAATGTAACTGTTTTTCAAAAATCATCAAATTAGCTGTCCCGTGCAGGACACTCAATTTTAACTAATAAATCGGGACGTTCCCGCAAAAATCGGGACGTCTGGCAACGTATCACGACAAATTTCGAGTAGCTATGAATATTCGTTAAATTGCAACGTAGTATCCTAAATCGGGCGTTTTTGATAAAAAAAGTAACATTTGTGCGTTGGTCGTAAATCGTCACGTTTATAATTCGAATTTCTGAATAGAATTATTCAAATGGTAATAATGCTAATTGTATTGTATATTGATACTTATTCTATAAACAGTAGCATTCAAAATAAGTTCAAATCTACTGTAACCCCTCTCTAGTTTTATTAACTAAAATGTTCGATCATCGATGTCTGTACTAAAAAAATGGGTGTGTGCTTATGACCACACGACAGAAATGAAAACTGGAGATAATGAAGAAGTTATGCAAAGAGTAAATTAATTTTCTTCGTCGTATAAATCTTTATATGCGTGAAAATGGTGGACACTTTAACCACTTTTTATGACATATTTATTTATTTCTATTCATGTTTTAGTAACTTCACTTCACTTTTTAAAAATTACTGCGAGTTATTAAAATGCAAATTTCTCAAAAATCATGAGAGTAATCGAGTCTTAATAAGAGTAGCTTTTTTGTAGCAAATAAGTTACTAAGTCTAAATTTTATACTTAAACCCTTTTTCTTCCATTGGCGTAGAAATTTGAAACGTTCAAATATTAAAAAACCCGAGTTCTACGCCTATGGATTAATATTAATCAAAATTTTGATATGGATTTTTTTGTTCCATAAAACTATGTCAACGTGCCAAATTTTAGCAAAATCGCACAAGCCGTTTTAAATTTATAACAAAAAACGATTTCAAAATTGTAACTTCAGGGCTGTATAGCGCCCAAATTAAGCAATTTTGTAAGAAGGTAAGTTTGCTTAAATCGGCTTATTTTGGTCTCAGAAACATGTGGTAGGCGTGTGTTAAGTGTCTTTGAGGACACCCTGTATATAATTTTTAATCACAGTTTAATCATAAATATATTAAAATCGGCCTCTACATATTAAATTTAATGAATATAATACCTTAACGATAATGTAAAGTTTTAGTGGCATCTGTTAGCGCGCTTGTGAACTACAAGTGACTTTTTACTCGTATTAAGTTTTTAGTGTCATCTATTAGCACACTTATGATTTACATACCCAGCATATTGCAAATACGCGTTCGTATGAACTACACACTAATACCAGCATATTGCAAATACGGTTCGTGTTTGAGCCGAGTAGCCCCGATTGTCACCGTCGGGTGCGTTTCACATCACTTCAAAAACGTTCGTTAATTAAACTAATATTTGTCGGACGAAGCCACTGTGTTGTGCAAAACAATTATTAGAAAATTACTAAATTGAATAAAAAAGCCTCATCCCGATCCAATAATAATTTATTGTTCAAATTTCCATAAACATACCCCTGAAAATTTGAACAATAAATTATTGTTGGATCGGGAAGAGGCTTTTTTATTCAATTTAGTCATTCAATGTCACCGATCTCCATTCTTAATAATTATAATATTATAAGTTTTTATAAGAGGTGTAAATAAATTAAAACGTTGTATTTTATTAAAATTTTAAAGCATTACTAAATGACGATGCAATTTGAATTTATAATTAACTAAAATTATTAATTCAGACATATTTAATGAATTCGATCGTTGAATTCGCACATTACAAATCATTTTTCTGACGCAATTAAATATGATAATTGAGAGTCCAAAAATAAGTCCCACGTCAAAATCAAAACGCTCTCCGCCAGTGCAGTGGGCGCTTGCAAACATATTCTCTACTTCACTGGGCAAAGAAGATTCAGTTCCAGTGGCGTAAACTTACTGGCTGGTGACCTTGCTGAGGAATGATACTTTAAATGACTTGAGTATTCTCTACCGGAAGTTACCCCCTCCATTCTTCATCTCAAATCTTTTCCCCTCGCCTAAAAATGATTTCAGTTCTCTCGATGCTATTTTTAAAGCAAAAGGTTTCGGGTAAACGCCAGATGAAAGATTGATATTGATTATACACCTATAGAGTACAATGATATCCGTAAAAAAACAACCACTTACATCGTAGTGGGTCAACCCCATTAATTATGGTCTATTCATTTTCAAGATAGAGTGACCTGTGTGCATGATCAACTCGTGTCCCTTTGTTTCTTGAGTTGTGATTGGTCGGTCGGGAGAATTTCAAATTTTGCAAATGTACTGAACCATGTCACTGTTGGAATGTATTTTTTTCAATTTACTCTATCTTGGAAATGAACATCCCCCAGGGAGAACATCGGAATGTAGTGTTTCTCGCAATTGCATTCCAATGTTCTTTGGGAATGGCGTTCCCAGGATCCCGAGCTCGTACTAGTCGGTTTGTGTATGCCGGCTGGCAGATTCTAATACACAAATGGATTATTAATTGTTGTGTTGAAAACGCTAAATGACCTGAGTTGTCGACGCGTCTATAATCTACAATAATAATAATAAAAATTGGAAATGAACAGACTATATAGTTACGAAAAAAAATATAATAAGTAATACATATTTTATTGTATCACGATTAAATTTCACCTTGATATATGTATATTTTTTACAACGCCTGCTCTGGAAGTTGACTTTTCGAGCGCTGTATGTCATCTCCAAAATACACAATAATCACATACTTGACTATATGTGTTTCATAAACGCACATGTTCGGTTAAATATCACATAACTGCACGGATTCCACCTAAACTATACTACTATAGAAATATAACCTCACGAACACAATCTGTACTTAACTCACTCTATCTTTTTCACTTTACTAGAGACTACTGAAACGCCATCTAATGTCGCGATAATAATTTACTTTTTATCGTTCATGTATAGTAATTAAATTAAGTGTAAAAAAATGAAAATTCAATAAAAAATCATTTTAATATTGCAATTTTTTATAAATTAACTCAAATTTAAACTGTCCAAAAACGGTGCAAAGGTGGCCAAAAACGGTACTTCTACCCTATTTCTCTCAAAGTCAACTTCCAGAGCAGTAGTTGTAAAAAGTATTGTATGCTACAGGTGGGATAAGTAGCAAATATGACAGTCGTGATTACGACATTCGCTGTAAGGTTTATGAGGCATTCGTATGAAGACGAGTGTGGTTTGTCGCAACGAGCCGTTAGGCGAGTTGCGACAATCACACGCTCATGTCGCAAAACACGACTGTCAGATTATTTGCTACTTATCCCACATGTAGCATAAATTACTATAAATTTACGATTTTTCAGGATATAAGGCAAAATTATAAGTACAACAACTCACTTGCTAAAAATACTGAAATAGTCGACGTTTCGACAAAAGATTTTTTTCCTTCTTCAGGATCTATGGGTACAAAAACAATGTTTTTTAAAAACAAACTTAAAATTTAATATACACATTTTTCTTACAATTTACAATGTTACTAATCTAGATTTTATTTTGCCGAAACGTCGACTATTGAAGTATTTTTAGCAAGTTGTATTTATAATTTGGCCTTGTGTCCTGAAAAATCGTCAGTTTAAATATATTTATTCATAATTTTATGCTATAAGTTTATCGTGTATTTCTTGTTGAGTCCCCCCCGAATGCCTACGCCGTTGTGTAAATCGTCTCACCTGGCTGCTGCCTTCTGTTAGCCGCCGATGGCCGCACCACCGCCACTTATACCTACCATTCAATGTTACAGTCTGCTGCAAGATGCGAGTGGCCCATTTAAAAACGGAAACATCCAAAAATTACATTTACGATAAAGGATTACAGAAATGTGAAAAGTTAGGCTAAACTAATTTAATGTTGTCGATTAGGTAAGAATGACAAGTGAAGTTCGCATGCCTTTAAAGCCTTCAATTGTAGTACGTGCTACAGATGTTGCTAATTAATTAGGGTACCGCTGGCTTTCTGGCTTGATCTATGTAAAGGGTGTCTCAGCAAGAATTTGAATTTTGAATCGCGCGCCATTTTCGACTGTTAATTGTTGAGTCAGCCATATTTGCTATTTGTTTAATTAAAACATTGACATTTACGAAAATGGTGCGTTACAGGTTAGAAGAACGTTTGTTAATAGTGAAAACCCATTACAAAGAAATTGCAAGCCAAATTCGTGAAATCCAGCAGGAGGTAGTGATGACATTTACACATGAAACAAAATATCGGTTAAATGGCCACCGTTACTCTGTTGGCAGGTATGCACTCTTTTGACAACATTTTGCAGTAAGGGCTGCTGGATTTGACGAATTTGACGTGAAATTTCTTCTTTGAGTTCCTCAGTTGTCTGGGTGGTTCGCACAGATCTTACTTTTCAAAGAACCCCAGAGAAAATAGTCCAAACAAGTTAAACCGCAACTTCTTGACGGCCAGTTATGGTCTCCAAAACGAAAGATAACACGACCTGAAAACTTGGTTTGTATTATTAACACACGTTCTTAACAAACGTTCTTCCAAGCTATAACGCACCATTTTCGTAAATGTCAGTGTTTTAATTAAACAAACACTAAATATGGCTGACTCAACAATTGACAGTCGAAAATGGCGCGCAATTCGAAATTCAAGTTCTTGCTGAGACACCTTTATATCTTATTTACACCGCCTACTAATAATGAAATATTAGTCTTTATAAAATTCCGAGTAACTTTTTACAATTTTTTGTCACGACCTCTTGGACATCAATCTTTTCATATAAGTGTGATTATTCCCTAATAATCGCTGAAAATCAGTATCAATTTTAAAAACGTACGTCAAGTTAGATTGCCCATGACAGATTTTTGAATTTTTTTTATGCCAATCGTTAGTGCTGCTAAACCCCAACATTTTTTCGTTAGTGCTCAAAAAATGTCAAAGTTGTGGACATTTTTAACCGACTTCAAAAAAAGGAGGTTTCTCAATTCGACCGTATATATTTTTTATGTAGTTATGTGGTTATGTTTTATGTATGTTCGCGGATAGTTTCGTCGTTTATGAACCGATTTTGAAATTTTTTTTTATTTGAAAGGATATACTTTCAGATTGGTCCCATAGATATTTCATCAAAATCGGTTCAGTAGTTCGGCTGATTTTAATAAAAGTAAGTAACGGCGTGTGATTCTTTAAGGTAAATGTTACTTTTTGACACTAAAAAGTAAAAAATAAAAAACTTTTTAACAAAAAAAAAACCTTCTTCAAAAAGACACTAAAAAGAGGAAAATAATGAAATTTTGAGGTCTGTGCCAATTAAAATATGAAGTCGGTTAAAAAGTATAGTATAGTGATTAATATCTTCTTTTTACCAACTTCATATTTTAATTGGCACAGAAATTTCATTATTTTCCTCTTTTTAGTGCCTTTTTGAGTGAGGTTTTTTTTTTGTTAAAAAGTTTTTTATGTGGGCAATCTAACTTTTTGACGTCAAGTTATAGAATGCCCACATAAAAATCTCCACAACTTTGACATTTTTTGAGCACTAACGAAAAAATGTTGGGGTTTAGCACTACTAAGGATTGGCATAAAACAATTGAAAAATCTGTCATGGGCAATCTAACTTGACGTACGTGTTTTAAAGAGGTTTGACGATCTCACTGACAGAGTTTTTTGCGGTGCAAAAATTTCGGGATCTAACAATAATTTAGTCTCAGCAATGGATGTTTTCCTTTTATCCAGGTTCCACTGTATATTTTAAAATAACTAAAAATTAAACTTTCACATAAATTACGAAAGAATACAAATATAATTTTTTTATCCAAAAAAATTATCTGTTACCATCTGATTCATCAGATTGATTCAAACTAAGATCCTGAGGAAGATAAAATTACTATCGAGACGTCGACTAAATTTGCATACTGTACCTACCTATCAATTTTTGCCTTGTAGTATTCAACTCAGTTTGTGTTAAATTCAAATTATTGTTAAATTAATTAAAAATTCTTATGCAACCACTGGAATATTATAATTATCGAACATTGTAATATAGTAATTATGTAACGTTTCTCGACCTTATATACGTCTGTAACAATTTACTACTTGCTAAAATATTTTAAAATAATTCAAAACAGTAATTTCATTTGATTCTCGATGTGTTATTCAATGAAATCGACTCTATCTCTACTTGGAGTACAAGAACCAAAGCATAATAATTTCTTAATTATATTTTAGACGTAAAGTGATGGGTTAACTGTCTGAACATTTATTTGTCGAATTGTTTACGAACAACGTGACAATTAATTTTACTACAGCTGCGAGTAGAATAGGAACGCTGAGAGTTAGTTGTAAAAAGTCAGAAATATGTTTTTTAATGAAACAAAGTTATACAAAATAGTTATTTTCGATACGTGTGCGTGAAGTGAGGTATTCTAGTAGGATTAAATTGAGGCACTAGCTAAGAGACTGACGACGAGATCTCGTTGTGTATGCGTCAGTCCCTTTAGCGAGTGTCTCAATTTAAGCCTACTAGATACGTCACTTTAAGCGGACGTATCGAACATAATTTTTTATAACAACTGCTTCTAAAGTTTAATAAAGAGAAAAAAAAATTATGAAAACGGAAAATTCGCTCTTCGAGTCCTTAAAACTTTACAATTACAGACTAAGTTACGATTTAGTTTATTTTTATTAAAGTTATTAACTTCTGTATAAATCATTAAAAACATGACTCTCTCATGATGTGAACTTTGTAGGCGCAATACTATATATAGGAACACATTGATCGATAGCCAGTAAATAGTGCTTGTATTGTACAAAGTAAGGAAATTTCGAATTTATAAGATGTAGAGATTGTACTTTTACGCACGCTTTGGACTTTTACGCAGGGTGACGGTACTTTAACGCGCGCTTTGGACTTTCACGCCCAGATTTCTGCCTAGGCCAACAAAGCACCGTCCTAGGGGCCCAGCCACCGAGGGGGCCCCGGTCAGGGCGGAAATGGAAATTAAAGAAAAAAAGCCCAAATATTTTGTAAGATAACCTAATTGACGACTTTTTTTTTGCTAAATTTTCATCCAATTCCATTTTTTCATTTTTTTCTTTTTTTTGGGCTTGGGGGGGCCCAACTGTCAAGTGCCTAGGGGCCCTGGGTTTTTTTTGCTAAATTTTCATCCAATTCCATTTTTTAATTTTTTTCCGTTATTTTTTGGGCTTGGGGGACCCAACTGTCAAGTGCCTAGGGGGCCTGGGTCTTTAAGTCCGGGCCTGTCAGTATGGAGGCGAACGTAAGAATTTAGATTCTACCATTGGTCGTCAATGTAATTGATGTGCTGCTCGACTAAATTTTCGTACGATATCATATTATGTGGACGTATATTATATTATAGGTATGTATGCAGTCCTACAATACAGTTTTGAACATAACGTCGCTGCTTTTCGACGAGTACTGGGTCTGGTCGATCGCTCCGATTGGACGTGACGTGACGCTCGACATGCGTAACTGAACGGAAAAAAACGAGGCTTATAAAAGTTTCACTTTAAAAATCGACTGTTTGGTCGACTTGCATCAAAATAAACTACACACGATCCATTTTTTTTTAATGCATCACCTGAACCAGGTACATAGTTTACTTCGGCCTGGGGCAATAAGCATGAGGCAGTGCACCATGTCTATGTGTATATATTATTATCTGCAGCATGGCATGTGAGAGTGTGTGTGTGTTAAGCGGGACCCCGAGCGATGCCTCGACACCGGTGACTGCGAAGCGCTGCGCCAGTACACACGTGGACTCCTGGAGACAGAGGACCGCATCATGAAGTAGCTAGGTTACACCGCACACTGCGACATTCGACGAAGACCGTGATAAATGTTAATATGTCAAAAGAAACTTGTAGAGCGTGAATATTATTTTGTAAAATATAATTATCGTGAACAAATTTACCGAGTAACTAGAACAAATCAAAAACAATTATTTCATAAATATTTATATAAACTTAAGTTTGTTTTAAAATTGTCAGTTGTGAATTGTGAAAAGTATGTGAATGTCGGATGTGAAGAAATATTTTTAGTTTGTTGTGGGTAGATTGTGGTTTTAATGATTTGCAAAAAACAGTTAAAAAAATAAAATAAATATTTGTTTATGTACCTAACTAGAAAACGTAAAATAGGTGTCAATAGAAACAGTCAACAAAACTTAGAACCGGCATCATAAAAGTGTCAGTTTAAAGAAAAGGTGATAATTAAGTCTTAACTGAAGACAAACAATTAGAGATACCGCTTTGTTAACTTATTTTCGTTCAGTGATTTGTAAAACACCTTTGTCACTAAAGGAACAATAACTTTACCATCTTCCAAAATAATAATTTATCAAAGACATTGTGTAAAATGTTTGGTCAGTAATTTGTGAATTGTGGAACATATAATATATAAAAAGAAATAATAACTTTATCATCTTTGAAATAGTAATTGTATTATGTGAACGAAATATTTCAAAAGCATAAAAAAAGTTCCAGAAAATAAAATTAAAACTAAATTAACGATCGATAATAAAATTGCATTCGCTATAATAAATAAACTATTCTCCGCCATTCACATCTTTGTATGTGCATAATGTTTATAGAATGTGATACACCTGATTATTTCTCTGCATTCGTTTGTGCATAATATAAAATATTATATCAGAAGACATTAAACTTCTTTACTGCTGCGTGACTCATGTTTGCATAATGTTTTTTTTTTCAAAAACATTGTTTATTTATTGTGCACTCGTTAAACAGAAATTATCTATCTAATATATATTTATTTAAACCGCTAAAAACAACCAACTAAAAAATTTACTTTCATTTATTTATTCGAAAAACATTGTTTATCCTGTGCTAACAGTGAATCCTACTGTTCTGTAGTCATTAAATTGTAATAATTATTTATTGTATCCGTTTAGTGTATTTATTTATTTAAAAACAAAGAACAGAAATTATCCTGTAGCTTAAACATCAGTGTCTTGCAACCATAAAAACGAATTCGAAAATAAATTCAGTCAATAAGCAAACCACCAATTATTTATTTTTAAACAAAGATACGAGAACACCGGCTTCTAAACAAAATTTAAATTTGAATACACCGGAAACATTCATTACAAAGATACAGTTAATAAACAAATCCGTTATGCAAAAATCAGTATCGTTAAAAATTCACTAAAACATAAATCATACACTGATATGAAAATGTCCATTAATTAAAATTAATTCCATAAATTTAATTAAATTATTTCCAACACGTTATGTAGATTCTAAAAATAAGCAATCAAAATGTCAAATTTAAATTCGTTAACGATTTTAACGATTGTGTTAACGACCGTTTGTGTTTGCGTATCGGAAGACGATTTATTAGATCAATATGTGAATTATGTCGAAAATAATATGCATTTTAAAAAAGAACAGTTGACAAATGTTAAAGACAGCGTTAAATTTGTTAATTCGCGTCAAAGACGTGAAATTGTTACGGATGACAATGAACTTGTAAACAAATTAGTTAATTCGCGTCGTACGCGTGACGTTTTAACGGACTTCAGTGACAATGAAGTAATAAATAAGTGGACTCATTCGGAAGTTCTGGACGACAAGGGTGATGTTGTATTGCGATGGTACACGAAGGACAAGGATATATTCTTTCGTGCCGAGGCTCGAACTCACGGCTATGTGGGAATTGGATTTAGTCCCAATGGAGACATGAGAGGCGCCGATATTGCACTGGCTTGGTTTCATGACGAAATCGGTCAAGCTATGATCATGGTAAGTTCGCAGTTAATATTATCTAATAAAACAAAACTTTTCTCAATCTAGATTAAGGGCTGATATGAAGTTTTGGCGCCCTAGGCTATAAAAGCCATGCCGCCTTTTTACAAGCTTTTATTTAACTTGCAAGGTTGTTAGCGTTTGTGTGTTTGTTTAGGTCAAATCTTGCAAGTCAATTTTGAACGACTTCCACGTATCCGATCGATTTGAAATTTTGTACACATATGTATTCCCGATGATACATAAATAAAACGTTTTTAGAATTAAATTCAACCCCTAAGGGGTTCAAACGGGGACGTAGGGTTTTTTTGACTAATCAATGCACACGCCAAATCGCTGAAGCTAGAAACTTGAAATTTGGACAGTTGGTTTCTTTTCTGACGTAAGCATCCACTAAGAAAGGATTTTTCGAAATGCAACCCCTACGGGTGTCAAAGGGAGGTAAAATTTTGAAAGAATATAATGAACAAAATAAAATATTAGTAAAAAAAAACTTTTTAGAGACAAGCTTTTATTTTTTAAATGCACTAAAAAGGAAAAAATAATTTTTAATAATTTAGGTTCATAATTAATAAAAGTGTGGGTCGTGACTAATAAACTATCAGAATTCACGACCCACGCTTTTATTAATTATGAACCTAAATTATTAAAAATTATTTTTTCCTTTTTAGTGCATTTAAATAAAAGGTTGTCTCTAAAAAGTTTTTTTTATTTTAGAGGTATCATTAAATATTCACTTAAAAAATACAAAAATATGGTATAAATAGGCCAATTTGTTATGTTCCAATTATTATTTATTTAGGTAGGTAAGTTTATGGAGATAGAAAATTAATAAGTATATGAAACTATGAGGGGTATGAGGCAAATTATTTTGCGTCTTCCACATTTTATGGTGTAGTCACCCTCTAAAATCTGCCACCCCAAGTCCAGGCGTACTCGATGTATAGGCGAACCCACCATTTCAATATATAGGTATCTGCATGTAAAAAAAGTTGTAACAGGACCAATGTCTGTATAATCTCTTTTTCTTATGGGTTTTTGAGTATTTTATGTATGAACGTGTTTTCAGATTGTTGTCTGTCTATCAATTGGTAACCAGATTTAAAGTCTCTAAGGTATACATGTTACCAATAGCTACTTTCGAGTTAAGATTTAGCCTCAATTTTTTTTTTACAAAATTTAGTGGTCCGCACAACAAAAAAGGTCGGAAGCCGCTGCCCTAGATACTTTAAATCCTTAAATCTAAACGATATCACAAAATATCCATGAGCGGAGGTGGGATTCGAACCCAAGACAGTCTGATCCAAAGGCAGGCTAAAATCTAGCTCAATAATCACTACACTAGTTAAACATTATTTAATGAATCAAAGATTGATTAACATAATATTTTAGTATTCATTTGAAGAATGTCATTTAATAGGACGATCGTGACCTCAGCTTGTGTGCCACAGGTAGACATCGTCACGGTAAAAATAGTTGCATTTTTTGTGCAATTAAGTATTCATATTTAATTTTAATAGGATATTAAACATGGCGTAGTTTCTCATTATTTTACGATGTGATGCATGTAATAGCAGCTTCCACCGCCATTATAAAACAACTGTATTAAATAATTATAGTGTGCAGCTATAAGTTTTAAATGGAAGCTCAAACATCTTTTGTTCACTAATTAAACCGATATTATCCTGATGTGTAAACATCTTTACTGTCCCTCCCCCTAAATTTCTGCTAGAGTGGCTGGGTGAAATGTCACGGAAGCAGTGTGTAGCGGAAGTGACGCAAATCTTCATTGTCATAGCACCTATATTCTACCCTCTTTGCTCAAAGAACTCTCAAGCTTCAAATACGATGACAGCTACATAGATACGTCATACACCCTCTAAAAATGTTGACAGCTATCAAGGATGACTGACTTGACAGTAGAGCTTTGCGTCACTTCCGCTACACAACAAGTCACTCAATCAGGAACTTAGGGGTCGGCGTCGTTTTCGAAATATTTCGAAAAACCCGAAAAAAGTGCAAACATTTTTTTCGCCCCCCACCAAAATTCCACAAGGTTTTTTTGTTGGATAAATTGGGTGTAGCACTAATGGACACCCACAAACAATATCCCAAAGTTTCATTGAGTTCAGAATTTTTTGAAGTTACCCATTGATTTGATTCGCTGACGACTGGACTATACCTACTATTTATCACATTAATTTTTGTGTGGTTTGTGTTGTTTGACTTAACACACAATATAACTATCGGACGAGCCTTTTTATTATACTTATAGGTACTTATACTAATATATTAGAATTTAATTTTGTATACTAGCTGCACCCGGTCAGGTGCTATGAATTTAATGTCTGTTTTGACAGTTAAAAATCCAATTATATCTGTTTTCCAAAATACACTAATACATGATGCGTAACTATGGAAACGTAGAACGCGTCATTAATTCGTGACCTCCTATCTTTCCAACACCATAGGAAGTGTGGACACATGGCTTGAATGCTCTCCATCGGAAACAGTTTTCCGAGATAAAAAGTAGCCTATGTTCTTTGTCAGGCTTCAAGGAATCTCTTTGCCAATTTTCGTCGAAATCGGTTTAGTGGTTAAGCCATGAAGAGATAACAAACAAACATACAGACAGACAAATACATTTCCGCATTTATAAATTATAGCTGGTAATATATTATTAGTTTAGATATCAAAAATAAAGACATTTTCCTTTTAAGTACAAAAATAAGCACTTCTCAGAACTTAATTATTAAGTAAGATAATATCTTTTATTTATAAGGAAAAAAGTATCTGACGTATTGACAGTTGACAAGAAAAGTGTAGTGTTTTCATAAACGTTACAGCAAAAGATTATGTAAATAAAACAAAAGTTCTATTCGTGTTTTAAGTATAGCAAGAGTAAAGTCTAAATTAAATATTACGCCTCATATCAGTTCAGTCACAATTTCAATAAATGTTTTCATAAAATAGTACAAAAATCGCCATAATATAATAATATGACGTCGAAGTACGTATTTACTTACAAGAAAAAAAAATTGTGTTTTAAAGACCACCAAAAGTTAAGGTTATTTGGGCCTAGCACCAATTCATATTTTCAATTCATTATTTTTTTTAATAATAAATTGAAAATCCAATTGACACTTTTACCAGCTCTCGGGCTAGAACCCGGGAACTGGCGACTTGTAATAGAGGAACCATAGCAACGCCATGTAAACAACAGCATTGCTACACGCTCGGCTATTCTCAAGCCCTATACTTACAAGTCTTTACCTAGTATTAATATCTCTTATACTTACAATTGATATTAATACTAGGTAAAGACTGAAACCTCATAGAAACTATCTTCCCAGTTTGTATAATATTTATAGAAATAAATAAATAAACTTTTATTTTTTTAAGATGTAGATAATCAAAGACAAACTGTTAACTAATGTAGTGGTAAATGGTATTGGTAACTATTACCTATGTATATACAGAAATTGTTTGATTCATACTTAGTCTGGCAGGATGTATTCTGTGACTTCAGACCGTTTCTGAACGCAACACTTGCCAATAAAAATCTAATATTATGTATAAAGGGTAAAGCTTGTTCTTTGGTTGTTTGATTGTGTTTCTCCACGATAATCTCATATTTAAACCACGGAACGAATTTGAAAAATTTCTTCACTTTTTGGAAGCCTGTAAATATTCAGCTTCCACTCTGAACGTTATGAAAACCATAAATAAGGCAAAATGGCATACCGACAATTCTCCCACAAAAATATATGATATGTCTAATGTTGATAATTATTATTATCTCCGACTTTCCAGCTCTGGCAAAAAATATGATTTTTTGCTGCAGGGCTATATTATATAATATACGGTGCCGCTATATTATGCAACTCATAGGTACTGTAGCAATTTGCTATTGCGAGCCCCTAAAAACAAAAACTATTTCGAGCCTATGGAGCATTAATTCAGGTAATTAAGGTAAAGGATAAGCATCCTTCTTCGTCACTTCATTTAGCTTTCGGCCATCAAAACACAACCGGAAGTTTTCATGAGATTTTTTTACTAACAACACGGGGGACGACCAAGGACTAGATGACGGTTGCACTACTCCTAACTTCAGCATCTCGTCCAACTCTCTATATAAATGGTCCAGCATGTAAGGAGACATTTGATACTGGCGCTGTTTGATGGGGCGAGCATCACCAGTTTCAATGCTGTGGGTGATTTTATCCGTACGCCCCAGTTTGGTTCCATTCTTCCATGATAGCAAGGGCTACAGTACCTATGGCTATCAAAATAATGGCCGTGGCACAAATATTACAAATCAAAACAGTGTAGGTGTACAGAGCAACGTGTTCAGCTCACAACGTTCGTGGACTGTTCTGTGCTTTCGACGAACAGCATTAAATTAAATTATCCTTTTCCTCTTTAGAACTAAAATTGAAGTTTTAAGGGTACCAAAATGATAAAAATCATCCCTTCGTTGTGTCTGTGTGACGTGTTTATAATGTCAAACCGGTTAGTCGTTACAGGAAGTTGGATATGCGCAGATAAAGTGATATGTTTCGCAGATGTTCCAGGTGTTGTACCAAAAAAATATTAGTAAAAAAAACTTTTTAGAGACAAACTTTTATTGAAATGTACTAAAAAAGAAAAAATAGTATTTAATAATTTTGGTTCATAATTATTATAAAAGCGGGGGTTGTAATCTCTATGATGGTTTATTAGTCGCAACCCCCGCTTTTATAATAATTATGAACCAAAATTATTAAATATTATTTTTTCCTTTTTAGTACATTTCAAAAAAGCTTGTCTCTAAAAAGTTTTTTTTACTAATATTTTATTTTAATCATTTTAGTCTTTCAAAATTTTACCCCCCTCGGGGCTGAATTTCGAGAAATCCCTTCTTAGTGGATACGTACGTCATAAAAGGAATCTACTGTCCAAAATTCAAGTTTCTAGCTTCAGCGATTTGGCCTCGACGTTGATTAGTGAAAAAAACCCTACACCCTCGTTTGAACCCCTTAGGGGTTGAATTTAATTCTAAAAACGATTTATTCATGTATTGTCCTTGGAAATACATATGTGTACAAACTTTCAAATCGATCGGATACGTGGAAGTCGTTCAAAATTGACTTGGAAGATTTGACCTAAACAAACTAACATACAAACATTGCAAGTATAAAAGCTTGTGAAAATAATTGTCGTCTGCGACAAATAAAATGAATATCAAGAGGACTATTGAAGATAGGTTAGATATTATAGATAGAACCTACTAAAAAAATTTTTTTTATCTTTTTATGTATCTTTTATAGCCCGTCTTTTATTTTATAAAAAAAGAACATTCCGGGCACCTTATCTTCGACAGTATGAAGTCTTAAATTTAAAAAAAAAAGTCCAGTACATAAAGAGACTGGTAAACATTACGGAAAATGTATGATGTACGGAACCCTCGGCGTATAAAAAACTTTCATGCTGGTGGTGGTGGTGCACTTTTTGGACCAATCTAGGACATCCTTATTTGTTTTTACGTTCATGCTTTACCGGTTTTTTTAACATAATATACTGTACACCATTAAAAATCTCAGAAGAACTGGGAATATCAATTACGGTAAAAGACAGGAACCCAACTGAGATTCTTACTCGATGAGATAAAAATTAAATAATTGATCACCTATGTAAATGAACTACATCTATCTAACATTTTATTAAATAATTATAATGCGTGACTTGTGGCAGTAAAATATTAATAAATGGGAATGAATATGTATTTGAGAACAATGTACGTTACAATTAACGCTGTTAATTTATGTTAATTAATGCAGCGGTAATAATGAAGAGCAGATGTTTTTTTATTCTAATTGGGAACGCTCTCCAATCTAATAGCATGTCAGTAAGAATGATAATACTTGTCTGATTTTTTAACCTGAGATTTTTTTAAAACCACTGACAGTAGAAAAAAATGTTATAGTAAACCCAAGTTCTAACAGATCTTTCCATTGATTGATCGAAAGATCATTGAATATCCATTAATAATAAATAGAATTACAGACAGCTTTTGAAGGAACAAAAAAAATAAATATTAATGCGTTTTAAAGATAATCAGCTATAGGTATTCAGAAGTGGGATTCTGAGTAATCGCTAATATTAGCGAACGCTAACCTTTTTCTGCCTTTAATCAGTCGTGTACATGAAACCATTTCGTATATAGTTTGACCAAGGAAAGAACGACGATCAAGAGGGGCAGAGATTGTATATTGAGCGTCTATAATCTACTATATCTCTCTCTTGACCGGCGTTCTTGCGTTGGTCAAACATTAGTAAGCTTGCGCAAAACAGTTCTAAAGACGGAACGAACATGGAACACTTCTTTTGAAGAGTATGGCATGTTTCCGAAATACATGTTCGACATGTCCGATCGAGGACAGTGTGGTCCAGTAGTTAGCGTCGCAGCCTCTGGGTCAGACTGTCGTGAGTTCGAATCCCGCCTCCGGTCATGGATGTTTTGTGATGTCATTTAATTTTACGTTAATTGTTATTTAATGTAATCAAGACGCTAATGACCTATGTTGTCGACGTGTCTATAATTTACAATAAATAAATAAAGACATGTCCGAGGACCGATGTTGTTCCATTGTTTTCACTGGCACTTTGCGTTAAAGGAAAGAAATGATTGAAACCTTCCTTGACCCTTTTTTAATAGAGTCTAAAACGGTGAGTTTACCCGAACTTGTCATGTTCCCGATACAGTACATATTATGCACTCTCAGTCGGGAGCGAACAAATGTGTGACCGTTCACCGTTATGACATCTCATGATAAAATCGGACTATAATATTATGGGGTATAGACATGCTAAAGTGCGTACTAGGGAAAGATAGGAAACCTCTCCAATAGCAGGTATTGTAGATTATAGACGCTCGACAACTGAGGTCATTCTCGTCGTTAGGCAACATCTCCGAGAGAGGATTATCCAAGTCTATTTCGTAGGCAATTCTATCTTTTGGTTTCTCTGCCATCTTTTACTATAATCACATTTTAGTACGACTAATCAAAGGGTAAGTATACCTAAAATATAAATATATAATTATTATGAACTTCGAACTATTATATATATAGGAAGTATTTCATACTTGCTTTTTTTATTTTTGAGTTGCAAAATAAGGCCAACATTGATTATAGACGTTTGACAGCTGAGGTTATTAACGTTGAGCGATGAGCTGGTCACATGTTTTTAGGTATTTTTCCACAACATGGTTCCCTGGAGCCCGCGCCGTTTTTGCGAGTTTCTTTAGAATTAAAAATTGACGTAGAACTAAGTTCATTTTACGCGTCCGCGTTGAAATAAATTGAAGAAAAAAACGGATGACCAGCGATCACAATTGCTGTATTTTTTAATTGCAGCGAAAAATAAAAAACTCTACGTAACTATATTCCATGAATCGATATACCAATAAAACTGCCTGATCAGCAACTGACAGCATCTGATTGGTCGCTTGAAACTCAAAACAGCAGAATAACCAACCAGATACTTTGTGTATCCTAGCCAAGCATGCAGTGCTGTTTACGTGATATAACTATATCTGCTGGTGAGAAAGACTATAAACAATCCACGCGTCAACTGTAGATAAGTACCACTCAATACTCGTCTGAAATCACAACGTACTATCACTTTAATGATAATAAATTAGTATCATCTACCGCACCTGTACTTTTCGCGCTCCTGTAAATAAACACATGAATATAGCTTGCATATAATCTAAGGCATTAGAGACCCAGCTTCCTGTAAACAACTGACAATCAACGGCTGCCGATGACACGGGCAGCTCAGCAGAACTTTACGTACAAGAGACAGGAAGCGCCAGAGCAATTAGCATGTACATAATGTATATGGATACAGGATGTCTCAAAATTCGCTCCTCCAGTGAACTGGAGTACCTAACGCATTTTTAAACTCCGGAAAATATTTTCAGCCAATTAATGTTTTTGAAAGAAAATTCATAGAGTGAAAGAAAGTTTCATTGTAATAAAAACCGATTTCTTTCTAAGTGTCGAAAATGTTGTCAGACGCTAATGACCTCAGTTGTCGAGCGTCTATAATTTGCAATTCATTAATTCATGGAAAATGTTATGGAATAAAAAAAACATTTTACAATACACACTACAGAAGTGAAAATTCTAGTCGCGTGTCTATGTTTCTGCCATTAGTTTACGAATTAAAAGCGCGTAAAAGTGATACATCATGATATAACAGTAAAATCTATTAATAGATAATTATTATAAATTGAAAGCAGACATTGAAAAATTTTAGTCTTTATGGCTATAAATTTAGCATGTGAATTATTTGATCTTCTTGAGCAACACCTATATACCGCTCAGTGCAGCTGAGGAGTTCGTAAACCATCGACGTATTAGTCTAAATGCGAATAAGTACTATTTATAATAATTAGGTATTTTAAAAAGTCACATTGTTTTGTTTTTTTTTAATTAGGTTTGATTTTACACCTGCTGTTCAGACTCACGATTCGATAACAATTTTCCCGCGAAACCTATTAAATATTTAAAAAATAAATAAATCTAATTATATTTTATATAATATAGAATCTATAATATATTAAAAATAAATATCTATGGCGAAAACTGGAAACTATATAATCAGACTTTTAAACATGGGTAATTCAAGTAAATTTTTTCGAGACAATATATTGTACGGATCGCAGTTCACTTTGACAGTTCATGGTTACCCAGCAGATAGTACAGTTCAAATAATTCAACAGGTCACTATACTACGCGCCATTCTCATCATTTAACAATTTAAAAAAATTACGAAGGCTCTTACTATCTATGTATTTCAACTTAATTATTTAATTAATTTAATGATAATAATAATTAAGTCATACCACTAAAATGATATGACACTATGGGAAACAAGCCGTGAGGTGGGTCGTTTATTAGGACTAAAGTGCGACCCTTGAGGTCCACACGACGAACTTCCCAGTTTGATAAATATTTAATAATAATAATTAAATTAGATATTACACAGAAAAGTAATCATTTTAATCATTAAAACATAATTATTTTTTATTTTTAACAATAATTAAAAAAAAAAAACGGCTGAACCGATTTTTATAAAATTTATGTCGGATCAAAATGACGTTAACACGCATCGATTGACACCCTTACGAAGTCGATATAATTTTTTATTCGCGAGATATTGTGTAAAATCTACTTTTTTGGAGGTTTTTTGGTTAAGGAAAAAGAACGGCTGAATCGATTTTGAAAAAATTTCTTTCAGATCATATTTACGTTAATACGCGTTGATTGGCACCCTAACGTAGTCGATATCATTTTTCATTCTCGAGATTTCGTCTTAGAAAGAAATGGACACATACGTACGTACGTACGTACATACGTACACACACACACATCTTTCTAAAAATAGTGTAAAAATAGTGTGGTGACCTTGAAACATAAAATACATTTTGATTTCGATTTTCGGACCCATTACAATAACTTCCAATGGGAAGTTAATAAATAATGTTTGTACCTACCACAAGTGCTGCCTCACGTGGATAATTGAAAGAACTACTCTCAGGAAAATGATACAAAGCATTACCAAAACCACGTTAACAAAATAATGTAATATACTTTCGGCGATTTTGGGTTAAAAGCGTTTAGGGTTACAGCAATAATGTTTCACTTGCACCGTGGTTTCATGAAATCGCACCCTAGTTTCTTGTTCTGTGAAAGGTTTTTTCGAAATATCTGTACATCTACACTGCATCATCAGTATAGCCAAATAAAACGGCCGTATAATATTATAATAAAAGACAGGATGTGTTCTTGTTACGTATATTATATTAAATACGAGGTACCTACGGATACACAGATCGCTAGATCTCCAGCATAAGTCGGTCCGCGAGACGTGACGAGTTTGAACTCTGAAGGTTGCAGCGCGTGGATTCATCGGACCTCTCGCTGATATACCGACTGTTCTATTAGTCCCAGAGCCGACCGTCGGATTGCCTATATTCTACTCAGACAAATGTCTACTCAGTGACTGAGCAATTTCTTTCCTTGTAGAGTTTTCGTTATAAGAAGTGAGTACTGTTATGAGTAGAGGACAAGGTGGTATTATGGAACCCTGTCGGTAATATGGAACCCCTGGTTAATAATGAGTCGGTAGTGATATCTATCTTCTAGATATCTAAATATCAATTGCTACTCACAAGTCATATGTCGCAGCGCATAGAACGCGGTACAAGTTCAACAGTGTGAGGTTATGTGTATAACTGAAAAACAAAACTTTATCTGTATTATTTTTTAATGTCAACATACAGACAAATTAGGACAAATCTGCTCAGACAAATTTGTCTGTGTGAGTTAACATTGGGGCAGACAAATAGGGAGTAACAATAATTATTGATGTGAAACATCTTTAGAGCCACGGGTGTAAAATTGTTTGAATGGAACGTCGTTCAGAACGCACGTAGTTACGTCATGTCTTCCAGCACTATTTACACAGTCGCTATGTTACGTGTGTGTATTTGTGTAAATATCTGTGTATTGCTGTTTCAATACTTTCACAGGGAGGGAGTTTCTCGCGAGGCGGGGAAGGTTTTAATAAATCATAAATTCTTATCTCTGGAACTACTGAACCGATTCTAAAAATTCATTCACTAATTATCTTCGCAGGGGTAGAATTTCTCGCGAAGGGGGGAGGTAATAAATCATAAATTTTTATCTCTGGAACTACTGAACCGATTCTAAAAATTCTTTCACTAATTATCTTCGCGGGGGGGGGGGTGTTATAAATCATAATATCTTGTCTCTGGAATTACTGAATCGATTCTAAATTTGTTTTTCATAAATTGTCCTCGAAGGGAGGAACTATGAAAATGTTTCACATCTGTCAAGCGTCCCACGACGGCTCAAAATTTTTTTTTTCTTAAAATATCTATCTTATCGTTTTTGAACACAACAAAAAAGCAGCTCAGACTCTAACCCTTAAGAACCATTTTCACGAATGGACTGAGTGCCTTTTCACGATGGTTCAAGACTTCGGGACCTTATAGTTAGATGTCTGCAGGAAGCACAATGAGTTCAGCGGGATAACATTCTTCAGCTCTCCCTAATTATCTATTGCGTTATGTGCAACTCAGCAAGAACAAAATTTCAAAAAATACTCGTGCTCGAGCTCGTGCTTTATTTTATATCGAAATCTTTTTTTCTCTCAATCACCGTTTGGCTTAAGGGGGGTTCCCCATGTACCAAACACAGAACTGTATCCAAATCTTAAACATTAAAAAAAGGATATAGGACATAGGTACTATTACAACTAGTTCAAATAACATTATTAAATAAGTCAATAATAACGATATAACATATTTCTGCCCAAATTTCGTATAAATTAAAATATCTAAATACAAAAACTTCCGAAAGTAAAGTCCATAATCTGCACAAAGAATAAACGTTAATTAAGTCCATTCATTATCCGTGCTAACGCGATCAAATGTTGTCGTAAGTTATAGTTACGAATCAGTCATGTCACGTGACGTATGGCTTAAATATCCATGTACATATTCTACATTTAGACCCCGTTTAACACTGCTTCAGTCCATAATATCAATATCAATCTTAATAATATAAAATAATTATTGAATTTTTTATCTGTAATTTTGTTTTCTTGCTGGAATTTTTAGATTTTTATAGGTATTTTGTATGATATCAATTAGCTGCTAAAAAAATGTATTCCTACCATTTTTTAATATCTGTTGTAACGTTCATCTGTCTGTCTGTTGAAGTGCAAGTAGAACTCGCGCCTTGAGGGTTCTGTACCGTTATAACAATTTAATAAAAATAATTTTTATAACTCCTGCTTCTAAAGTTAAATATTCGAGCACTGTAAGGCGGGCGTAAAGAGGCGTATTTTAGTCACCGTGCGTGAAAGTCCAAAGCGTGCGTTAAAGTACCGTCACAGTGCGTAAAAGTCCAAAGAGTGCGTAAAAGTGAAATCTCTACATCTTATAAATTCGAAATTTCCGCACTTTGTACAATACAAGCACTTACTGGCTAGCGATCGATGTGTTCCTATATATAGTATCGCGCATACAAAGTCCACATCATGAGAGAAACATGTTTTTAATGATTTATACAGAAGTTAATAACTTTAATAAAAATAAACTAAATCGTAACTTAGTCTGTAATTGTAAAGTTCTATAAGGACTAGAAGAGCGAATTTTCCGTTTTCATATTTTTTTTTCTCTATTAAACTTTAGAAGTTGCAGTCGTTATAAAAAATTTTGTTCGATACGTCCGCTTAAAGTGAGATATCTAGTAGGCTTAAATTGAAGCACTCGCTAAAGGAACTGACGCATACACAACCAGATCGAATGCACGAGATCTCGTTGTGTATGCGTCAGTTCCTTTAGCGAGTGCTTCAATTTAAGCCTACTAGATATCTCACTTTACGCACACGTATCGAAAATAACTATTTGCACAGTGTTAAAATGATAAGTTTGTAAAATTAATTTCTAGAAATCTGTAAGGCCTAGGATATTCTTTATAGTTTTCTTGTAAACTTTACGTAAGAATTTATATTCCCTGATTTTTTTTAAATTGTAGGTCCAGTAACTTCAGAAATAAATGGAGGAGGGAGGTTACTCTATTTTCGCATATTTTTCAGAATATTTTTTTAAACATGCTATTTAAAATTATGGAAAAAATATTTTTGTTATCCTCATAACAAACCATTTTACACAATACCCCAAATATAATATATAAAATTAAACAAATTTCGCTCTATAATTCTTATATAAATATTTTTAAATGTTAACTAATGCAAAATATGTGGGTTAGTATTATTATGCCAAATTTCAAGTTTCTATACGTCGCATGGTTTCTTAGGAAATCGGCTGTGAGCGTGTGACAGACGGTCGAGTCGGACAAGTGAAAGATCTTATAATGGTTCCGTTTTTTCCTCTTGAGGTACGGAACCCTAAAAATTAAAAAATGTAGCATAAAACGAAAACACATTGCATGTGCCTATTTTATAATGTATCGTTAGAAAACTAACTGTAGATACGCATACAGTAAACCATTCTGAAAAATCAGAACACCTTTAAAAACAATTTAAATTTTTAAGTGTTCTGAATTTTGAAAATGACGAAGTTAGGCGGGGTCGACTGGTTCAACTCTGAGTACAATAATATATATGTGATCGCAAGGCTAAATGGAATATGCCAAACATTAATAACGATTTAAACCTCCGATCGCTCACGTGCTCTTTTTATACCACAAGCGACTAGGCCCTGCAGACAGGGTCCATTCTGATTGGCGGAATATCCCATCTTGATGTCGTTTGACACACACACAACTAGACGTAACAACTAACTAGTAAACTCTGTATACTAATATGGATAGTTGATAGCGATTAAAAAATGTGTTTTGTATGTGGAGAATGTTCAAACACATATTCTTCAAGACAGGCATTAATGTTCACAAAATTAGAATGAAAACTTCAGGTAAGGTTTGTAATGCAATTCTTTCTATAAAAGTCGATCAATTTTTTGACATTTCAATATAAAACCTAATTTAATATTTTTATTTGAGATATGAGGATGTCCAAACTGTAAACAATAACAGGTGTTCTTGAGAAATTGGAATAGAAAAATAAATTTTAATTAAGTTTTATTTTGTAATGTCAAAAAATTGATCGACTTTTAGAGAAAGAATTAGATTACAAGCCTTACCTGAACTTTTCATTTTAATTTTGTGAACATTATAATGCCTGTCTTGAAGAATATGTGTTTGAACATCGTCCACATACAAAACCCATTTTTTAATCGCTATCAACTATCCATATTAGTATACAGAGTTCACTAGTTAGTTGTTACGTTCATTTAGGTGTGTGTGTGTGTGTGTCAAACGACATCAAGATGGGATATACGACCCATCAGATTGAACCATGACTGCATGACCTAGTCGCTTGTCTTTATATCTGCCACGAGAAGATTCCATTTAAATCTACACGTTTCTAGACTATCTTATCCATTTATAACGCCGCGGCGCGGCGTACGTAACAGAATAAAACAAAGTCCACTTTGCCTTGTGGGCGCAGATATAGTTCACATACATGTTATTCTCTTCTATAATATAAACTAACACTGGAGCATTAATTAAGTCCAGTTTACTAAGCCCATTTGCATATCTGCTCGATATTAAAGACAGCGTGATATCCTCGCCGCGCTGCCGTCAACAACAACAGCCAGTTTATTTAACCAACGTCAAAACATCGCTAATGTACAACCAATGCCCATTAAACGATCGCCTTCGATAATTTGTTTGTATCATGGTTATTATCCACTATACACGATTCATCTGAGCTCTTTTACTTTTTAACTAGAAAATGGCCGATTTTTTATTATCAAATATTTTAATTGAATTAAAGATAAAAAAATACCTATACATATTATGTTTGCAATTAATTGTGTAGTTAATGTAAACTATAAACATTACGGTGGTTAAAATTGCTGTATAATTTTATTAAAACGTGGCATATATTTTTATTGGTTGTCGAATTCCGTGTTATTAATTAAATGTTGTGTCTACTCGTTGTTCGAAGCGATATTTTACATGTTATTTGTCTGGTAAAATATATGTTTACATTTTTAAAGGTAGATACGACTTTCAAGTAGATTCTGAGGACAGTGTGGTGTAACGGTTAGCGTAGCCGACCTTTGGATCACACGGTCGTGGGTTCGAATCCCACCTCCGGTCATGGATGTTTTGTGATGTCATTTGGTTTTAAGGAAGTTGTTATTTAATGTAATTAAGACGCTAATAACCTAAGTTGTCGACGCGTCTATAATCTACAATAAAAAAATTCAAGTAGATTCTACTATAGAAACCAAGGGGGGATTCAGACAAAGCCTGGGCAAAAATGTTTAATATTGTTTTTAATCGAATCAAACTGCATCTAATTTTTCTTTTTTAGAAAGGCAATTCTTGATAGCAAATCGATTTATCGATTCAAATTATAATATATGGATTTGATCAATTGATTTTCATGAAATGGAAAATGAATTCAGTATCTATATCCTGATTCGCACAGGTACGTAGTCAAGAGAATAAATATTTTGAAAATCAATATTGATCCACTGAGTTGTCAATACAAAAATTAAGTTTTCAAGCTCGATAGGGTAATGGCACCAACTGCCAACGACCCACCTGTAGTCGACTAGTTTTGATTTTTAACCGACTTCAAAAAAAGGAGGAAGGTTCTGAAGTCAATGCGTATATATTTTTTTTCCTTTTTTTATGTATGATCGCGGTAACTTTTTATGTAGTTGACATAATTAAATTATTGCGTAAAAAAATATACTGTTATCTGAAATCTCTATTCGTGTATACTCTATCATGGCCAGAGAAAATAGAAAAGATGAATTTACAAGTGAGTTATACATCAAGCAACAAATGTGCAACTCACCTACAAAATAGCATTTTCTGATTTATCTTCTTTCAATAGAGTATAAACAAATATAATTTAATAGAGGTATACCGGTAAAATATGAAACTGGAGATATGAAATAACATAACATTATAATTTGTTTTATTAAATACAATTTTTGAGCTATTTTATTTCTTAAAAAATAGTCCGGACCTGCTCAGTCGATTAAATTAACTTTATAAAGCAACAATAAATAAACCCGACTGTTTTATTAAAAGACGATCGTGTTCAACTAGATACTATTAAAATAAAAATCGAATATCAATATTCCCACAGATTCTAATCTACAGTCACAATTACTGAAATTCTGTGATACAAAAAAAAAACAAACGTTAAAAACAATAGATGTCGCAATATTTAAATTATATAAACCTGTCTGGACATGAATGAATTTATCAGTGGATATTTAATTTGCATTTAAAATTTTACACACACTTGTGTAATGTGTACTTGTTCTTTGCTATACACATTACTATAAATTATATGCACGGAGGGGAAATGTGGGGGTACTGCTGACAGATCACGCTCATTGCGGCAGAAATGGGAAGTGAGCGACAATCTTTGCTTCATAATTATGTTCATTTAGGGAGATTTTTGTTAAAAAATAAAAAACACGCTTGTATCAACGCATTAAAAAGTAGAAATAGTACATTGTGCCACAAGGGAGGAAAGTGCTACATTTCCTCCCGCGTATAAAATTGCCACCCGAGCCGAAGGCGAGGGTGGCAAATACACGAGAGGAGATGTAGTAATTTCCTCCCGTGTTGCGCATACTATTTTTCTCCTGCCAGGCCGAAAGTTCGCAAAATTGAAAAAAAAAAAAATTTAAATTATTATTTTTATTTTATTTTATTATTAAAATTATTAAATAAATAATTTTAAAGGAAATAATTTTAATGTGTGCGTGAGAGCCGGCATAAGTACTATTGCGCACGCGCACTTGTCCGTACCACGGGAATAAAGAGCGACTTTGTTCCCTCTTGGCAGGGACGAAAGTACGAACTTTCGGCCTAGGTAGGAGAAAAATATTTTTTTCTCTTCTATAACGTGGGGTGCGTGGGTTGCTCGATAAATTAAATTAAATATAGGTATAGTGAGTGTCCCACGCCTTTAAAAGAAGAAAAAGACATTTATATTCTATACTTTATGGATACAGACTAGCGTTTTTTTTTATCTAAAAAAGATATATATTTTTTTATTTTCAAATTTTTAGTAATATCTATATTATATTATGTTTAAATTTTCAACGACTGGAGACACGTTTTTCCACCATCAACACCGTCACTTCCACCACGTATTTTTTAACTTGTTATATAAATATTATTGTACAGGACATAGGTAGTTGTCATCTAAACTACATACGACTGCAAAGTTTCACATTAATAGGACATTTGAAAGAGGGTGAAAATCGAGTTGCAAGATTTCTTGACACACATACAAAATACAACATACAGAAGCTTTATATAAGCGTGTTAAAAAATGATATCAGCGGATTAGTTGTTTTGGAAATATGTATATGCAGTTTTGTGCTTATTTTGTACTTATAACAATATCGTATGAGGATTTTCTGGTAAATTCAATTGAAATATTTCATATTATAAAAAATTATTTTTCAAAATGAATGTGAAACATTGAAGCTTCTTATTGTACCTTTTTCCACAACGATTTTTTTATTATTTCTTCAAAATATTAAAATTCAAAATACATAATTAGATTCGATTGACACTTGTGCTAACTGTGGTATGAAGACTGAAGAATTAAGCATTTGGAGGTTCCCACAAACAATCGAATTTTGAAGCCCACCTCAAAAATGTTATATTATGTTTTTATCAAAACAAAATTTGCATTTGCTATCGTTATTTTACATTCTTTTCCAATAGGTAACTAAATTAAATTCAAAAATTTTTTTTATGCTGAGACTCCTGCAAGCACGCACTTATTGTGTCAGTGATTCAGCACTGGGATGGACACATAAATTAATAAATTATTATAAATTGATACGGAAGGTCGATCAAAATTCAAATATTTATGAACCGGATCAATAAAAAAATTAATTTACGGACCGTATCCGATCCACAGGCCATTGGTTTGTAGCACCTGTTTTAAAATGTATACATTTTATATATAGGTACATATTATGAAAGATGCATAATCATGAAGTGAATATGCATATGACTTGAAATACAGTGGAAGAAATCTGATTTATGATTGCTGACTACTTTTCAGATTAATTAATTATTGTACACTGTAAGAAATGAGAAGGCCGATTACATATAGATTATCGATGGTCCATTTGTAGCCAGCGATTATTCTGGTAATAGGCACACAAAAAGACAATGACGTCGCAAACCGGTATCGCCACATCGCGTAGATTCCATTAAAACACATTGCGCATGCATGATTACTAATTTTACATTAATTTGTTTTGTATTCATTCTTTTATATATGTAACTATACATTTTATTTTGTAATTTTTACACATTTTATTGGAATATTACACAAATTATGTAATTTTAATTTACGTTATGTAAAAATCACAAATTTGTTTAACTTTACAGTAAAAGTCCAAGTTTTTATGAAGTTTTCTGTGTAAAAATAAATAATCATGTAAAATCACTTATAAAATCGAGCGAATTCTACCTTAACTTTCAAAGTATTTTTACATCCGTTTTTTACAGTGCAGTACACTTCGTTTCAAGCGTTTTAATTTTATGTCTAAAAATGAAAAAATGAATGCGTACAACTTGAAAATTTATTAACTTCGCGAAACTGGACAAAAAGAATTGGCATTAAATTTGCTATGGATTCCTAGACGAATTTTTTTATTCGGTATAGAAGACACTCGTAACGCGTATCAAAAAAACATGTAAAACTCTAGGATGATCTCAACTTTGACTGTCTATAACTTTTTAATTATTTATAAAGATATCAATATGGGACTAAAAGCAAGCTTTATAGGGCTTTCTTTGCTTTATGAACGCATGTATTTTCAATTTAAAATTCGATTAAGGACATTACGTTTTAGTCATTGGTTTCCAGGCGACGAAAGCACGTGACTTCTATACCCTTTTTCTGTTTCCACCTACACAAAAATGCGTAAGAACCAAATTTTTAGAGATCTAACTATAGAAGAAGAATAGTTACTGAGATTTTTGCAAAGACACATTTTTAGGGTGGTTTTACGCCCCCAAAAACAGATGGGGTGAGCCTCATTAATCTATGAAGATTTAAATATTTTATATCATTCAAATCGGAGTAGTTTTGACCTATTCCGATTAAGACCCTACTTTCAATAATTGTAAATTTTTTCACTTCCGAAATCTCTGCAGAATTCCTATATGGAAGCTCTATTTGTATGTAATTGATATCGCCAGGCGCATCAGTTGATGGCGACCTAAACAAAAAAAAAGGGTGTGGGTCTTGGGACCCCCGACAGATGTGAAACATCAAAGAAAACGTTATTGAACTCGGTGGTATTCTCTATGTAGTAGTATATATTTTTTCAAAAGCAGCAACTAACTGTTATGCTGACGTAATCCTATATACTGCACTGTAACACATGCGGTTGTCTTCCCGTGCCCGAGCGCGCGAAAGCCGAAAGAGAGAGAGAGAGAGAGTGCCGCAGTGGTGGGGAGAACAGCAGCGAAGGAGCGGACCAAACATTTCGTTGCATATTTCCCATCACGCGGCTGTTCACAGCCCGACATAAGATGTTTCACATAAAAAAAAAATTCGACTGTTAGTGTGGATTTCACTGTATAGTGTTTGCAAGCAAGCAAGCAATCAGCAGCTGCGGAGATGAGTTACTTTAATATATGCAAGCCGTCGGCCGTGTATTGCGGCGGTGGAGCGGAGCCCCGGCTGCGTTCGCTGACTGTGAAGTTGTACTGTAGACTTGTCTGTATGTCTGGCCTGGCTCTGTGTGTATAATATTATAACGTATGTAATCTACGAGAGGCGTAGGCGGTATGTGTGCGTGTGTGTGTGTCAGCGCCGTGGAGAATGGAGTTTATGAATGAATCATTGCGGCGTGCCTCAAACTGTTTGGAGTGTGTACTGTGTACAAACAACAATTGAACAATACATACAATTAAGATCTACCGACGAGCGTTACAGAGTGTATAGTGCGCTGATAGTGCATCGAGTACAAGTAGCGGTGCGTATCGGCGAAATGTTGTATTTTTGCAGGACAATTTCCATAGCGACTGTATTGTAATTTCAATTTAAAACAAAATTGCTACTAGTCCGGTCAAAATAGACCAAAAAATAGTGGTAAGCTTACAATAAATTGCATAGAGCTAAATATTGGTATAGATCTTTGGTACACTATTATAAGTAAAATATCAAAAGTCCCCATCGATTCCATGTGTGCTAAAAAAAATTTTCAATGTCAAAGGTAGCAAATATCGATTTTTTGCATTTTTCTCGTAAACGGTAAGTGTTATCATAAAAATAGCTTATAAAATCTTGTAGAGGATATACAATTCTCTACAAAACCGATATTTGCGACCTTTGACCTTGAATAAATTTTTTAGCACACATGGAATCGATTGGGACTTTTGATATTTTACTTATAATAGTGTACCAAAGACCTATACCAATATTTAGCTCTATGCGAATTATTGCAAACTGAAATGTTTATTTTGACCGGACTATACGAAAAATTACAATTTTATAACAAACGAAAATATAAAATGAATAAAAGTTTTCTTTTAGAAATTTTGTTTTTAGATAAGTTATCTCATATAAAATTAACCCCGGATTTTTAGCACCAGCAAATTAACCACCTATTTGGGGCAGTACATGTTCTTATACTAATTCGACTCTAATAATTTTCGAGTTTAAAACTCCACTGAAATAAAAAATTGTAGCAAAGTAATAGAAAATCTAGAGCCGACCCTGAACAGAACGTTAATTTACTATTTAATATTATGTCATACAATGTCAAGTCATAACATGTCTACATAGTACAAAAAAGAACCATACAAAAAAGATACATTCCTAATTATTCAAATGGAAATGACGCATTTTTAATTACTTGACAGTTTTTTTGAAACTATATAGAACTTTTAGTCCAAGCTTCCATGGCACAAAAAGGTGCCCCATCGAACACCTCAAAAGACGAATTTAAAATTTTAAAATTTTAAAAATTTAAAAGACGAAAATGATTGGAAACCATGTAAAAAACATAATATGTTACGCCCCCTAGACTATTAAAATGAATGTTTGAAATTAGCTAGAAAAAATGGTTTTACTTCACAAAACACCTTTTTGAAATTTACACAATTTATCATTTTTGAAAAAATTTAATTAATTAATTATTAATTCTTATTATTTATTAATTATGCTATATATATAAATCTTCCGTAAAAAAATATCTAACTGATGGTGAAAACCGCATCAAAATCCGTTGCGTGGTTTAGGAGGAGTTAGCGGTTAAACAGACAAACAGACGCGAAAAGCGACTTCAATTTATACTATGTAGAGATAGGTAGTAGACAATCAGGGTGGCGGAAGAGCCGGGCGACCGCTCGGGGTGCTGACCGTTTGGGTGTACCAAAACTTGAGCCAAGCGCCATATTATGTAATTTTGTATTTTCATCTAATATACTTAAAAAATAGCCACTCAAAATGAAAACTTCACAAGACAAGCAACTTTTATTGTTTTTTTTTTAATATGGCATTTAATGACTATTAAATTACTGACAATAAAAGATCTCATAATAGTAATTTTCAGTTCTCAGATTGAAAGGGCCCATGGCCCCCCCTGGAAAAAATCCCTAGTTACGCCAATGTCAATGTAAAATGTAAACCACCATTTAAGTATCGCCGATATCCTGAATATTGACGATCTGATATTAGATATTACACGTCTTGTTATAATAATGTAAATACATTGTTAGTAGTGCTGGGCTATTATTATTGAACTGGACTCGCAATATAATATTTATAATAATATGTTATGTAGATTGTTTTTCATCATGTTAGAAAACACCTATTTTTAATTCATTTTTTCATGGCCAAAACAAAAACGCTGTTTTTATAAAAACTACTTTTTGGGTTCAGGGAATTTGAATCCGTAAATTCACCAAAAACTCAAAATTGAATTTTGCACGATTACAAGACTTCCCCTATGTAAATTTCTCAAAACATTTAGGGAATGAAAGCGGGAGATACGATGAAAATTTGACTGAAATGTAGGTAAGTTTTTTTTCCCATCGCCGTATCTTCGAGTCAAAAAATTGTACCTCAACTCAGTAACTGGATTGAAAACTGAGATTTTAATCTTTAACGCTGTAATGATGAAAGTCGCGAAATAAAATTTTGCACGCCCGTGGATGCACTCAAAGTTGACAAGTTTTTGCATTTTTTCCAGGTCCACTTGGAAGTGGTGCAACGCCACACAGAAACGTTGTCGAGGACATTTAATATCAGGAGCTGAAAACTTATGTATTTGAAATAAATTTACGATTTTTTTCCGCAAAGTTGCATGAGATTGAAAATGGTTGATTTTTGACTTCGTAGTTTTGAGAAATATGGGGAAGTAAAAAAAAGCTTTTTGCTCAACACCCGCAAGAAATATGTAATTTCGTGGCTCTACTGAGAGTGGGCGAAATAATGAATTCTCTGACTGGACGTAGAGAGTGGGCGAAATGCCATTTTGCCCACTAATGGGCGAAATAGCATTTCGCCCACGCTCCTGTAGACGTAGAGAGTGGGCGTTATGCCATTTCGCCCACTCGTGTGTTTTACCGCACTCGCTACGCTCGTGCGGCAAAGTCCACACTCGAGGAATCTCCTCTTTCTCCCACTAGTCGCACAATATACTATTATGGACCACAGCTTTCATTTCAGCATTAGTTTTTTCTTATTCCAAAGACACCATATTGAATCTTATTAGTTATTACAGTTAGATCTTCCTGTATTTATGTAATTGTTCAAATGTCGTTTCCTGGATTGGCTTTTAAATAGTATAATAATGTTTATCCAGCGGATGTATTCAAGCAGCGGTGTTTAAAATATTATAGGTACCTTCTATGCATGTATATCCAAATATACAAAAAAAAAACTTTATCTAAACGAACTCAAAACGGAAATGTTTACCACGTTTATAGATACAAGGTGTAGTAGAAAATGTGAAAAAATGGCAAACGATTTTAAAATCATAGTTACCTACCGTAAAACGGAGCTACTTTGGCAGGTTTTGACCTACCCTATTTTGATCGCTTAACTATAAAACGTGTCGCAATATCTAACTTTTTACACTGTAAGAAATGAGAATGCCGATTACACAGATTATCGATGGTCCATTTGTAGCCAGCGATTAATCTGATAATAGGCACACAAAGAGACAAAGGCGTCGCAAACAGGTATCGCCTGCACATCGCGTGGATTCCATAAAAACACATTGCGCATGCATGGTTACTAATTTTACATTAATTTGTTTTGTATTCACCCATTTTATATATGTAACAATACACTTTATTTTGTAATTTTTACACACTTTATTGGAATATTACACAAAGTATGTAACTTTAATTTACTTTATGTAAAAATCACAAATTTAACTTTACAGTAAAAGTCCAAGTTTTTATGAAGTTTTCTGTGTAAAAATAAATAATAATGTAAAATCATTTAGAAAACCGAGCGAATTCTACCTTAACTTTCAAAGCATTTTTACATCCATTTTTTACAGTATACAACTGCATCGTGTCAAATGGCCCTTAGGGAGTCGATCGTCTCAATTTGGGCCAAAAATGCTCAAGGATAGCTAAGAAAAAAATGTTTTTATAGGGTGTCAAATTAGGCATCATTTTGGGGTTACTTTGGCAGGTTATCAAAATTATATTTACTCGAAAGTAGGAGCGTCTTTGACCTACAAAAAAATTTGTATTGTCCAGGCTACATGTAGTTGTTTTCAGATTGCAATTATTTTTCTTCTAAGTGGTTCAAATTAATGTTAAACTTTTGGAATGTTTTTTTTTTGTTTTTTAACTTTTTTAATAAGAATCCCCAGTCACTCACAATCGCCAAAGTTTTTATCAAAAATGGTTGGGTGTCCCGGGGGTTAGTTATGGGTACCATTCAACTTAATTTGAAGGGTCCCATGTGGTATTTTCCATTGCCAGCTTGCCTCTGCTTGTGGCATGCCCCTTCAATGACGGCGAGCGCGGACTCTTACGTCTCATCAATGTAATATTTATAATTACACCCTCCTAGCTTATTTTGGTAATTTTTCGGCATTTTAATTTTATACAAACCTGCATTAAAACAAACCTAAAAAAACTTTAAAAAACTATCAATTTAAGAAAAAAAATGATAATAATTAAGTTGGATGCCAAAGTAGCCCCGTTTTACGGTATCTTTATTTATAGATTTTTTCGTTGGAGAGCAGCCAATTATATAATTGTTTCGAAACATATAGGAAAAAATCATTTTACCAACCAGTGGTCACAGTCAGGATTCTAACCTGAACCTTTCCAATTTCGCGTGGGAATGAGCTTACAATACTCAACTGTGACATGATTGCTAAATTAATATTCTCCTTATATGCTTCAGAATCAATAGATTTTCACTACATGCGAGTGTCAATTCATAAAATCTATTGATTCTGAAGCATAATATAAGGAGAATATTAATTTAGCAATCATGTCACAGTTGAATATTGTAAGCTCATTCCGACGCGAAATTGGAAAGGTTCAGGTTAGAATCCTGACTGTGACCACTGGTTGGTAAAATGATTTTTTCCTATATGTTTCGAAACAATTATATAATTGGCTGCTCTCCAACGAAAAAACCTTTCAATTGCATACAGCCGTATAAAAAAACTATTATTATCTTTATTCAATATGCTGAAAACTGACGCTGAATCAGGTAGCAACTATTAGACGTATCATTTTTCAGACCCTATAGCGCCATTTTTCAACATATTTTGCAAAGTTATTATTTTATCAAGGTTAAATTTAGTTGAAAAAACTAGGTTTTCAGACAAAAATTCTTTAAAAGAAATTAGATGCGAATTGCTTCAGTTATCGAGCGTGTATAATCTACAATCAATCAATACTTAGATAAAAGAAAACTTTTTTCCAATTTTTAAGCCATTACATTGTCTGAAATGTCTGGCAAAAGGTATAAACTTCCATTATTCTTATGTATGCTTTATAGAAATCAGTTAATTTCGTATTTCACAATCAATACTGTTCGATACACCCGGTATAATGTGTTCAGCGGATTACGACTGTAGCATCATTGAAGAAGCATCTTGAAGGAAGCACATTATGTGTGTGTGAAAGAGACAATACTGGCTCTTATACGCAAGTGCAACAGTGATGGAGACAGTCGGCAGCGGATGTAATTAATATGAGCACATCCGCGCGCCCTGCAGGTCGTGTCTCCTCCACTGAACTCAAACACCTAAGGTTTGTTTTTGTATGCCCACTGTTAAACTATTCTGAACAGTTCATATTCTGATCGCTTCAAATAAGAACAGTATGAACCGTTCCAACCATTTCAAAACTCGAAAAAAATAGTTGACTTCCACTTTCAAGAAAAGTACAAAAAAATAATAATAAACATAGTTTGGAGATATGGTTTCAACTTGATGCCCAAATATTGGGATTTGACATGGAGGCATACCAACCGCATTTTACTAATACTTTCATTTTCTACCACCAAATTTCATTATCATATTATGTAAATTGCTACAATTTAATGTAGACACGTAGCAATCCTATAGAGATAATTCAGATGTGAAATTTGGAAGAGAAAATCTTCTTAGCTTGGATCAAGAAAGCACAGCGATACTGATGTTTCAAATATCTATATTTATTGTTTACGAAGATGGGAGAATATCTCCCGAAACGTAAGCAATAAAAATTTAAAATATCAGTATCGCCGCGTTTTCTTGATCCTTAAGTCAAGAAGATTTTCTCTTCGAAATTTCACATCCAAATGTCTTAATGTCAAATGTCAATTCCCTATAAATATAGACTTGACATGGAAGTGTGGCCTTAATCCTTATAATAACCACATTTTGTTGTAGGTACATACTTTTATTTTCTGCCATGAGATGTCGTAGAATCAAATGTCAAATACCAATCCCTCGATGACAAACCCAGAAATGTGAACGCTTTCAGATGCAATTTTTTTATTTATTGTAGATTATAGACGCTCGACTGCTAAAGTCGTTAGCGTGTAATCATCAAATAAAAACGACATCACAAAACATCCATGACCGGAGGTGGGATTCGAACCGACGACAGTCTGATCCAAAGGCCTGCACACTAACCATTACATCAAGCGCCTCTCCTTTCAGATGCAAAATTTTGAGGATTCTTCCTTCCAGCACAGTATTAAAAAAATAGACCTTTGTTTAAAATTAAGACAAGGATTATCAAGTCTGTCCTCTTCCAGTCTACGCAAAATACAGTAATGGAGGGGGGTAAAAGGTGAAAATTTATAAAGCGCAGGATAGAAAACCCTTAACGGAGCTAAAAAATCGTTTAGAACTGAAAATTTGGTTCAGAAATCAGATTGATGTTTCTTTTTTCTGATGGTTTTCCTTTTTTTGTTATAATATATTTTTATAGTACATAATATTACACATATTTCGTGATAAATAAACATGTAAGGACATAAAAATCACATAGGTACCATTTTTTGTACCCGTGTAAAAAAGAAAAAATGTGGTAAAAATTTAAATCGCAACTTTGTACATAAAATTGTTTCCGTTAAAAACGTGCCTTAAAAATAAAAAAATAATTAAATCACCGCTTTATTTTAAGCAGTGTTGAATAATTTTGAAAATAGTTTGCGGCATCAACATTCCAGTAATAAAATCCGCTTTACGGTCGTAAATAAACTTAACTAACGTTCTGGCAATTTGAAATTATAAATTTGGTACAATGAATTGAATATAATATGTGCCTTAAATATAACGTTCTATTGAGAATACTGCTTTTGGAAGTAATTAAGATAAGTTACGACAACATTTCTGGCGATAAATTTGAAATTGCTTTGATAAGAGATATGCCATATAACGACACAGTAAGTTACAAACCTTTGCAGAAAATAATTAAAAATATCGTGCTGTGAATAATTAATTGAATTCCAATAATGAACAACCTATATATGTACACGTACAAGACCCAATATCTTGATCCAAGAATTCAAAATGACTGGACATGTTTATACAGAATGTTATGAAAAAGACGACGTTTAAATCATAATATTTATTTTTGTCGTAATCGATACATTTTTATTGCAATTCTGATTTTTTCTCTCAAATTCTCTCTGTCTGTCTGACTTTAAAATTTTACAGTTATAACGAAAGATGTCTAGTTAGATTGACATCAGCGAGAAAGATGAAGAAAGATTTGGTTACTGTAAAAAAAGAGATAGAGATATGACTACCGAAGTCATTTCATAATAGATACTTTTTAACTTAAATAAAAATTAATTACAGATTATCAAGCTTGATATATTTAAATTTTCATAATACTTAAGTTTTAAACTTGAAACAACAAAAACAATTAGACACTATTTTGACTAACTAGTTTCGCTGGAACCTCCTTAAATAATATTGTTGCTACGAACTCGGGTGATCTTTTAATTATTGCAATAAATTGCATTTAACTTAATAGGAATCTGCCTGGCACCAATTTCAAAAGATGGCGCTACCATATGTCATTTTTCCCAATTTTTTAATCAAAAAATCAGCTTTTATATAAACAATACAGTCAATTTGTGAGATCTGTAAGATTCTATAGATGATATTCTTTGTATTAAACATATTTGGGGTCATGTATTGAAATTAATAAAAGTAGGAATTCAGATTGAACTTGAAATATTTTTTTCAATGAAAAAGGATTTTAAACATACTTTGAAGGACAAAAAATGGATATGCTAAAGTTCAATACGAAACTGTTAATAATAACAGCAAATTCTTTAGTAAAAAGTCACTAATGACAGATAATGCAACCGCGGTGTTATCAATAACTAAAAAAGTGTAGCTATTGTCTAAGAAATGACGCTACGTACGTTTTGTTTACATCTTGATTTATGGTATAAATGTCAGTTTTCGATTTCTTGTTCAGTTCGTGTTTTTCAAAGATTTTGAGATTGATTTTGTTTTCTAAATAGATTTTTTCTTCAAGGCAACGGGTTGCTATGAATATGAATAATCAATTTTCAATTAACATGAAAACATAAAAAGTATCGAATTCAAAGATGTTCTAAATATGACAACTTAAATTATCAAATTTTCCTCTTGAGAAATTTATTTGATTGTGTAAAATTGGTACCACGTACACAATTTTCAAATTGAGATTAGATTTTTTATATTTTCCAGGTTTTTCTGAAAAAAATAGTTCAGTAACCAGGGGAATGGGAAGAAATAATCGAAATCCAAAACGACGTAAATTTTTAAAAATATTAGTATCATTTTACAGACTGTTATGCATGAATTTTCTTCGATTTGTTATTTATTTTATTCATTTTACAAGTAAGAATAGTGAAATGAACTAATTAACTAATGAAACTTTTCATATCGCTTATTACAAAAATGACACCACAGAAATTTTATGTAAAATAAAAAAGCACAAAGTAAATTTATATAGGTAATAAAAAGTGACATCACATTCACATTATTATAAAAAATTATAAATTCACTTGGCACTTTTAAATCTTTATTACACTTCAATTATTCTTCTTTTGGGCTTTTCAGACGTATTGCCTAATTCCAAGATCTGTCATAGAGTTATTTTTTTCTAATAGGAGAAATTTCATAAATGCTTTCTTCTTGACTCAGATTTTATTTCTTTTTGATTGATTCAAGCGTTTTAATAGATTTTATTTATACATTTTTTCGCACATGTTCTATAAGATTTCATAAATGTCCTTATTTATTAATTTTCTGCTCTGAAATTATAATTTTTCAACTTTCAACTCAACATTATTAACTATTTATGACACGACTTGTGTCCACTTGTGTCAACATTTCTCAAATATTTAAATTTTTTATTCACATTGTTTCCATGGCAATTTCAGAAATATTATATCATTACTAACTTTGCTGTCATCATAGATCAATTATAAAAATTATTGTTATATTAGTGTTCTCTATACGCTAGTAGACGAAATACTCACAATATTTTGAAAAATATTACAATTACAGCGACGACAGCGCCTTTAACGGTTTATTATCGGCAACTTTTTGTGCAGTGCCCTTTTAAACTAAATGCATGTGTATGAAAGATAGTGTCATTCGACTTTAACATATAAAACTAACAGAGTTGCCCTAATGTAGATCCCAGGGCATACTGACATCGAAGACATCGAAGTAGTAGACTCCTCCGCAAAAGATAGCTAAAATCTTCATTGGCCCAAAACCTTTCTGTGGCTACTCTAAAACCCATGTTAAAATGGAGGTTCGCAAATGGGAGGATGAAAATAAAGACTCCCGTCGAAATTGTACTCCAGGTCTCCGGCAATCCAAGAAATTTAGCTCTTATTCATCTAAAAGGACTAAAGAACTCCTTATTCTTAGCAAAGCAGAGCGAAGAATACTTACAGGACACTTTACTGGCCATTTCCCTATATGAGGTATGACCTTCCAAAGATGGAAAGTCTCGAAGGATGATAAATGTCGCTTCTTGCTATGTACAGTCGCGGGCTTAATAAAGTTTACACTTGAGATTTTCAGTGTAAGTTCACAAAAAGTTAGTAGCTTAGCAACAAATTTAAATGCAAATGTCAAAAGTTAAAAGAAATAATTGTCGTTTAAATGCCTCGAAATTCTTAAAACAAAGAACAAAAAAGAAGAATCATTGCAAGATTGGAGGAAGGACTTTGCTAGTATCAAATATTATCAAATCTTTTTATGTTTTATTTGAATAATATTCAGTAGGTAATTTGGTTTATATAATAAACAACTGAGGGGTTTAGATAATTTTTTTTGAATTTTTAGGATGTAACCTTAGTAATTGATACATTACTATCAAAAGCCAAATTACAATATGCAAAAATTAAGAAAACCGGTAACTAGTGTAAACTTTTTTAAGTCCGCGACTGTACATGTGAAGTAGTTTTCTCCAAAAGACTGCAAAACCTGAACAAGTCGTTTCTAGAACCTGTTGAAGGATGGAGGGCAGCCCCCAGCGAAGTTGCAAGGTTTATCAAAAGCCTTCTACCCGATTGGGAATAAATAGGGGATTCGCAATAGGTCGCAGTGATTGTGAGGCAAGTTACCTTACCGCCCCACGTTTAAATCTAAAATGTAATCTAACATTTAAAACGCCCTCCATTAAATGTTGTAATAACCGTACAGCAATTTTCATTCTTCTGTTATATTTCAAACATACCTACATAAACGTCGTAAATCAGCATACAGATATGAATAATTGTATCATGCATGTTTGTTGAAATATTATTAAAAAAAGCATGACAGACGCAACGACTCACAGACGTACAGACTAAGCGAATGTATATAGGCACTTCTAGATTTGCTTAGGTCGCGCCTAAAGACGATGGCACATTTTGATCATACACCCTGTACAGCACCATGCCAGACAGTGTATATATGGGCCCACCCTGCAATATACCCGACTTGTTTCTAACACTCTTATCGGTCTTTCATATCTCGATCACATTGTAAAGCATGATTCACAGTGTGAGTCAACAGGTTAAATCAGTATTTTTCAAATTCTTTTTTTTTTGACCAAGTCAAGTTGTAAGTCTGTTTTTATCTACAGTAATATAAAGAGGAAAAGTGTGAATGTTTGTTTGTTGCGCGTAATCTCAGGAACTACTCAACCGATTTGAGAAATTCTTTCACTGGTTGAAATCAATAAAAAGATAATTCATTGTCATATAGTTAAAAAGTTACAGAATTACAAGATTTCAGATCATAATGGTCTACAACTCTTACACTTTTTTAACATAAAAGAAAAATAATGAAATAAAATAAGTATAATTTTTTATAAGGGACATATTTAAAAAACGCTCTACATTTTTTCACAAAATGTTATGCACTATTGATACTGAGAGTATACTTCTTTCAATTATCCACGAGAGGCAGCACTTGTGGTAGGTACAAACATTATGTATTTCCCCCATTAGTGTCGTGTCATTTTAGTGGTATAACTTAATTATTAAATTATTATTATTATTAAATTAATTAAATAATTAAGTTATACCACTAAAATGACACGACACTAATGGGAAATAAATAATGTTTGTACCTACCACAAGTGCTGCCTCTCGTGGATAATTGAAAGAAGTATACCCTCAGCAGCGTTGCCAGTAGAGTACGAATAGTACGCTTTGCATACTATCCGGCCTCTTTGCGTACTCGCGTACTCTCTGTGCGTTTTGCGTACTATTTTAAGTTTTAATACTTGAAATTGTGTTCGAACCCACTCTCCGAAAATTAACATTTCGGTAAATTCTCTAAATTTAATAAATACGACTGCTCAGTGGTCACTACATTTTATTATATTCGCTTCAAGTTTAAACGAATTGATGGTAACCCCAAAATATATTTCTTTCTTCGTTTATCATACAAATAAGTCTACATAACTTTTTCTTTTGTACATAATATTTTTTAGTTTTAGCAATCATTTTATATATGTTAACAAATTTGTTAACCGATTTTGATAATTCTTGTTTTATTTAATAGGGCATTCCTTCAGGGTGGTCTCATATAAATATTTACTGAAATCGGCTCAGTAGTTTATTTTTTTAGTTTAGTAATCAAATATCAAGAAACTAGAAAGAAGTCGGATATTAACGTAAAAAATTTAAAGAAAATTATAACAAAATAGAACCTTCTTCAAAAAAAGCTACTAAAAAGAGAAAAATAATAACATTTTGAGGTCGGCGCCAAAATGTTATTATTTTTCTCTTTTTAGTGGCATTTTTAAGGAGGTTCTATTTTTTTATAAAAAAAATGTTCATATGTGCGTACTGCGTACTCTAGAAAGGATTGGCGTACTATTTTAGGTTACTGCGCGTACCCAAGAGAGAAAAGTGTCTGGCAACGCTGACCCTCAGGAAAATGGCTCATTCAATCCCTCGTCAAGTGATTCAGTGATTCGTCTATAATTTACAATAAATAAAATAAAAGATTCAGTCATCAGTGATTATTTGATAGGATGATAATATGCACTTGCAACTCGAGAAGCGAGAAATTTATATAATGTATCTCTGTAGTTATAAATTTATTTAAGTCGTAGTATATTATGTGTATCGGCTTTCATCACAGATCTTCTGTTACAAAAATTCAGTGAATAATTATCTAAAAGAAGCAGTGAATGTTTGCGCGTCGAGATGTTGCAAACACGCATTCGTATTAAATGTGTAAGGACATGCACACGTCTATAATATACAGAATAATACAAAAATCTAGAATCATTTCATATAGACAGTTACGTAACGCACGATCGGATTTACCGATCCGATAGCCTCTACATCATCCCCAAATTTGGAATTAAAAAAGTCCCTAGATTTCTCTAGTGATTTAAAGAAATGTCCGTTTTTTTTGCAATCATGCAAATATTTTGGAGATAAATAGGGTGGTACTACATAACAATTTTCAATAAATTGTGTACATTAAATAACAATAAATATTGTTATAAACGGAAGAGACCAATAAATATTACCAGGAATTTAAATTCTTCTTTAATAGTATTTTTAGCACACAAATATATGTACATAGTAACTGTCGAAACTTAATCAATTGAAATGAAATTTGGTACACATGTTGGAATCCATCACCGCCTACTTAAAACGGACCCGGTTGGACCATTTTAAAGGTTGTATTTAGGGATTGAAAAAAATTTGAGTCCCAAATAAACACTGAAAAAATTATTGGAATTAGTTGAAAATCAAAATTTAACACTTTATAGTATTTATTTACCTATTTATTGTAGATTATAGACGCGTCGACAACTTAAGTCATTAGCGTCTTAATTACAGAACACTTTATAGTAAAGATCTAAATGTGTCCCTAACATTTTTAAAAAAGCGACTAGTTACGCCCGGATTAGCAAAATTTATGAAAATCCTAGGATAGTGCATTACTTACTGAAGGATGTAGGTATAGCATTTGGTGCAGATGTTGAATTGATAACTGCATTTAAGAATTGTATTGCAGAACACCCCGTATACAGTATAATGTTTGTGATATTATAATATAAACGTACGATTAATATCCAAGGATCTCGTCTATAGAGTCCACAACTCCACTGCTGAACTCGTCGTTTCCCAGCAGGAGAGCTTTTATGAATATCCAAGAGCGCAACGGTCATTACTAGAGCTAGAGCGTAAATATTCCTACTAGCGCTAATAAGGTTGCGTATCTCAAAACCAAAAAAATTGAACCCTTATGGGATCACTCGTTTGTCCATCCGTCCGTATGTCTGTCGACACACTTTATCTGGCTAAATAAAGATATCAAGCTGAAATTTGGTATAAATATAACACACATAATATATATCTATGTATTACCACTTACCAGTAGTCAGAACCTAAAAAATATTTTCCCATAATTTGAGGGGGGGGGGCAAAATTTAACATCGAAAAAATAGCGATATATTGAGTCGTGTGGGGCATCATTTGAAAAGGAATCTTTTAAGGACCTTGAAACTAATTTTTGTTCCGAATTTTATGTTACGTATGGTTATCAAAAATTTTTAGAGAGAACAACAAAAACGTACAAAAAGTAAAAAAACAAGCCGTGAGGTGGGTCGTTTATTAGGACTAAAGTGCGACCCTTGAGGTCCACACGACGAACTTCCCAGTTTGATAAATATTTAATCATAATAATTAAATTAGATATCTATTACACAGAAAAGTAATCATTTTAATTATTAAAACATAATTATTATTTATTTTTGACAATAATTAAAAAAAAAAAAACGACTGAACCGATTTTTATAAAATTTATGTCGGATCAAAATGACATTAACACGCCTCGAGTGACACCCTTACGAAGTCGATATAGTCGCGAGATATTGTGTAAAATCTACTTTTTTGGAGTCTATTTGGTTAAGAAAAAAGAACGGCTGAACTGATTTTGAAAAAATTTCTTTCGGATCATATTTACGTTAATAGGCGTCGATTGGGACCCTAACGTAGTCGATATCATTTTTCATTCTCGAGATTTCGTCTTAGAAAGAAATTGTCACATACGTACGTACGTACGTACACACACACATACACAGACATCTTTCTAAAAATAGTGTAGTGACCTTGAAACATAAAATTTTTTTATACATTTTGATTTCGATTTTCGAACCCATTACAATAACTTCCAATGAGAAGTTAAAAATAAAAGACACTAAAGAAAACAAAATCGTGTGCATCAACTACTGTTATAATTTTTTTTATTAGTATTTATAGGGTACATACATATTAATTCAGCTGATATAAAATGATTTGTCATAATATATTATTTAAATAAGTATTTTTTTATTTTGTTGGACGTTACAAAATACTGGGCGTGAACTTTTGGATAGTAGTACATGAATGAACGCAAACTTAAATTCCTACAAGACTATGATTGAGCATGTGTCAAATTTACACAAAAAAAACACAAGCTTAAACATTATAAAAAAATTAAGAAAGCGTATAACCCGCTCCTAACTCTATTGTAAATACGCCCAGCTTAATGTGTTAAAATTGTTTGTGTCGCGACACTCGGAAGAAGTATAACTTCTTAGGCAATACTCAAAGGTTACACAGTTTTAGTATTAGACCGTGTAGTTTACACTACACACTACAGAAGTGAAACTACCCGCTAACTGAGGTCTTCGTGACATAGTGGTTAGAACGGCCGCTTCATACGCAATAGGTTCCGGTTTCGAGATTCCGTGCAGAAACATTAATTATACTTTTTTTAACTAAGTATTCCATATTCTACTACTTATTTGATATTTATTTAAATTTTTTTCTATTTTCTTTATTCATTTTTAATATTTTTATATCAAATTGGCATACGATTTTTGGTGATTTCACATCTATTTTTAAAGTATAACTTCTAATGCGCGTACACGCGTACACGCACCCATTTTGTATTATTATTTTTTAATAATAAATTGAAAATCCAATTGACACTTTTACCAGCTCTCGGGGCTTGTAATAGAGGAACCAGAATATACTACTTACATCCAAATTACATTTACAGAATAATTTGTTTTTCGTTGCCATAGTTACATTGTTATATATTTAACGCGTTAAACGGGCCGAACTCGCATAAGAAGTTACGCTTCAATAAGCCTGTCCGTATATCCAGCTAATATATTTGCTAGTCTCGACGCTGCTAACGCAAGTGCATTGGGTATATAGGTAGGTACTATAAGATGTATTATGTATATTGTATACTATGTAGATATTTATGTTAATTTGTTGTTAACGCTACAATCTTATCGCTTTTCTACACGCTAACGATATCTTTTAACTTCACTGCAAATCTCGCAATTCGTATTTAATTAACAATCAAGCGTCAGTTGTGTGTATCTATAAATGTTGCCAGCATATTTGAAAGTAACCAAATTTTAATTGCACCAGATGAGTTTCATTCATTCATTCATATTTAGAATTCTATGATGAATTTCTGTAGAAATTGAAAATTTTTCGTTGTAAAGTAGCCAATTATATAATTGATTCGAAACATACTGGAAAAAATCATTTTATCAACCATAGTCACAGTCAGGACTCTAACCTGAACCTTTCCACTTTCGCGGCGGAATGAGCTTACATTTACTCAACCGTGACAAGGTTATCTACATGCACTAAACTAAGTCAATAATTTTTAATTTTTTTAACGATTAACCTCCCCACAGTATAATGCAACAGCATTTATTCTACACTTTTAAGGGTTCTTGTGAAATAGGTCAATATGACTGAGAGCTTTAGGGACCCCGGTGTCAGAATTCTATAAGTATCTATCATTTGATAGCTCTCTACATCATTTAAAAAAAAGTGTTTTTTTTCAATCCCCTCATTTTTTCACTTGCAGTACCTAACTCGTTTAAGATTTATTAGAAAGATTTATACGGCTGTTTTGCAATTGAAAATGTTTATTGGAAGAGCAGCCAATTACATAGTAACTATGGTTGTCAAAATTATTTTTTCCGATATTTGCAGGAATCAATTATATAATTGGCTGCTCGTCCAATAAACATTTTCAATTGCAAAATAGCCGTATACCTAAATCTATTTAATATATCTTTAAAATCAAAACTTATTGGATTTGATTTCTTTACTGTGTTTTATTATGCATGTATCTGACAATGTAGATTATATAATCTACAAGATATTATAATCTACAATCTACTATAATCTACAAGATATTATGATTATTTCTACAATATTATGTTGTAATACCATATGGTATTTATAACATTGATGTATCTAGGTTCTTATTTAATGTATCCCCTTTGGGTGTTTGAAATAATTTCATCTAGGTACATAAATAGCTCTCGCTACTACGATGATTCACGTCTACAACCTAGCTATAATTAATAACCCTCGCGTGTAGTGGAAATCTATTGGTTCCTTTGCATATATGGAGAATGTTAAATTGGTAATCATGCCACGGTTGAGTAATTGTAAGCTCATTCCGCCGCGATAGTGGAGAGGTACAGGTTAGAGTCCTGACTGTGACTATGATTGTCAAAATGATTTTTTCCGATATTTGCAGGAATCAATTATGTAATTGGGTTTTTAAATGATTTTTTTTACTTAAATGGAAAGACCGTATACAAGTTTTATAGCAAAACTGTTTTTATTTAATTTTTTTGCTTACTAATTAAAAAGTTATATGTAAATAAAAATTAATTTTTAAATTCAGTTCCGATATCGCGTCGAAAGAATCCGAACGCGTGTGACGTCATTATGTTATCTATGGTCTTTGTATCCATGGTTACCAAGTTAAAAATTATTTTTGATAGTATGTATGATACACATACACAAATACCAACAAATGCACACAAATTTTAACATAACGACGTCACAAGCATTTCTGGTGCGTTTTGAAGTCACGTGATATTTTTTAAATTTTTATACATTTTAATTTATTTTTAGTAAGTTATCTATGGCTTTAAAAAAAATGTTCTTTTCGTTTTTCAATATTATTTATGTTAAATTATTAGAAAAATAAAATTAAGCAAAATCGCAGGATAGTGGACAAAATAATTTGATTTATTAAATTAAATGTACGACGTTTCGTCTATAGATTTAGACTTTTTCAAGTACAATCATAAAAATAACAATATTTTGTCCACTATCCTGCGATTTTGCTTAATTTTATTATAATCACGATGGACACGATTTCTAATATAAATTATTAGAAAAAATTAATAATTTTTTTTATATTCAAATACCTAATTGGCTGCTCTTCCAAAAAAAATGTTAACTCTTTAAATTTCATTTTTCCATATTTTCTCACTTGTTGATTCAGCGTAACTGGTAACAGTACACATTTGTTAATTCAGCGCTCATATGAAGAAGAAAATGTTGATTCAATGCAAATAGCCCCTTCCTCTTAGTTCAAACTAAACTCGTAACCTTATTATGGCACACATGCGTTGGCGTGGGGAGTCTTAATGGTTTTGAACAGTAAGGCGCAGAAGGGGAAGGGCTAGATGTGCTGACTCAATGAGCGACGACTATTAAGTCGTTGCTCATTTTGTTTCGCATGCCAACAACTTGCGATTATTTCCGTTACATCTAATATTTCTAAAATACCACCCCAGTAATGAGACATTAGACGTTATTCGCGTCAAAAGTTCGACAATTGGTTTAAACATATCGAAATAACAGGTATATAGACTACATTTAATTTTTTATTTATTGTGGATTATAGACGCTACGACAACTTAGGTCATTATAGCGTCTTAATTACAACAAATATCACATATCACTTAAAACTCAATAACATCACAAAACATCCATGAGCAGAGGTGGGATTCGAACCCATGACAGTCTGATTCAGAGGCCGCGACGCTACCAACTGAGCCATACTGTCCTCGACTGTACATTAACAATTATTTACTGATTATTTAGGCTTCATTTGTCAGTTGTTTGCAATATAAGTATTAACAGTAAATCGGTGAAATAATTACTAATAAAATGTAACCAAAGGTAATAAAAACTGTGTATTACATGCCATTACACATCGGTTACACAGTCAATAATATATAATTACTCATATATAGATTTTGACGAGCATGTTGGTAAATTTACAAGGGACATTAAAATATTAATGGCTTCCTCCAGTGTTATTTATTACTCTTTGAACAATAATTAATTCGGTAAAACATAGCCACACAATTCGTGTTACAACAATAATGGGTACAGACTGTCTCAGAAAGATACACTAATTGGTGGTATGTTAAGAAAATGGTGTACTTTTTTTAGGAGCTCGTGGTAAAAATCGCAAAATTTTTTTAACGACTAATATTTTGAGGTTAACTAGTATTTAGGGTGTAAATAAATATCTATAATAGTCAGCAAGTCAGCGGTCGGGAAAACTGAAATTTGGTACAGGGTTAATTCAGTGAATATAATTTATGAAGAATAAATTATAATTTAAAAAAACTGAAAAACACGCTTTAATGAACAAAAAAGTAAAAAATAATTAATTTTATTGTAAAAAAGCGTGGGGTAGTATGAAAATATGATACAAAGCACCCCACGCTTTTTTACAATAAAATTAATTATTTTTTACTTTTTAGTTCATTAAAGCGTGTTTTTTAGTTTTTTTAAATTATAATTTATTTTTGCTTTTTAGTCCTGGAGATCCTGGTCAGGATAATGGGACAAACTTATGGAATTATTGTATTGTAATCGGTCCTTGATAAGTGTGCAAAGTTTCAGTTCAATCTGAAGTTTTTTGCTTTTTTTTTTTTTTAGTCCTGGAGATCCTGGTCAGGATAATGGGACAAACTTATGGAATTATTGTATTGTCGTCGGTCCTTGATAAGTGTGCAAAGTTTAAACTAAATCTGACCGTTCAAAGTTGGTCAAAATCAAGTTCAAAGAAGTCGGTTACAAACTGACAAACAAGCAAGCCCGCACAAGCATACAGGTGAAGCTAATATAAGCGTGTTAAAAAAACCAGTTAGACTTCATTTTGATAAAACCGACCTAGTCAGCCTTCAGCAATCGGTAAAAGTTTGAAACTTCTATACCGACTGCTGACTAGGTCGGTTCAATTGAAAGGGTGAAGGTCGAACTCTATATGAACGCCGTCCGGCAAAGGGTGATTATAGTCAGCGATCTGGAACGCAAGTTTGTGGCAAAGCTATACAGTTCGGCCGACGATGGCCAAACTGTATGAGCGCCGTCTGATAAAAAGAGTGATTTTATAGTCAGTGATCTGGAACGCAAGTTTATGTAAGTAGGCAAAGCTATACAGTATAAACCTCGCCGTCCGTAAAACAGTGATATGTTAATTAAACTACACACTACAGAAGTGAAGAAAAATCTACATCAAAAATGTTATAAATATCCATTTAATGAACACTCGAACATGCTACATTTTGTCGCACGATTTTGCGATTAAGTCGCTTGGAAATCATAAGGCCGCACACTCCTAATGTATTACGAGAAATTTCGAGTAGTTGAGTACAGAGTAATCGTCAAATCGTGATGTACAGTATCCTAAATCGAGCGGTTTCGATACAAAAAAACTTTTTAACAAAAAAAAAAAAACCTCCTTCAGAAAGCCACAAAAAAGAGGAAAATAATGAAATTTTGAGGTATGTGCAGCCAATTTAATAAAATATGAAGTCGGTTAAAAAGTATATATAGTATAGTGATAACTGATTAATATCGTTCTTTGAAATTGTGTTTTAAAGACCACCAACAGCTAAGGTTATTTGGGCCTAGCACCAATTCATTATTATTTTTTTTAATAATAAATTGAAAATCCAATTGATACGTTTACCAACTCTCGGGTTAGAACCCGGGAACTGGGGACTTGTAATAAAGGAACCATAGCAACGCCATGTAAACAACAGCATTGCTACACACTCGGCTATATTGTTCTTTTTAACCGACTTCATATTTTATTAAATTGGCACAGACCTCAAAATTTCATTATTTTCCTCTTTTTGGTGGCTTTATGAAGGAGGTTTTTTTTTTTTTGTTAAAACATTTTTTATTTTTTACTTTTTAGTGGCTTTACAATAAGACTTTAGTCGCTAGCCAATAGATTAACTTACTTAATTGACTTCTTTCGCTGTGTGATGTCTCAAAAAGTGACATTTACCTTAAGGACTCACGCCGTTACTCACTTTTATTAAAAATCAACCGAACTACTCAATTGATTTAAGTAAAATTTATATGGCACCAACCTCGAGGTATATCCTATCCAATAAAAAAAGAATTTTCCAAATCGGTTTATCAATGACGGAGTTCTGAGGTAACAAACATAAAAAAAAATACAACCAAATTGAGAACCACCTCCTTTTTTTGAAGTCGGTTAAAAAGTACTGCATGTTATGTGCAAGGTTAGTAGAGTATAGGTTGCCTCATTCCGATAGATAGTAGTGGGGGGGATGACGTCACTCAGAATATACCATGCTTGCTCACTTCAATAGAAAAGATCAGACGATGGACGCTGCTAATTTTTGGAAATAAAAATCACAGTAACCATGGTAGTGTGATATGTTTTTTCAATACCTGATAGAAACATGATTCTTCTGTTAGTGATAAGTTGTCAATTTTGCGATAGCTGTTAAGTGTTATGGTGTTTTGTGGTTATTTTTAATATTTTGTGAATATAAAAGATAAAATAATTAATGTATCAATTTGTTAGTTAATTCTATTCGTTTCTTAAATTTAAAAAAATAGGTAATTAACAAGATCTGCCATTTCTTGAGCATTATTTAATTTTTTGTTTGTTTATATTATAGATATTAAAACCTAAATTTTGTAATAAAAATAAAAATTATCCTATTTTTTAATATCTATTCTTCTATTTATTGTCTCCTGCCAATTTTAAGAAAAAATCTGCACGAAGCACCTAATATAAATAAGCATAATCTTCAACAATTTTTGTACTTGATTTAAACTAAATTCTAGCTGACGTCATTCCCGCGCTTACGCTGATTGGTCAGATGGAATGAGGCAACCTGTACTCTAATAACCTTGTGTTATGTGTGCATTTAGCCCTAATATATGATTTGTTTTTCATTGCCATAGTTACGCCGTTAGCGTTAAACGACCCGAACTCGCATAAGAAATTATATTTTGAAAAAATCGTCATTGGACATCCTGTATAGTCAATAAATAATAATTGTTGTCTGCTTATAAGCGGTAATCAAATACGGTGAATGTATTGTGTTACAGCCACTATATAAACTTCTGTTTAGGACGTTGCGTTTAGAATAATACACAGAAGTGTTGTGTACCAACGAATAAATTAATTCAGACAAGAAATTAAAGCTTGTTTCCAGAAAAACAAATTATATATTAAATTTGTGTGTTTACAATGAATAAATCAAACAAAAATTGTTCTTCTTCTTCTGACAGAGCACAAATTTCTAATAAATGAATATAATTTTTCATGTTTTGTCGAAAAAAGCAGATACGTTATAAATGGCAATTTTAATGACGATGCCAGACTAGACTCTCGACTGTTTTTAAGGATTATCCGGGTTCATAGTTTTGATTTATTATTTTGAAAACTCAAAAAGCACTTGAACAATGTGATGTTTATAATGTATTAATTGTTATTAATTACTATTTAAAATGTATACTATTATATACTTCTTTACGTAGATAATGATTACAGATTTTGGTCAAAAGATCATTTAGAAATTTGTTTAAACTGGCGTAATGTTTTCATTCTACATAAAACAAAAATAAAACGGGCCAAATGTGAGTCTGACTGGCGGATCGAGGGTTCCGTACAATAATAAAAATAAAGAGTTAGGTATGGATAAACATTTTTTTATTTAGGGAAGCTTGTTTTTAAAAAGTTTTTTGTACTTAGGTATATTTTATTTTGTTCTTTTTAGTTTTTCAAAACTTTTTCGTATCAATTAAATTTAATTTTTTAAAGTAAAAAAATATTTTAACAGAATATTTTGATGAATAAAAAAAAACAAAAATATTGGGATCCGAAACCCGGTATCGAATCGGACACCTGTAGTTCAATCTAACACTAACCACTTAGTTAACCGAACGATGTATAAGACCGTCGGTCAATCGACTTATTTGGTACAGCTCTATACCTATAATACTACGGTATATGTATAACAATATAGAATTATGATGAAAATAAAATAGGAAGAAATCCTTTCCAAAAGTTTTTTAAATACATTTATTATTTAATAAATGTATTTAAAAAACTTTTGGAAAGGATTTCTTCCTATTTTATTTTCATTTTGATTATTCCAAATTTATGTGCGTAATCGAATAGTAATATAGAATTAATACGGTAAAATAAAAACATTAATTTATTAAAATTAAATCATTATTTAATTCTAATTATTATTTGCCAGGATTCTTGCCATAACAACACACAATCTGTGAATATTTCAACTAGCTACCTCATACAGTTTGTGAGATAGAGCCCTGTAACAGACGGACGGACAGACAGACATAGTAGGCAGAGTATTAAGGTTTCATACGGTAAGGAACCCTAAAAAATTTATAAGTTTGAATAGCGTGCACATTTATAATACACAAAACAAAATAATTCCTACGCGTGTCCCTATATATTTCATATTATGTAGATGCTTAAGCAGATAATGTCTACCAAACATGGATGTAAATATAGTAAATAAGAATGATGTCAATAAGTTATAACATGTCCGTGTTTTTATTTTATAAGTCTAAAGAATTCTCCACATACATAAAAAGATAAGGCACTAATAAACTGGCTGTTCAATTCTTGGTGTTATCAATCCGGGGTGCCATTTCATTACAATAGACACTAAAAATAATTAAAGAATGCCGACTGTTTATCTCTTTTCAAAGAAATAAAAAGTAAAAAAACCAAATAAAAACTTAACAAGACTGCTCTCAGCTAAAGTAGTTTTTATCGTATAATGAACAACTTGTAACATTTTTTTAATTCATTTTTACTGCACTACCAACTCATCTATTTTAAGACGTTTTGCGAACCTGTTTCGAGCAGAAAGCTCGAGGCCATGTTTATGGACGGCATAGTGTCCAAATCAGCAGTAATTAAGCAGTTGCGACTTTTTAGACCTCTTTTTAGTGTTCGGTATCAAAATTGGAAAAACGGAACACTTATGGCTTCACTCCGGTGTCTGTCCGCCCGTATGTCTTTCACAAGCTCCCAGCCTCCCAGAGCCAAACGGTACAACCGTACAAGCTAGAGACTTGAAATTTGACCTAGAGCTTGTTATGGCCCAGTGCGCTGTGGTTTATAGGTAGATATGGATAAATAATTCGGATAATTATGGGAAATATTGGGGGGTCAAACAAGTTATGAAAAAAATGCATCCCTAATTGAGTGGGATATCGTCCCTCATCTCACGTAAAGACGTAACTGACAAAAATAGAAAAAGTGAGATACTCCACCGATAACAACCGCTTTTAAGCCTGACTTTCTTCTCAAGAAGTGGCGTAACTGTGGTTTAAATGGCAGATATGTATATCCTTACGTGTTACGTGATATGAGGAACGATATGCAACCTACACATTTTAAAATCTCTAAGTCTTATATCTATAATTGGTAAGAAAAATTAAACAAGCTAAGGTTTCGGGTCTACGCGAGCATTGAAATCTCCTAGTTTGAATTACTTAAAAATATTCCAAAAATGTTTCTGCTTCGATCGTTATACTTTATATTTATGATTTGTCGTGAATATACAAGTATATTAAAGAAGTTAAAGCAAAAATTATTAGTAAAAAAGAACTTTTTAGAGACAAGCTTTTATTGAAATGTACTACTAAAATGAAAAAAATAATATTTTATAAAATAGGTTCATAATTATTATAAAAGCGGGTATTGCCACTAATAATTGTACTCTCATAGAGTGTAGACAGCACGTTTTTATAATAATATTATGAGCCTAAATTATAAAATATTATTTTTTCTTTTTAGTACCTCCATTTCAAGAAAAGTTTGTCTCTAAAAAGTTTTTTTTTACTAATATTTAATTTTGTTCTTTTTAGTTTTTCAAAATTTTACCCCCGTAGGGGTTGAATTTCGAAAAATCCTTTTTAGTAGATGCTTACGTCAGAAAAAAAACCTGCTGTTCAAATTTCAAGTTTCTATCTTCAGTAATTTAGCCTGGCCGTCGATAAGTCAAAAAAATCCTACATCCCCCTTTCGAACCCCTTAGGGGTTGAATTTAATTCGAAAAACGATTTATTCATGTATTGTCATCGGGAATAGTTAGGTACATATGTGTACAAAATTTCAAATCGATCGAATACGTGGAAGTCGTCAAAATTCACTTGCAAGATTTGTTTCTTACATAGTTACATACAAGGGAAGGTAAAAAAAGCTTGTATATACTTTAATAAAGAATGCTAGCTCCTGTTTTATTTTATTCAGTGTTTATTATAGGTACCTATACTTTGTTTTATAAATGCAACTAAAAACATATCCTGTCTATACAGCAAAACAATAAAACCCACGATTTTTTTAAAGAATTCAGATTATATCACATACCTTCTTTAATATGCATACGGAAACACTTTTAATTATTCCGATTTGTATTCTTACCTGGCATTGAAATCTTTCAATCAGACAACCGATATGGAAGTTTCAATCTTTCAATTTTAATAACGGAAAGGTTTTATCTTTGTTATTTAAATATAAACAACGCAATTAGAAGTAATTAAAAGATCCATTGAAATACATTTCTAATTTGTATACAATGTGTAACAAAAAAACATTTTAAAGTATTTGAATTAGCAACGACCCTAGCAGAGCAAAGGGTTAGTACTGTAACAAAACTGTTTTCTGAGTTGGCGGAATAAATATTTATTTACAATAATAATGAATGCAACAACGAATAGTCAGTTCTAACAATTAACACAAGTAAACAATAACTAAACAGTAATTAACACTTAACTATATACTTACAATTAACTATATACCAGGACTATTTATTTCTAGTTATTTATGTTTCAAATATTTATATTCACTGTATTTATATCAGACGCACTATTTGTCGCTCAGTATTCTCCATTGACTGCGTATTCGACACTACACTGACAATAACCGACTCGTACTCGCTGCTTATATAGGCCGCGCGGCGTAAGCCCAGTGCCTCCTCGATTTCTCTAGCACCTTCGTGCCGGTACCTACTAGTTGTTACAGCAAGCAGACACCGCTTCTCAGAACTCCCGCCTGCCGTTTATGTACAGGGTGATCCGTAACAGTACATTATAATTGAATTTACATTTTTAACTTGTAGTCTTCTACTTCTTCCACGTGCTAAAAAAATTGAACTGCCAAAAAATAGAAAAATAGTTAAATTTTGAGATCAGCAGCAATTTAATAAAATTACCTACCTGTATAAATAGTTTTAGTAATTAAATTGGCGCCGATCTCAAAAATTAATTATTTTTCTCTTTTTAGTAGCTTTTTTGAAGGCGGTCCAATTTTATGTAAAGTTTTTGTTGTCTATTATAAAGTATTTTTTTACGGTCCGCTCTCCACCCCGAATTCCATTAACCTGATTCTAACCTGCGCGCGGTTCATAAGACGACCTTTTTTTACAAGATGATTACTTGAATTACCCCCGAATAATTACTGTTTAGTAAACATGTCCACGTAATTTTGCAACATACTGTACTTTTAATCGAAGGATCATTTAACTTTCTCTGGGCATTAATGAATAAAAAAAAATCACTTCACCTGTTCAGATGCAACCTTCCCCTACACACCTACATTCCTTCTCAATACATGTTGTAATAGCGTACCACTATCACGCAAGAGCGTTCGATTTCTAAATACAAGTTTGATCTGCAATAATTCGAGCAAACTTAGCTAATTTAAATAAAGTAAATTTACAGATATAGGGAATAATTTTAAAAGTATTCTCACAATGTTGTACAAAATAAAGTTTTAAAAGATAGATAAAAAATTGCCAAAACTTCGACATAGATATTTTTGTCAACTGACATTCATTCACTCACTGACTGACTGATTCATCACGAAATTTCAGAAACCATAAAATCTACAAACATTTGGCAGGTAGGTCCCTTATAGGACGTATAGGCATCCGCTAAGAAAGGATTTTTCGAAATTCAACCCCTAAGGGGATAAAAAGGGGTTGTAGAGTTTTTTGACAAAATATTCATATCTCAAAAATCGTTAGTGAGAAGTATTGAATTCAACATACGCTCTTCATTAAAACTAAGGAAATATACATGTTTGATCGTTTTTTTATTAACCAAGGGGGTGAAAAGGGGAATTATAAACATAGTTTTTTTTTCGGAAACTGCTCAAGTTAGAATCACGAAATTTGACTTAAGTAGGTATTCTTTGTTAAAATCGAAGAGATTGGTGTTCGACAAATTATCGAAATCCGTATCCTGAAGGCTGAAAGCGGGGGTGGAAACCTTCATGAAGGACACGCTCTATCTCTGAAACGGCTCAAGCTAAAAAGGGGCCATCCATAAATTACGTCACAATTTAAGGGGGCGGGGGGAGTCAACAAAATGTGACATCGTGTGACATGGGCCAGGGGGGGTCATAAGCTTTGTGACGTCACATGTTAAAATTTAAATTTAAAGTCCGTGGACTCAAGATGATTAAGTTTTGAATCTTTTATTAACGTAATCAATCGTTTATCGTTTCTTATATTAATCTTTTGTTTTGTCTATTATTTAAATTATTTGACTTGATATTGATTTTATTAAAGATTTTAGGTATTAAGAAATTTAAAGAAATAAAAAAAAAATGTTGACTGCTGTTTTATTTTAATTATTTCTAATTATAAAATTAAAAAATATGTGACATCACACCAAGGGGGAGGGGGGCTTTAAAAATGTGACCATCTGTGACAAGGACGGAGGGGGGGGGTTAAAAATTGTAAAATTTGTGTGACGTAATTTATGGATGGCCCCAAACGTGTAACTATATGTCATAAATTCATAGCATCCGGACGAAGCCGCACCGCGGGACGCATTTAGGCATTCCGTACATCTATTTGGCACCTAGGGATTTTTCATTGGTCAGAATCAAATTCCTAGCCAATCAGAACCCGAGTGCCAAATGCGGGTACGGAACGGCTTTTGTTGCCAAACTGCAGTACGGAATGTCCCATGGTATAAATGCGAATGGGACTGCTAGTATCTATATACAGGGTGTACCACAGAAAACCAAACATAGGGAAAACTCCATTGTGCAAAGTAGTTAGGATCAGTGATTGCTGTGCCCTTTTTCATGCTTAAAACCATGATAATTAATTTAGTTGAGCTACCCATTTTGTTTATGTCTTCCCTGTTGCACTCATTTATTTTCTATGTTCTCAATCCTGTGATACACCCTGTATAAAAGAAGCTGTTTGTATCAAAGTAGAGAACCTCTAAGCCTATTTGAAAAATTCTTTCACTGTTTAATAGTCTGCTTTCTGGCGAAAAGTATAGAGGCTATTATTACATTACGGCAAAAGGGGGATGAGCAAGGAGCGAAAAATAGTAATTTGCACCCGGACAAAACCACACGGGGCAGATAGTAAGTTAAATAAATACGTACCTATACGTTCGTTAGAAATAAAGGTGCGAACATTGATGAGGATCGCGCAGACTGTCCGCTGACTTGTAGCTGGAACATTACATTTATACGTACTCTTGCAGCACATACGTAATATATTAACGACAATTCCTTAATTTATATCCTTATTATTAAACTATTTATTCATTCACTTTATTCATTCACTTTATCTATCTGCATGCCAACGCAAGTGCACGTCTTATAGTACCTAGTATAACTACTCACCAAGAACAACTTATATTATCAACTATATCGATCCATTACCGTTATTAATTGCGTGGATCGCTAGCGCTCGTTTTAACACAATGTCACTAACTCGTCAGTAATATACCCCACTACACATATAGATATACAATGTACTAAATCATAGTTATACAAGATGTTTTCTAAATAGTGATGAGCAAAATTGGTCTTGGCGGTCTTGCAGTCTTGGTCTTGGTCTTGCGAAAAAGCAAGACCAAGACCGAATGAACAAGCGTGTTAAAAATGATGTAATTTTGATATTTTTTAACATTTTAATAAAATAAAGTATTTTGTTAGTTAATAATGGATTGTGAATTATTTTTAATTTATAACTATGATGATCTTCAGAAGTAAAAAACTAAAAAAAAGACAGATAAAATGAGCAAGACCAAGACTAAATAAGCAAGTCCAAGACCAAGACCAGACATATTTGAGCAAGACCAAGACCAAGATTGAATCAGCCAGATCAAGACCAAGACTGTCCAAGTCTTGGTCTTGGTCTTGTTTTGCTCATCACTATTTCTAAAAATATGGCAAAAATTCAAGGGGTGATTCCTATAAGGTAATTTTAAGAATATTTTGTTCTTTCATGATGTTCGAAAAGCCGTTTTGTTTTGTTTTGTTATACCTATTATGTCTATGTGTATTGTTTATAATAGTGTCTACTTTTTATTAATTGAAAAAATGAGGAGTTTGCATAATGATACGGGCCAGAAATCAAACTAGAAACTAGAAAATAAAAATAGGTAAAAAAATTTAAGTAAAACGGTTTTATTTTAAATCATCAGCTGTACCAAAAACTAGAAAATAATTAGGACACAAAGCAAGGGGCGCTTTGTGTCGCTGCGTCAGCGGAATAAGTAATAAAAACGTGGGGCGCATAAAAATCTGTATAACGACTGTATAATTATTAAATAAGAACGGCTTGTCTAGAAAAATGTGTTTCTAAGCCCACCAACAGAAATATTTTTTCAACTGCGCCCCACGTTTTTATTAGTTATTTCGCTGACGCAGCGACACAAAGTGCCCCTTGGTTTGTGTCCTAATTATTTTCTAGTTTTTGGTACAGCTGATGATTTAAAATAAAACCGTTTAACTTAAAAGTTTTTTTACCTAGTTTTTATCTGAATCAGATGATAATATATTATAAGTAATAACAAATAGTTGGCTAGGTTACCCGGCGACAGCATTAAATAAAGATAATAATAGTTTTTTTTATACGGCTGTATGCAATTGAAAGATTTTTTCGTTGAAGAGAAGCCAATTATATAATTGTTTCGAAACATATAGGAAAAAATCATTCTACCAACCAGTGGTCACAGTCAGGATTCTAACCTGAACCTTTCCAATTTCGCGTCGGAATGAGCTTACAATACTCAACTGTGACATGATTGCTAAATTAATATTCTCCTTATATGCTTCAGAATCTCGCTGGTACGAGGATTCACTTCATATCATAGCTATTGAATTAGCAGATATGAATTGACACTCGCATGTAGTGAAAATCTATTGATTCTGAAGCATATAAGGAGAATATTATTTTAGCAATCATGTCACAGTTGAGTATTGTAAGCTCATTCCGACGCAAAATTGGAAAGGTTCAGGTTAGAATCCTGACTGTGACCACTGGTTGGTAAAATGATTTTTTCCTATATGTTTCGATAATTATATAATTGGCTGCTCTCCAACGAAAAAATCATTAAATGAAGACTTCATTAATCATATCAACGAAAATCCAACACAAGACAGCATTGTAACTATAACTAAATTAGGAGACGATTTTATTTAAATCTCAAATAGCTTAATTGGTCAAAAATGTGTTATCAGTAAACTGCTAGACAAACGGAATGTGGAATATAGGTATACCATATCCATATATTTGTATATCTGCAGAAAACAAAGAACTGATTATCATTTTATGTTATAAAAATGTTAAGTTATAAAACACTTGAATATTCATGTGTAAAGTTCGTTCACAGTTAGAGACATGTATAAGCCAAAGAATAAATTTTACAAAAACTAATATGTGAAGTGCTTTTATGCATGCAGATTTGCAAAGCAAATATATTGCATATTGCAGAAGTCCGTAAATTTAAATCTGCCAATGGAACCACTGAATTATATATTTTCATGATCCTTTTCAATAGGAGCGGATCTCTGATTTATAACTAACAACTTCCCTGTCAGTCATTTTATAGCCTCGTTTTTTTTTCGTTTGGTTATGTATGTCAAACGTCACGTCAAATCGAAGCGACCGACCAGACCAGTACTTATCGAAAAGCAGCGACGTTAATATGTTCATAACTACATTGTGCGGCTGCATTACTAATATCGTACAAATATTCAGTCGATTTTATTTATTTATTTATTGTAAATTATAGACGCGTCGACAACTTAGGTCATTAGCGTCTTGTTCACATCAAATAACAACTCACTTAAAACTAAATGACATCACGAAACATCCATGAGCGGAGGCGGGATTCGAACCCACGACAGTGTGATCCAAAGGACGCTACGCTAACCGAATATTCAGTCGAGCATCATATCAAATACCCAATGACCACCAACGATAGAATCTGGATTCTTACGTTCGTCTCCATATCTGATCATTCCTCAGGGGAAACATTGGAACGTAGTTTGCATTCCAATGTTTTGTGGGAATTAGCGCTCCCAGGGACCCGAGCTCGTACCAGTCGGTTTGTGTATGCCGGCTGGCGGATTCTAATACACAAATGGATTATTTGTTGTGTTGAAGACGCTAATGACCTGAGTTGTCGACCCGTCTATAATCTACGATAAATAAAACATACTGATCAGGTTCAAATTACATTACCAAAACCACGTAAACAAAAATCAAAATAATATATATTTTCGGCGATTTCGGGTTAAAAGCGTTTAAGGTTATGCATGGCATTGTTTCATTTGCACCCTAGTTTTTTTCACGTTGTATATTATGTCGCAGCCGAATTATAAATTATATTAGCCCCTTTACAAAGCAGCTGGTTGTTTCATAAAACGACGCTGTTTTGTAAAAAAATTAACTCTTGAAATTAATATTGCAAGCGACCCGGAATAAAATAATTTACCAGAACAATAAAAGTGTGAAATAAAAATAACAAAAAAATAAACCGACTTCAGAATATCTTTAAAAAGGATAAAATAATTTCTCCCTTCGCTTTACAATCACCTTCCCTAACTTACTTTCAATTAGAAGTCGGCGTAAGCCGTAAATAAATCACTATGAAATAATATAGAGAAATAACTCCGCCGAATTCTAAATTGAATGCAGGAAGTTAGAAAAACGAAGAGAAAAAATATTTTATCCCCTTTAAAGACATTCGTTCTTTTTTTAAGTCGGTACAATATTTTTTTTTTATTTCTATATAGGTAATCTCAGTATTAATTTCGACCATCACCGCCCATTTTTAATATCACTCTCTGGACTAAACATTCGAAAGGTAGCTATGGTGTAATAAAAAGAAACAAAACACTACGTTAAATCTAAACAAACGAACATCGCACTAGCAGTGAACACGACGTAACAGTCGAACAGCGTATCATTGTAAAGCCGACGGTATGTGATAATGAGCTCGCGAGACCCACAACACAAGCCGACTTTACGTAAAACCGTTCAAATATCTCAAAAATGTATCGCGACCTTCTTTGTGTTGCGATCTATAAAACAACCAAAGCCTGTCGATAGCTATGCCAACTATTTTAAATCTAAACTATTTTATTTTTATTTTTTTACTAAACAAGGCGACGAAAACAGTTTCAGCTGCAACATGTCTGGGTAATTAAAAATAACTAAACGAAATTTTATGATCGTCTAATTTTCTTATCAAAATCTTCAACTGCAAAGTTTTTATAAAATCAGTTCATTTAAATCTAAATATATCAATGAAATATCATGATAGAATAGATAGATAGATATATTTATTTGTCAATAAGAAAAAAACATTTCATCTGACTTGTCAAATACAAATCAAATTGAATATAAAATATATAATTAATATTTAAAATCAGTTACTGAATATAAACAAAGAGAAAGCAAACGTTTCTTTAATACAGATTTAAATTTAAAATAAGGCAGTATAGTTTACCTGTGCTGGTAAAGTGTTATATACTTTATATAGTCGCAGTGCTGAAAATTATATATGCATTGATTTTTAATAATTGAATTATTATTTTCACTTACTGAGCTATGTGAAGCATTTTTGATCACTTTGACCCTCCGTATCTCTGAAACTTTTCTTATGCTCAACTTGATATTTTTTTGTGATTGATAGTTCATCGTAAGCCGTAAGGTAGGTATCAATTAGATCACAAATAAATAAAAAATATTGGACCTCTAATCGGGTAAAAATTTCCCAAACCAATGGCTATAATATAGATTGTAGACATTGGATTTCGTGTATTAAATGAATTTATTAACAAATTATTTATGTTAGAACTTGTAAATATATTGAAACCACTATGTTGTGGACATCTTCAAGAACGGCTGAAATGTCCACAATGAAAGGATGCACTTTCATCTCTACATAGTATAAATTGAAGTCGCTTTTCACGTCTGTCTGTCTGTTTAACCGCTAACTCCTCCTAAACCACGTTACGGATTTTGATGCGGTTTTCACCATCAGTTAGATAATTTTTCACGGAAGGTTTATATATTATATATAGCATAATTAATAAATAATAATAATTAATTAATTAAATTCGTAACCCGACCGTAAGAATTCGTAACATACTTATATATCATAAAAACGACCGTACTCAACTGTTCCATGCGTAGCGCAGAGGTTACATCGCAGCGCTCTATGCAGAGGGACCCGGGTTCGGAAACTGATGGCATCGTAGAATTTTTGGCTTTTTTTTCTAAATTCTACATGATATTTATTTATATATTTTTATTTTTGTTATATTCTTTCTTTGACAATAATTATAATTTTTTAGTTTAGTTTGCGCTCATAGTTTTACAGTATTCCGTCCGATGTCACTATCCCTGTAGTAATCCGTCTATCTGTCTTATTTATCTTCTTAACATAGTATAACGAGCGTAGCGAGTGAGTAGTGTATTGCACCCGGTGTTTCTTAACACCCGGGCGAAGCCGGACGAGGTCGCTAGTAATATATATAGAGTCTATATGAAAGCACATCCTTCCATTATGAACATTTCAGCCTTTCCCGAAGGTGTCCACAATAGAGGGACTGTATATACTTACAACTAACATAAATTGTTAATAAATTCATTTAATAAACAAAATCCTGTTTTATTGTCATAACTTCAATAATTTGTTTTTTGTATATAAAATTATATGTAACAACAAACATGAAAACACAATGTATAAAAATAAATTCTAAAATTAGTGAGACAATTATTATGGAACATACAAGCATTAAACGCTCCAGTGGACGCGTGACTGACTCACGGTAATGATTCAATTGTCCAGTTTTCGCTACGATGCAAAAAGACAGTACCTAATGCTTGCCTTTAGGTCCAAATAAACATCAAGTCTTTTTGAAATATATAAAATTTTCTTCATTTTCTCAACTCGATTCGAAATAATTCCTGTCATTTCGACTTATCTGTCGTCAAGGCCTGAGCACATTAGCGCGGTGGCGGTGGCGATAGCGGTGGCGTGTTTTGAATAGGTCATACTGTTGTGGTGGTGTTTGCGGTGACTTCGTGCAGTTTTCAACTTTCTAGATAAATTGTGTAATTCTGTATGAATACAATAACGTTTACTATACGTCGGTCACGCGGTCAAACTCAACAAGTTGTGTCTGACCGCCACCGCGCCATAGAACGCTGCACCAGAACGCTCTTAACGCTGACAAGCAGCGACATATATGCGCGTGTCAATTTGTTTTTTAGTGTTGCATTCAAACGCTACCGCCCCCGCGCTAATGTGCTCAGGCCTTTATGCTCGATTTCCGGTAAGAATTTGAAAGTAGGTTTAAGATTCGTTAGTCCTTTTAGCTACTACTGAAATTTACCGCAGTTTCTAATATAATGTGGTGCTAAAAGCACTTTGAAAGTCGTACCAGAAACCAAGCATTTTTTATTTTATATATTTAGTGATTTTATATAAATATTTTCTCGAAAACGGCTCTAACGATTTTGATCAAATTTACCGAAAAGGGGTTTCGGGGGGCAAAAAATCGATTTAGCTACGTCTCATCCCTGGAAAAACTCGTTTTCTTATCGATTTTATCATTTTAAAAAACAGTTTTTTTAACGTTATAAAACAGTGTCGTATGGTGAGGAGGCTTTGGAAAAAACAAACTATTTTCATTATTTATGTCAAATTACTCTGACAGTCAATCTTTAGGTGCGTTTGGTATCAAGGTGTAGTGTAAAAAGTGTAAACACTTTTGACACTATTACGTTTGTTATACAAAAGTGTAAAACAACTGACCTGTTTGTTATTTCAGTGTGGGACTAAAGGTGTAGCAACTATTAGTCCCGGCTTTTGAACAAGTGCACGTAGTGTAGTAGAGGTCACGTGATATAGGTATGTCTGAATTGACAATCGCTTTTGACAGATTTGATACCTTTTTCGTACTCTGTTTTTTACAATTTTTGTCTCTAAAAAATAAATGAGCTTCAAAATGTAATGGTACAAGATAAATATGGCAGTGAGTTTAACATTTTTATGACCAAAAAAACTGTAAAAACTAGAAATAATGAACTCAGTCAATCTGTCATTTATTTATTTTGTAATACGCATGTACAATCTACTCATAATGTACACTAGCCCGTTTGTTACAAGTGTACATTTAGTTTACACTTTTGGTGAACTTTTTACACTTTTCAGTGAAAAGTTATCTACACTACACTACACTACACCTCGATACCAAACACACCTATTATCTACTTATAGGTATGTAATTTTATTTCTTAAAAACGACTAACGATTTTGATGAAATAGGAACTTTAAGTACTATTTTTTTTGAACTCATCCGAGCAAAGCTCGGTCATCCAGATATTACAATATATTCAAAAAATACATATTGAGAAGTCAACAAGTATATAGAATAATTAGGTAATCACTTAGAATGAGTTATTTATTAAAAATTCGTTATACTACTATAATAACATTTATTACACAACATAGTTTTGCACGCTTTTGTAAATGTAATTGTATTCTTGCAAATAGAGCAGCCAAAGAAAACATTGTTCCTTTGTTTATGACTCGACTCGACGATTAAGTGCTTTTATTACTCGACCAGTATTCTATTTTTCGAGTACTCGCCTACCGCTACTTATTATTACAAACTTTTATTTAACTTGCTTTGTTAGTATGTAGGTATGTTAGTATGTTTATTACTTTTTATTAGTTCAAATCTTGCAGTCAATTTTGAACGAATTCTACGAACGAACGAATTTTATTGAAATGTACTAAAAAGGAAAAATAATATTTAATAATTTAGATTCATAATATTATAAAAGCGGAGGCCAGGACTAATAAATTATCATAGAATTTACAACCCTCGCTTTTATAATATTATTTGAATTTAAATTATTAAATATTATTTTTTTCTTTTTTAGTACATTTCAATAAAGGCTTGTCTTTAAAAAGTTTTTGAAGCTATACTTCTTTTGGCGCGTTATGGAAAAATGATGAGAGTGAATTTTTACGTTGCGCGCGCATCGCGTCACGAAAATTTAACACCATGAAGTTAGTCGGAAGTTCATGATTATAATACCCTATTTTATAGCACTGCTAAGTAAGATGTACCTACGTAGCGTAATGGATAGCACCGCCGCGTCATACGCAATAGGCCCCGGGTTCGAATCTCAACACAAACATGCTTTTTTTTAATAAATAATTAGATTAATAAATAAATTAATAATTTATTAAATTAATTTATTTAATATCTTTATTTTATTATTTTATCGTCTTTTTTACAAACGTTTAGTACTGGCACGCGGGATAAAATTTTTGGAGTTATTTTTCTTTTGTTACGCCAAAGAAGTATAACTTCTGACGTGCGTAGATAGTACACACACACTCTTTTTTTTTCTTTTTAATACATTTCAATAAAAGCTTGTCTTTAAAAAGTTTTTTTTATTGATATTCTTTTACATATATTTTTCCTTTTTTATATCCAATCCATTCTCTAACATTTGGTCTATATAATATGACAGTATAGCCTGAGCGTTGGGATCGTTTAGTCCGGCCCTGTACGGCGATCAAGTAAATAATGTATTCGAGTTGATATAATAAGTAGTTACAATTATTCTCAGTGTGAACAACATTTCTGAACAATTAGCAATGTTCTCAGGCTCGCGGATTCACGGGTACCAATCGCACACACAGGCAGCCACACAAACGAACTGAAGAATTTTTACAACGCTTTAATAATTACCGTCGTTATGACGTTTCAACAATAGTTCTTTTGTTTCCGAGCTTCATCTTTTTTATGAATTTCCGTGCTAACATTATTATTTCAATAGCGTGTGATTATATGTACGGTTGTAAAATAATTATTTACATATTTATTGTTCAATTTATATAACATATGTTGGAATGCTTGGTTACGGTCGTTTAACTTTGAAGTTTAAATTATAATTCGCTCGTTAATTTTTGTTAGACTTAATTTTATTTAATTACTGTCTCCAATTATATTTACCAAAACAGAATACCCAGCATAATGATTGTGGTACATTGTACACTTCCATGGTAACATACGCTTTTAGACCGAGAGCTAGTGACAATTTTTTGGTGTTATTTATTCAAGGCCTTATTTTTGTTGAGGGAGGCATATAAAAGTGCCCTGATTAAGGGATTTTGCTAGATAGCGGTATGGGAGAGATGTAGACCGCCCCCAACATGTAACAAAAAAAAAATGGTCACAATTATTATTGCTTCAAGGCTGAAATTGCTTGTATAGCGTGTCGGTGACCCAATAATATAATATTATAATATTGGTCAGTATTAAAGGGGTGGCAGATCACCCTAAACGTGTCATGTACCCGACGAAATTAATATATTATTAGTTCAAGGTTCAAATTTTAATATGTTGTTGCGGCCACTGTTTTAAGCATATATTTCAGTTTACAGAACAAAATGTCACTATTAACCCCCTTGCAGAACGATATAAACACCTAGGCGAGCAAGTTTCCCTCTAAGAAAGGGGGTTAATACCGACATTTTGTTCTGCAAATTGAAATATATGCTTAAAACAGTGGCCGCAACAACATACTAATATTTGAACCTTGAACTAATAATATTAATTTCGTCGGGTACATGACACGTTTAGGGTGATCTGCCACCCCTTTAATACTGACCAATATTATAATGGCATTATTGGGTCACTGCAGACAAGCTTACAAAGAATTTCAGCCTTGAAGCAATAATAATTGTGACCATTTTTTTTGTTACGTTGGGGGCGGTCTGCATCCCTCCCATACCGCTATCTAGCATAATCCCTTAAACAGGACACTTTAATATGCCTTCCTCAACATCTTCACAAAAATAAGGCCTTGAATAAATAACACCAAAAAATTGTCACTAGCTCTCGGTCTATTTGTTTAAAATAATAAATTTTTGTCACTAACTACTGAACCGATTCTGAAAATTCTTTCACTAATAGAAAGCTATACACTATAATCCCTGAGTGATATAGGCTATATTTTATTTTGACAAATTTCTCGCGGGGGGATTCAAGCTATGAAATTGTTTCACATCTGCCAGGTGTCCCACGACGGCTAACATTTTTCATATTCGATTGTTATCAGTTTGATTGTGTCTTGCATTTTTTTAGCAAGACCAAGATAAGAACAAGGATCAACGGACCGTGTATTTTACACTGCACACTACAGAAGTGAAACTTCTATAGTCCCGTCAACTGTAGACATACACATTACACACACACATATCCATATACGTATAAGCTGCCTGTAACAATAGCTTTTCAACGTTCCACTCTAGCTCAACGGCACAGAGGTAGGGAGTCAGGTACACGTTCAGTCGCATGAATCCAATTCATTACTGCCGTGCGTAAAGTAGTTTCACTTCAAATCCAAGATTTTTATGCAACACTGACTTTGATGGTATCACGACAAAAGGACGCGTCAATTTGGAAGCGGGACAAAAGGACGCGGTCATTTGGACGTGAGACAAAAAGTCGCAAGCGACAAAAGGACACGGAGAAATTTGGAAGCAAGACATTAGGTCGCCTTCCAGTTGGACGCAAAAGGCGCATTTTTATTATTATATATACAGTGTCTCTCTTACTCTTTTACTATCTGATATAATTATTGTGGCTTTAGCATCGAGGGAGAAAAGTTGATAATATTTTTAGATGTAAGCCAGTTCTGTTTTTTTGGAGTTCACTTCTGTCAGGTGTCTCACGACGCATAATATTTCTTTCACTTGGGTGCCCTCTAGAGTCTAGATCATAAGTGAATTTAGATTTTACCTTACCGTGTCTAAGCGATGTTATCTTTCGCATTGTATTAACGTTTTTTTCGGGCTAAGTATCTGGCTTTTTCAGATATCCTGCCAAATATCAACGATTACTCTAGAGTCTAGATGAACAAATTTTTATATTTTTATATAAGTCTAGGATACTTTAAAATGTTCAGAATGGGTTAGATTTTATTTTAATTGTTTCCAGGTATTATAGTCTATTTTTGACTACGAACCTCGCCATTTGCGTCCAACTGGATGGCGACCTAATGTCTTGCGTTCAAATTTCTCCGCGTCCTTTTGTCCCGCGTCCAAATTGCCGCGTCCTTTTGTCGTAGATTCGACTTTGATGTAAGCATGTAGTATACGTACAACTTTTAGCCTTAAATCTATAGATTTAAGTCCAAAAGTCGTACCAGAAACCCTGCATTAGCCTTTTATTAATTTCACGGTTTAATCGAAAATCTCAACTCATCAAACAATTATCTTTTGTATATTCTCATAGCTCGCATTTGAAACGCCTGAGCACCAATACTAATAAAGCAGTCTTGTTAAAGTAATGTGTAATGAACTTTATAATAATGACCACTAAAGTGTAACAAGCAATAAGAAATGTAAAACAAACAAAAGAATAGCGCAGAGCAACTATTTTCAAATTAATTTCCAACACCTGTCTTTTGTGTGGGATTATTCGCCGTGTCATACAGAGTTACCACTGCAGGCGGTAAAAAAGAACACCTGACGATCTGACAAGTGATGCCTCATAAAACAAAATAATACGCAGAAAAATACCTGAATCATGCATATAAGGACGTCTGCAGTACGAATCGGTTGATCAGAAGAAATAAAACACACGACAATCGAACAATTGACATCTGAAATCTAATTTTTGTCCTGCATGCAAATCAGTATTGTTTCAGTTTCTCAAATCCAGTTAAATAAAAAATAATATCTCTGTTTTTTACGTCCATCACATATGTTAATATAATAAAGTATTGGGTAATAAGGACCAGTTAAATGTATAAATTATTTATTCTTTGCCAACGTTTCGTTGCGAATTTGCAACTTCTTCAGGGCTCTACAACAGTGAAGTAGGTACATACATAATTAATCTTTGAATTATAAAAGAAAAATTTTTTTAACCTTTAAAAATTTCTTACCAAATGGTCAATATTATACATTAATTGTCAAAAATTTCTTGTTACTTATACTTGATGGTGAACTTAAAAAGTTCTTTCACAAATAGAAATGTCATTTTGGTCGCGGATTTCACAATATCATTATAATCATCAATAACGTTTAAAATAAGTAACAAGAAATATAATCGAATTATGTAGCAATTATATATTATGTATTTTTCACCATCAAGTATAAGTAACAAGAAATTTTGACAATTAATGTATAATATTGACCATTTGGTAAGAAATTTTTAAAGGTTAAAAATTTTTTTCTTTTATAATTCAAAGATTAAATTATGTATGTACTTCACTGTTGTAGAGCCCTGAAGAAGTTGCAAATTCGCAACGAAACGTTGGCAAAGAATAAATAATTTATACATTTAACTGGTCCTTATTACCCAATACTTTATTATATTAATAAAAAATAATTCAACTGCAACATTCGGTTCTGACACATGAGAGGAGTTTACTTGTGACGTAATCAATACGGCAACATGAAAAGCGTGATTGTGTTTTTTTTGAACAATATAATTTTTTATTAATATTAATAAATAAAAAAACTTTTCATGCAAACTCAAAGAAATTAGATAGATTCCTTGGTGATGACAAATGAAGCTCACTTCCATTTTAGCGGATGTGAATTAATAAACAAAATTGCCGCTACTGGGCTCAGGAAATCCACAAAATCTTCATCAAAAACCGCTGCATTGATCACAAAGTTATCGTATAACCATTGATTAACATATTATATGGGAAGATAGTGATTCCATGTACTGAAAAATATACTATAGCTGCCCGCTTACGTTTCATTCCCCTGGCCCACAAACTCAATGTTGACTTGTGCTTCCACCTATATTATTGTTGAACTAACAGCTCAGATATTGTCAATGCTACCTCTAACTGATCCTAAATAATGATATAAGATATTTACATCACTGCCGCAGCTGACATTATTTTATTGTTTTGAAATTTGTTGAGACTGTATAAAACTTATATAAAGTGAACTTAGTTTAGTTACATAATTTATCTGTAAACGCTATCTGATTTTATATTTCTTTGTCTCTGAATAAAAATTGTTCAAACACTCGTAAAATATATTTTGATGTATTCATAGGCTAAGAGCTGATAACACTTTTTTCATGTGTTTTTATAAGACTTGGAACTTTTTTAAAAGATGAATTTTATATATCTCTACAAGGGGTATATAGTCTGTCATTCCAAACGCGGGGCAAAACCACCCCATATTTTTTTGTTCACTCTTGCGAAAAAAGACTTATGTGTGTTTATCATTAGTAAAGTCTAGGAAAAGTTTTGCCCCGCGTTTGGAATGACAGACTATTTACCCCTTGTAGAGATATTATTTTAAAAGTTATCTTTTAAAAAAAGTTCCAAGTCTTCTAAAAACACATAAAAAAGTGTTATCCGCTCTTAGTCTATCATAGCAACTTATACTAATTAGTTAACAAAAGCAAGCAGTTTAAGAGAATTAGATAATCAAATTCATTAAAATTGTAAAATTTGTTGTTAAATAAAAGAATTTAAAATAAATCTTTCACAATTTTTCCAATCGTTAGGGGCCTACACACGATCAGTTTAACTTCGCAGTTTATCTGTGCAGTCAAACTGCACAGTTGTGTGAACTGTACGGTGTGTGGGCTATTTCAGTTTGCTCCTCAATTGTTCTCAGTTTGAAGAGCTGACGTGCGTGGCTAGACACGACTAGAAAGGGAAGTTCGGTTTTGCGCTCAGATTGATCTGAGCGCAAAACCGAACTTACCCAAAGACTACACATGACTGTGCCAACTGTTCAATTAACTGAGCTGACTTCGCAGTTTATCGGTGCAAAGTAGAGTCAAATGCGCAGGCCAAAAGCCTGCGTTAAAATTTGCCGGAACTATGCAGTTATCTCAGTTTATCGCTCAGACATGACGCCACAAGGGTTAAACTGCGCAGTTAAACTGATCGTGTGTAGGCCCCTTTAATGAATTTGATTATCTAATTTTCTTATGTATGAATATTTTTAGTTTGACATAATAATGATTAACATTATTAAGTTTAAAATTAAATAAAATATCAGAATGGTCCAAAAGTCTTGCCCTAATGTTAAATCCAATTAAATTCAATATAATGTCTATAGAAAGCCGGAATCAGTTGGCTAAAGTGCCGTAACGCTGTCTGGTCATCAAACTAATTCTGTAGACTACTGCAAAAATTTAGGATTATACATAGACAAATACTTAGTGGAATCGCTCATTTTATCATCTTTTAATTATTGTGATATTGTGTACGGACCATGTATAAACCAGTCAACATCGCAGCTTATCCAAAAATTTTAAAATATATCCTTCAGATATATTGTATACAACATAAATTTACATATCGCATACTTCGTAGACAACTTGATCACAACCGGGCAGCCAGATTATCTAAATTGCAATTTAAAATATTTATCAGATTATCATAATAATAATAAAAATACGATGTCACAGGATACAACATTGTCAATAAACTTGCATGAAACCGCATGAAACAAATTTTTATAAAAAATCTTTTACTTATGGTTCTGCCTCTATATACTTATAATAATATTCCTCGTGAATATAAACATCTCAAAAAAGAGGCGTTTCGAAAGAACGTTAGGGGTTGTCTATTAATAGTCACCGCGAAATATTATGCAATATGAACCAATGACGCAAGATTGTCTTAAATAAAATTAAGATGCTAGTCACCAGATGGCCTAACGATTGTCAACACAACTCACTTCTGAAAACTCTACAATTATTCTGTACTCAAAGATTAAATAATAAAACTTAGGATGCTAGTCAACAGATGGCCAATAGTGCGACGTCTAGCTGCCTCTATTAAAAGTGGCCTCATTTACGCTCATAAGGTTCAAAATCTTCTAGTAATATGTTAAACAATGGTATAACGGTATAGTGCAATGTTGCATCATTTGGTATAGTAGGACAATATTTTTTCGAAGAAAATAGTGAAACCGTTACAGCATTGTTTAGAGGTTGAGGGTCATCATTTGAATGAAATAATTTTCAAAAACTGAAATTGCGTATTATAAAGCTGCCTAAATTTGTTTAAATTCGTTACTTCATATCCTTACATCAGATCTTTAAAAATAGATGATACCAATTGCTTGACCCATTACCTATATATATTTATATAACATAATATTATAATTTTTGAAATCTACTCCTCAAGACCTTTAATTTGAATAAATAACAATATATGAGTTAGGTAATTGTGGACAACAATATAATAATTATTAATTAATTCAACAATGAATTTAATCCACAAGGCATCCACTAGGTAGTGAATAGTATTCTTAACATATCAGTCAGCATATTATGCCATCATGATTGTTAAACGTCAAACGATTGTTATAAGATATAAGTATAAGGAAAAAATCAGAAGCCACTGTCGGGACCTGAACCCGAAATTCCCAGTTTCCGGCTGGTTGAGTTGCCACTTACTCACACAGTGCCCCGAAAGTGAAATCTGTTCCTTCCCCATATATACCTATTTCAATACTATATATATGAGGAAGGAACAGATTTCACTTTCGGGGCACTGTGTGAGTAAGTAGCAACTCAACCAGCCGGAAACTGGGAATTTCGGGTTCAAGTCCCGACAGTGGCTTCTGATTTTTTCCTTATATATCTTATAACACTCGTTTGACGTTTAACAATCATAATATGCTGACTGATATGTTAAGAAATACTATTCACTACCTAGTGGATGCCTTGTGGATTAAATTCATTGTTGAATTAATTAATAATTATTACCTTTAATTTGATACCCATCGCAAGGAAATTTCTGTTTTTTTCTTACTTTGGATAATACGGCGGCTCTTGATCGCCATATTAGAATATTTGTGACATATTTTTATATATCCTAGAACACTCGAAGGGTCAAGACTATTCTAACGATACCTCATTTGTCCAAATCGGTCTATCCGTTCCAGTTCTAGAGCGTAACATCCGGATACATAGACTGATAAACACCATACCTTTTCTTGGCGTGCCACAGTCGAGAAAAGGGAAATGTTCGATATTTTGAAAGATATTTAGAATATAGGGTAAGTTCGGTTTTGCGGTCGAATGATCGAGCCGAGCGAGCATATTTTTGGTCACGTGACAAGAGAGCAATTCGAGCCATCAAATAACAATTCCGAACGTAATCTAGCAGATTTTTCCAAACGTCAAAATAAAATGGCGCCAGTAAATTAAATTCATATTACTAATGCCGATATACGAGTACATTCTTTATTGTTCCTCATTTTTGATTTAATTCAATATTGTTATAATAATAAGCCATGATTTATAATTTTTTTCGTTTTATTCGTTTATTTTAGAATTAATAGTACGTACCTACTACCGACTGTTGATTTTTTTCGACCCATAGATATAATATATATTTTATTTAATCATTCTGTGCAATATAGACTTCTTGGTTATTACTTTTCTTTGAATAAATATTATAATATGTGTATTTTTAGTTAATGAAAAATTACCTCATACAAATAAACTTCGAAATTTATTCATCTTACAACAAATGTTTCCGCTAACTTTTAAAATGAATGCTCTGAAGATGGTTAACTCTGCTTGCTCGCTCGCTTTCCTCGGAGCTCATATAGAGATCTTTCAGGGCATATAAATGCTAAATTTGAACGCATTAGAGCACTCAGATCGTTCTGAGCGCAAAATCGAACGATAAAATAATTCAAACACGATTACTAGCACAAGTTTTACGAAGATCAGCAATTTCCAAATATTAAAAGCAGTCATATAATTAATTAATCTCATTAGCGGATATCGTAAATTAATAATTAACGACTTAATTCTAAAATATCGTTTCGAATATAATGCAGGTGCGACAACATAATATAATATGATATAAATTTAAGCGACGACGATACTCTGATTCCAGTTTAGATTATGACATCATCTATATGTAATTTTATATTTGAAAGATCGAGAGTCGAACGTTTATCTCTATCAGAAAGCTTATGGGCGTTGATCTTAAGAAGCAATTCGCAATGCCGTACCAAACTATCATTCCTTTATTTATAGTCGTTTTTATAATGAGTTTATATGTGGCCGTAGACCGAATCTAGAGATGTGCAAATCCAGTCGAACAAATTACTTAAAGAAGATCCACATATTTGTTACTATTGTTACAAAACTGTTTTCTGAGTTGGCGGAATAAATATTTATTTACAATAATTAAAAATACAATAATAATGAATGCAACAACTAAAAGTCAGTTCTAACAATCAACACAAGTAAACAATAACTAAACAGTAATTAACACAATTAACTATATACCAGGACTATTTATTTCTAGTTATTTATGTTTCAAATATTAATATTCACTGTATTTATATCAGACGCACTATTTGTCGCTCAGTATTCTCCATTGACTGATTGCGTGACTCACCGATGACTGATTGCGTGACTCACCGATGACTGATTCCTTCACTCACTCGCACTACAGTTTATATAGGTTGCGTGGCATAAGTAAAGTGACCAAATCCTGAATATCAAAAAGCGGCACAAGGTCTATAAAAACCCGGCGCAGGCAACCGTTGGGTTCCACGCCCAAAGAAGCCTTAAACGCGCTAGAAACCCCCAAAAACTTTCTAGAAACCCCCAAAAACTCGTTAGAAACCCCCAAAATCTTGCTAGAAATCCCCAAAAACTCGCCAGAAACCCCCAAAAACTCGCTAGAAATCTCCAAAAACTCGCTAGAAACCACTAAAAACTCGTTAGAAATCCCCAAATACTCGCTAGAAACTCCCAAAAACTCGCTAGAAACCCCCAAAAAAACGCTAGAAACCCCCAAAAACTCGCTAATATTTTTATTTTAAATATTATTTATTTTTAAGGTAGGTATCAATTATAGAATTATTGATAAATAAAATACTTTGAGTGGGTCAAAATATCTAATGACAAAAAATAAACATTCTTAATGCATGTGATTTAATGAAAACGAGACAAAAGCGGGACGCTTGTTGAATCGGGACTCGTGGCTCAAAATCGGGACTGTCCTGCCTAAATCGGGACGGATGGTCACTTTAGGCATAAGCCTAGTGTGTTCTCGCTTTCTCTAGAATTTTCGTGCAGGTACCAGCTGTTATAGTAAGCGGACCCCGTTTCTCAGAACTCTTGCCTGTCGTTTATATACAGGGTGATCCGTAACACTATAGTTTTTAGGGATGTGAGATAACCCTAAAAATCGAGTAGTACTACTACTACTCCGTGGTGCTACAACCCATGAAGGACCTTGACCTGCTCCACCACATTTCTCCACTCGGTACGGTCTAGGACCCGTCGTCTCCAGCCTTTAACATTTAACCTTTTGAGGTCTTCTTCTACGTCGTCCAACCAGCGTTTCCTCGGGTGTCCGAGGAGACATCTTCCTTTTGGATGATTTCTGAAGACCTGCCGCGGTCCCCTGCGCTCTACATGACCAGCCCATCGTAAGCGTGTTTTCCTTATTACTGCTGTTATGCGCAGTTCTTTGTATAGCTGGTATATTTCATCTAGGGTTACCAGATGCCCCGTATTTTACGGGTTACCCCGTTTTTCAGGCTAAGATAATACAAAAACCCATAATTTCGAAAATAAAATACGGGGTAAATAAAGCTCCAAGTTACAAGTCAAATGTAATTTTAAGTTATCTTGCAAAGATTTTTATATATTTGCTTCTCAAAATGAAGAGCTTTTAAAAGCAGTTTCTTCTAACCATAAATATAAATTTAAAAAAATAGATTATCTTTATTAAACATTGCTGTTTTGTCTCCCGTAAAAATATCTAAAAACCAGTATTTTTTATACTGATAACCCTTTAATCAACTAGCGGCAGGTGGCAAGTTGGCAACCCTAAATTTTCATCATTGGTTCGGATACGCCATTCTCCTCCATTTCGGACCGGGCCATAGATTTTACGTAGGATCTTTCGTTCCCATGTATTTAATAGATCTTCAGCTTTCTTCGTTAACACCCATGTTTCGCAGCCGTATGTAACAACTGGTCGGATAATTGTTATGTGGATGGTCTTCTTCGTTTTTCTAGATAGTAGCTTGGATTTTAGTAGGTGGAGAGTAAAAAATCGAGTAGTGGCCGATAAAAATATACTTAACCATCAAGCTGAGTAGAAAAACGTTGGTCGCAGTACCAAACCCTGCCGACAAAATACTTATGGCCAGTTTTTCGTACATTTTAAACACGATGTTATTTTAATCACACGATTAAGTGACGGGTTGCTATGGTAACGAAACGCAGCAACCAATGAACACGTAGCTGTCAAAATTTAACAGCGTGATCAAAATAACATCGCGATTAAAATGTACGATAAACCGGCCATTAGTGTATTTTGTAAAGCCGGTTATGGCTAATGTCGACCAATATTTAACAAACAGTCACCAATGTTGGCATTGGAAGACATTCACTTTGAGGGCGGTTTTTTGGAACACACAAGATGTTAGTTTTATAAAAATTTTAGGCAATATCTTTTTACCCGACTACTTTTCATATTGGAAGCTTGTTTTGTATTTTTGTGTTAGACGTAGTCGGGTTTTTTGTTGTTTTATTCAATATGTTTTTCATTTAAAATAAAAACCGGCAACAAAAATAATGACGCTGGTATTTTCCATAAACAAATGACAATTTAGCCTAAATATAGTTTGCAACTTTTCAGAGATTCTGCTTTTTAATATTATGACCTTTAAAGATGTATTACAAAATTTGTCAAGATAAAAACTTGATTACAAGCCAATTATACTAAATAATTCATATAACAAGTTCACAGCTGTCATTAAAATTTAGTACTAAATAATTTATCATCTACCAGTTATAAAAAAATTGATAGCTAATAATTGATGAGCGATGACAACTATCGATATTAAAAGCGACTATAAATTAGTGTGCATAAACTATAGATTCAGATAACTTACTGTTGTTCAAAGAATTGATGACAGCGGCTATTGCAAGTGAAATGTTTTCGAAAAAAAAGTGTAAGTGACGCAGTACTCGCGAGAGTTGATGTGTAAACATGTAAGCTCATATTTGTTTCATGCGGAAAAATTATGGACGACTGGTTTTAATAATTTCAACATTTTATTGTATGAATCAAGAAATAATTTAGGTATTTTAACCTAATAGTTTATTATTATATATAGTGTATTTGCTAATACAGGCCTTGTGGCTTTAATACGTGAACTTAAGTTTGTTTTTGGACAAAATAAAAAATTAACCACTTAATACATCCCTTAAAATAATATATTTTTTTTCTTAATTTCTATATTATTACCAGTGCAGCCTCTGTACTAAATTAAAATACACCCTTCAGTAAGTAAATCACTATCCGCAAACTAGTGTTTTCATAAAATTTGTAAGTCCGGTTCTATCGGGCCGATTTTATTAAAATTTTAGCAGCACATTTTGATCTTTACTAAAAGGTTAAATTTCAATTTTGAAACATTTCTGAGATTTTTTCGGTACTTTTGGGCCCAAAAACTTTTTTCAACCCCTAAAAACTACTTTTAAAATGGTTCGATCGGACCAATTTTAAATAGGCTTTGTGCAGTGATGAGTTCCAGTGTGTGTACCAAATTTCGTTTAAATTTTCAAAATGCTACAGTGGGGGGGCTACACAGAGAAGATGAAAATCAGAAGGGGGCCATGTACAAAAAAATGTTGGGAAACAGTGAAACACTGCATTAGAAGAATGTCCGGTTTAATTGTTACAGGTAATGGATGATTTTATTTATGCTAAATTAGTATTATCGTTAGTATATTTATGATTGTTTTAATAAAGAGTATTCTTGTGACGTGTTCCGCATTCCGTTTGAATTTATCGACAGTAAAACAGCAAAAGGTTATACCTAAGCGACATTTTTGTAAAATTAAGTTATTTACATAGTTCGTAATCCGTGTGTCTTCTTCTACGGACTATCGAGTATCGTTAGTGATGGGCGATACAAGATGTTTTTACAATCGAAACAATTGTATTCGTTCATATAATAACAATCAAGTTCACAATCAACTCGGAGTTTGATTTTACAATCGAGGTGCGTTCGATTGTTCAGGTCGATTATTTTCCACATAGGTTCAGTGGCGGATTTAGGTTCGATGCCGCCCTAGGCCTTTTTTTTCTATGTAAAAGTGATTGTCAAAATTATATTGAGTTTTTTTTTTTCACATATTAGTTATTTTCCCATAGTGTAACAGTGAGAAAGAAAATATTAAAATTTAATCTCACAGTTGACGGAAAACTTAATCAATTTTGACTTTACAGCGCTCGGGAAAAATGTTTAGGTTCAGGCGCCTTCTTAATTTTGCCGCCCCTCAAATGTTGCCGCCCTAGGCCCGGGCCTCGCGGGCCTAGTCCTAAATCCATCACTGCATAGGTTATAGCAATAGCAGCGAATGAGAATACATATAATCGCGATTCAAGGTTATATACTAGTCGACTGACGTTTACGCGACTCGTTGATTCGATTGTTCACTGTTCAATCGGTACTCTGTGACATCTTCACTATTGAATTCGTATTACGCGATTACTGCACAATCGACCATCGACTCGACCACAGTTGTTGAGTGATGAGCGATTGTATATTATGTGGCTCTCGACAGTGTACGATTCAGTACTATGCGACTCGGTCTCGGTGAACTATGAAACAACAACAATCGAGTCCAACTGACAACCATCGAGATTCGAGAGTCATCGAGATTCGAGAGCCATCGAGATTCGAGAGCCATTGAGATTCGAGAGCCATCGAGATTCGAGAGCCATCAAGATTCGAGAATCATCGAGATGTTTGAACAATCGAGACAATCGACTAAAACATCTCCTAAACGTGCATTACTAACTATCGTATTGGTAACCGATGATGTTGCCTCCCAAGGGGAGATCCAAAGGAGATACAGGAAAGGTATGATGCCTACCAAAAATGTATGGCATCTTATTTCTTGCTGATTACAATAAAATATTGTCTATTTTAATGTAATTTTTTTTTGTTCATTGATTAATTTGGAGATGAACAGAAGGTGTAAAAATTAAGTTCAGTTCCATCACCCAATACGCACACATCGATCTCAAACCGATTGGTCACCGTTGACTTGTTGACCCAAATCCCTTCGAAGAGACATTAACCTAACATTAATTAGTTAATAAATACACGTAGGTACGTAATTTCTACACAAACTTATCATAAGTTAAACGTAGTTTTCAACATTAAGTTCTGTCAAAATTTTACCACGTAGGTACCTACGAAGTTTTATGATTTAATTGATAATAAATTTAACAGATACTAAAATATTCAGTTCTTATATTTGTTCAACTATTTAAATTAGGCCACAAAAATATAATGTGTAGTAACTTCATTTAATTTTTAATAAGGATTGGAATTTTAATTAATTAATTGTGGGTATTTATTTAAAAAAACATAGTTAATTGTTTAATAATTCGTGTGCCTTCGAGAAAAATAAAAATTCAGGTTTGGTAACGCGAGGAGCACAGAGACAGACACAATTATACATTTGAAATAACATTAAATGAATACTAATTAGGTACATCTGATGATTAATATTATGGACAGACTAGGAATCTATCTACTTTAATTCAGTAGAATATTATTAGAGCACCAACCGTGTGTTTGAGATTAAATTAACTTTAACATTGAAATATTTTCTCACAGATATTTCTCATTGTCACTTTTAAGATACAGGATGTAGATTTTTTTATATACCATTATTAGTCCAAACGGCATGTAATAAATGAAGGGGGTTACCTGGAAAGTATTCCGAAGTTAGTGATACTTTGGTGTGTTGTTTGCGGGTACTCTGTGGAGTAGAATCTGAGTTTTCGACCTCGAGGACCCTGTGCTAACGTGGGGGGAGCCGAAAAACCACGAAATTTTACCACCTTTTTTGCTTTTTTCGAAATCTCTCAGAAACGGTCGACTTAAGCAATTCTTTCATTATGTAATGTTTTAAAGAAGATTACATTTCCTACAATTTTCATTCCCACAACTTTTCTGTGTGGTAAGCGCGCTGCAGCTTCTTGAAAATCATGCGCTCGGCTTTTTGTAACCTTAGTAACCAATGTATAACATGTGTATTTTCAATTTAATGTTCGATGAAGAACAAAATAAATAAAACTATTGAAAAGAATATTACATTTTAACCATTGGCTACCAAGGTTACAAAAAGCCGAGCGGGTGATTTTCAAGAAGCTGCAGCGCGCTTACCATTATTACCACAGAAAAGTTGTTAGAATGAAAATTGTAGGAAATGTAATCCTCTTTAAAACATTCCATAATGAAAGAATTACTTAAGTCGACCGTTTCTGAGAGATTTCGAAAAAAGCAAAAAAGTACCCAAATACATGTTTTCTATCGTACAATTTAAATGCCTACAGTTATTTTTTAAAACCAAATTAAAACTAATGAAATATTTTTCCTGTTTTTATAATCCGCACATCGTATATTTATGGCATGTTATATATTTAGTTTTATCTAATAAAATATAATATTCGCGCAGAATGTAAATTTACATCTGATAAAAAAGATAATCTCGATTAAAAGACATTATACGACAGAAGTTGGTTGTTTGTAATGATGGCGCTCATTCTTTCTAACAGTTGCGTATTGCGTAATCAAACTAACATTTGCAAATTCTACAAATGCACACCGCTTTTTAATTTAGTCTTCTAATAGTCCAAGCGGCAGGTAATAAATGAAAGGGGTTACCTGGAAATTATTCCGAAGTTAATGATATTTTGGTGTGTTGTTTGCGGGTACTCTGTGGAGTAGAATCCGAGTTTTCGACCTCGAGGACCCTATGCTAACGTCAGGGGAGCCGACAAACCACGAAATTTTACCACTTTTTTTGCTTTTTTCGAAATCTCTCAGAAACAGTCGACTTAAGCAATTCTTCCATTATGTAATGTTTTAAAGAGGATTACATTTCCTACAATTTTCATTCCCACAACTTTTCTGTGGTATTAATGGTAAGCGCGCTGCAGCTTCTTGAAAATCACCCGCTCCGCTTTTTGTAACCTTGGTAACCAATGTGTAACGTGTGTATTTTAAATTTAAAGTTCGATGAAGAACAAAATAAATAAAACTATTGAAAAGAACGTTACATTTTAACCATTTGTTACCAAGGTTACAAAAAGCGGAGCGGATGATTTTCAAGAAGCTGCAGCGCGCTTACCATTAGTACCACAGAAAAGTTGTGGAAATGAAAATTGTAGGAAATATAATCCTCTTTAAAACATTACATAATGAAAGAATTGCTTAAATCGACCGTTTCTGAGAAATTTCGAAAAAAGCAAAAAAAGTGGTAAAATTTCGTGGTTTTTCGGCTCCCCCCACGTTAGCACAGGGTCCTCGAGGTCGAAAACTCAGATTCTACTCCACAGAGTACCCACAAACAATATATCAAAATATCATTAACTTCGGAATACTTAATTCCAGGTAAAAAGTGCCTGACTGCTGGACTATAATGGCCGTTCTTCCACCAATAATCGGAACTACGATACCACCCCGACATTACGTCCTTTGAAGATCTCTTACACATTGTTTCAATACCTGACATGCCGAGGCACGAACTAACTAAGCGTGTTAAAAATGAGCTGTCAGGATTGCTTCTTTATAATAATATAAACAATTGCAATTATATCTTTTATTGAAGCTATACTTCTTATGCGACTCTGGACGCGTTTGCGTTTAACGCGTTTCCAGCGCTAAAATGGCTAAACTAAAAACTTTTATAAAACTCCGACTGATGACACTAGTAACGAATTTTATATGCTAGTGACATCTAACGGAGTTTTTGTAAAGCGTATAGTTTATTTTGGACGCTGATTTATTTTCTTAATCTACTTCTTTGGCATAAGAAGTATAACTTCAGCCGTGTGTAACGACACACACAAACATTTTTTTACGATACTTTTCCAAAATATCCTCACTCCATCGAATTTTGACGGGGTTCGCTGATTATATAAAAAATACGATGATTGGATTGACTCTAAAGGTTTTTAGAGTAGAAATAGAATTTTCATATAAAAAATACGCTCCCCAGGGATGTAGTTGTTATCGCAATTGCATTCCAATGTTCTTTGGAAATTAGCGCTCCCAGGAACCCGAGCTCGTACCAGTCGGTTGGCGGATTTTAATATACAAAATAATATGTTATTTGTTGTGTTTAAGACGCTAATGACCTGAGTTGTCGACGCGTCTATAATCTACAATAAATAAATAAATATAAAAAATACGAACTAGTTCTCTGAAACAGTTAACTTAAAATAATTAAAATTGCAAATGTTTCTAAAACGCTTTCTGAAATTTTAATTACAGCACACTATTTAGGTAGTATGTATAATTTCTTACAATTTCCGTCTGACGATAGAACAAACTTTATAACCAACAAGCGGACATGACAAACGTTGTCAATATTTAATTTGCTATACGAACTTCTGGTTATAAATTGTCCTAAAGATCCAGTTTGTTCGCAAATTGCCGGTGTCAATTATATGTGCGGACTTTAAACTGTATGAAAATATACAAGGCCTGTAAATGATACAAGAGATTATAAAAAAACTTAAACTTCGCATACCATAATTTTTATGTAAGGTGTTTCACATATTGGTATATCTGTGGTCAAACTGCAAAACAGCTTATGGCAAATGTTTTCTATTGTTTTTAACCGACTTCAAAAAAAGGAGGTGGTTCTCAATTCGGTTGTATTTTTTTTATGTTTGTTACCTCAGAACTCCGTAATTTATAAACCGATTTGGAAATTTTTTTTTTATTTGAAAGGCTATACTTTCAGATTGGTCCCATAGAAATTTCATCAAAATCGGTTCATTAGTTCGGCTGATTTTAATAAAAGTGAGTAACGGCGTGTGATTCCTTAAGGTAAATGTCACTTTTTGACACATCAGACAGCGTAAGAAAGTCGGTTTAATAAAAGTGAGTAACGGCGTGTGATTCCTTTAAGGTAAATGTGACTTTTTGACACTAAAAAGTAAAAAATAGAAAACTTTTTAACAAAAAAAAACCTTCTTCAAAAAGTCACTAAAAAGAGGAAAATAATGAAATTTTGAGGTCGGCGCCAATTTAATAAAATATGAAGTTGGTTAAAAAAAAGATATTAATCACTATAATATACTTTTTAACCGACTTCATATTTTATTAAATTGGCGCCGACCTCAAAGGAGGTTTTTTTTTGTTAAAAAGTTTTTTCTACAATCTTCAGACAGATTTTTTGACGTAGGACTACATCTATATTCGCGAGAATACGTCATGAATCACTTCGACCTGCTACACGCTCGGCTATTCTTAAGCCCACGTTCAATAATATTGTGCGTTTGCTAGTTTAATTTTTAAAAAAAGCATCAAAAAAATGTATAATTCGAAATATTTTCTTCAAAATATGTATACGAGTAGTCCCATAGAATACATCACCCGGTACAAGTACAGCCAGAGCTGTAACCACCCGGTTTTTTACCCGACAGCGCGACAGCAAAAGCAGGGTTATGTTTCTCGCGCTATCGATGTAGGTATGTAATAACTTTATTCCCTCGTAGCATCCAAACTGCTTGATGAATTTTAATAAATGAGGGGTCATTAGATTCGTCTTAATCCCGAGAGTGACATAGCGTATATAACGTCACGAAAATTCAATATGACGGACGCTAGACGCCATTTTTTTCAGAAATTAAAAGTAATTTTCTTCCTTAAATACATCGATATGGGTATCAAAAGAAAGGTCGGAGGCATAACAAGTTGAACAGAAATATCTGTCGATGCCTACGACTGCATGTTATCATGGTTTCATGTACCTATGCATTTTATGTATGTATTTTATTTTTGTCTATGTATTTATTAAATCTATGTATTAGTTGGTCAGAAAGGCAGACCTGTCTGTAAAGACTGATTTCTGACCATTTGCGCTAAGCAATAAATAATTATTATTATTATTATTGAGAAGGAAGAATTCCTTAAGAATTTTGTATCCACAAGCACCCTAAACTTCAGGTTCGTCACCGTCACACAAGGGATACTTGCGGAGCAAGGTGAAACTATAACCGCGTCTCAAACCATGAAATGGGCTATTACAGTGAGTTTGGGTCGTGCGCACGAAGTACACGGAGCGAGCCAATAAGCACAGCCTTTTGCATGCGGCAGACTAGTGATTCAGCATTACGCTGAGATGCCGGGATAGATTTTATATTTGCCAACAGTGACGGTTTGGTTCCACCAAGAACACCAATTATAAGGACAATTAATTTAACAGAATAGTCTAGGGTACTGCTTCCTAAGCTCAAAGAGAAGATCTTGATATTTTGTCCGCTTCTCAGTCTCCTACGCGACTATGTTCGTTTCAGCAGGAGCTGAGAACTTGATGACATACATAAATCGCGTAGTTTTAACAAGGAGAACTATATCAGGCTTTGTAGCTGAAAGTTGCCTGGTAGTACTGAATGAATAATTCCAGAAAATCTTACACGATTCATTCTCGACAACGGACTCAATATCGCCAGGAACATAAGGCAGAACGGGAGTTTTATCAATGTCGTAATTATATGCCTTAAGTGGTAATATAGGACTCTAGAACAACATTGTAGCGATGGATGTAGGCGCAACTTGCATAATAACTGCATGCCGACAAGAGATGCATGAGCGTCTCTGGATGTGATCGACATGCTCTGCAAGAAGTATCTGTTACTTCCGCACCCATAACAATACGGCGGTACACAAGAGTGTTCATAACGCCGTCTTGACACGCGAAAACAAATCCCTCAGTTTCAGACTTCAGTCCAGCTGACCTCAAGAATTATTATTATTATTATTTGATCTTGTTTCCATATTTGTAGTTAGCTTTTGATGTAGTCGAGTTTTTTGTTTTTTTTTTAAATTATTTTTTTTTTTAAATATGTAAGAGTGAATTTAACAGCGTTACACAAAATCGAATTAAAAAATCTATGTGCAGAAAAGATTACCAAAACTTCTTCATAAGCTGTATTGTCTTGTGGCCACATATTACATGTATATAAGATATAATATTATTATTATATAAGCGATGTAGTGTAATGCCGAGGCACGTGGCCCGTCTGTTCGTCCATCGACAGCAAACCAGACTCACCCTCTTTTCCAGGACCGCATCAAGACTCACAGAAGCGTCAGTGACAAATACCGTAATACGTATATTGTTATGCGCATGGTCAAGTCTGCCATTTTGAAATTAATTTTGTTTATTAATCCATATTATATAGTGCTTATACGTTTAGTATGGATCAATCCCAGATCTGAGGTTAAAATTCTTGGAGAGGTCACCGTTATATTTTAAAAGTCTACCTTTGTTGTTAGTCATTTTTTAGTTCTACCCCTTTCCAGAATAACGTGTTCGCTTTTTTTTAATGGCACCTTCCCATTTGTTGCAGATTTGGATAGATTATCAATTTCTGATTTCAGCCATTATTTGACAGCTCGCGAGGTATTAATTGTGAAAAGTGAAAACAAAAATTCGATATACCTGCCAAGAAGTAGACGCACCAAATTTGAACACATATAATAATTGATTCTTGTTTTTGTTTTTTGAACTGATATTTTATTTATTTGGCAGTACGCATGCACCCGTTATTCATTTGTTTCAAATAAACTGCTGAAAATGCCGGAGAATTTTTCAAATCGGTCCCGTAGTTCCTGATATTGCGCGACATACAAAGTTTTCCTCTATAACATGATATATTTAGCCGTAACAGAAAAAATATTACAAAGTAACCGATGTAGCAAATTGGTGAGATTAAGAAGGAAAAGATTCCATTTGACCTTATTTTCGGGAAATTGAAAAAAAATTTTACTAAAAGAACTTATAAAAACAAAGTTGTTCCTTATAACCTTATTAATTATGTTCACATTTTTAAAATTTAATTTGTATAAAATATTATTATTTATAATATGCAAAAAATAGTGGAATCTTTTCCTTTTTGATTTCATTTCGGAACACTATTACTAGAAAAATATAATAAAAATCCATTTGTCAAACCTGAAAATAATATTTGTTCATAAAGAATATGATTACAATAAAAAATTGCATTTCTTGTCCGTTCTGAAGCATTATAAAAAGAAATGAGATTTAAAAAACGGTTTTCCTTAAAACATTTGTTATTAAAAAAAAAAATGCAAAGACAGGAAAGATTCCAAAAATCCCAATGTATTGATGAGCCGTTGTAGTTTATATCAAGAAGGTAAACATTCCAGGAATTTTTTCGTTCTATATTTCAGTAAAAACTACAACGGCTCACCAATGGGATTGTTGGAATCTTTCCCGTCTTTGCATCAGTAGATACTTCTTCAGTTTTTAAATAAAATGGCTATCTCACTTTATTTTTAACAAAATATGGAATCTTATTTTTCTTAATCTCACCAATTTTATTATTTATTATCAGTTGAGTGCTATACGTTAGCCGGTCCTGTCCAACGACGCGACGTTAGCAAATGACTTCGGCAGGTGCATTAAATATTACAGAGAACATTAAACCAGCTGCCCGCGTATACCTATATCTCGCCCATCTACATATACGCACGTAAATTCTAAATGTGGGCAAATTAAGGCATACTTCTGTCCACATTTGAATTATTTTGTCGTGCTTCTCGCTAGAAAGGGATAGAAAATGTCATCCGGCTCGTGTCGTATCACGTGACAGTTGAAATAATTGCAGCGGTTTGAAAAAAATTGTCCAAACATAATGACACATCAGCAGGAGAGTACCTATTGTTTGTTTGCTATGTGCAGTAGGACATTCAAGTTTCGGGACCAAAGAGGAAGTCGGGACTTCGGGACCTAACTGAGAGAATCCCGGAACTTGTCCCGAAGTCCCGAAAATACCAAATATTGGGTATTTTTGCTGTATTGGGATTTTAACGCATTTTACACAAGTGTAATTAGGAATGTAATTAATAATTAGGATATTAGGACGGGACTTCCCAGAATTACAAAATAGCAAAGCTGTCGCGTTACGAGCTATAACCTCTGACTGCAATGAGTCAGTTTTAAAATTTCGGAATTACGACCGCTCCCGGGGCCTCTGCAATGATCCGCGACCTGGGAACAGGGCCGTAGCTAGGGGGGGGGCACTAAGGGGCAATGCCCTACCTTAAAACATCCAGTGCCCTACTTTAAGGAATTATAAACAAGCCGCAAAGACTGTCACGACAGAATTACAGACTTGATCTGTCTGGCATTTAGAAAAACAAGATTAAATTCGTTGGACTAAATGAAGTTCTTCGGAAATTTAATAACATGGCAAGTTCTGTATTTTTTTTTTTTTTTGAATAAATTGTCATTTACCGTTTTCTTGCTTTTGTAATTTGATATCACCAGATGAGGTGGGCAATCCAATTAAAAAATTGTAGTCTTTTGCTTCAGCCCTACTTTAAACTTTCAGTGCCCTAGCTGTCTTGAATTCAGCTCTAGCTACGGCCCTGCCTGGGAAATCTCATTTAGTCTGGGGATGCCCCAGGATTCCGGGACTGGATGCCCTAATGTGCAGAGTGTCCGGTTTTTTTAGCGAAAATATTGGTTTGTCTCGTTTTAAAGAAGAAATTTAAATTAAAATTATAGCTAACTAGCTGCCAAGCCAAATTTCGCCCGGAGCGTATAATAATATATCCTTAGTTCTTCTGGCTAACATACTTCAACAAAATCGGGAAGGGAACGACGCGGACGTAGCGAGCTGAAAAATTGTCACATTCATCCGGATTTGCCAAGGTTCACCGTTGGAGAGTGTTTGCATGACGGACAGATACGAGTATTTTCTATTTAATTGTTAGGATAACGGCCGAACTCGCATAAGAAGTTACACTTCTAAAAAATATAGGTATATTCAAGTTTTTAAGAATAAAAATTATATTTGGTTATAGATGTAATTAATATTGTAAGTGTTAGAAATCGTTTTTAATAATAATATATAACAACCTGCAGTGGACACAACAGGTGCAGCGTTAATGATGTTATACGGAGCTCAAGCACTTAAATAGAGCACTCAGTAATAAAGCAGAGCAGTAAACAGTCGGCTTGTTCTTCGTGCACAGCGGCGGATCTGAAGCTTAATGGTGATTAGTGATTACTAACTGTAGTGTTGAGCATTGAGCAAAATTGTTAATGACTACGTTTATGCGAGAGCGTTAACCGAAGTTAGGCCGCCTTAACATCCGTCTTAACATCGGTTGGTGGTGTTTACGCGCAGAAAATTTTAACTTCAGTTAGCTTGTTAAATTCAGTTTAGTTTGTTCCACGCATGCGCGTTTCAATCGCTCTAAACTTCGTTTAAACTTTAGAATGTTTACGCGCAGCCGTTAACCTTAGTTTGCTAGCAACTGCAGTTACGAATCACTTTTAACTAAGGCTTAACTGCGATTAGTTAACTGATATTAGGCGCATTTACGCGTATCTCAACCGATGAGGCGGCGTTATACTTCGGTTAATGCTCTCGCATAAACGTAGTGATTGATGTGCAATAAGCAGGGCCGGATCTATATAAGGGCTTTTTGGGCTGCAGTCCAGGACCCTGTGGATATAAAGAACCCCCAGCCCCCATTAAGGACAATGGACACCCTAGTAGAAATGAAATCTAGTTTCTGTCTAGTAACTGGCTAGTTTGACTAGACTTAAGCCAGGCGCTGGCCAGTATAATATCGAGTCACTGTCTAGTAACTGGCCAGTTTGACTAGAGATCCAATGAAATGTGGCGACTATTAAATAAATAAAACATTTTATTGTCCTCTTTTTTTCCTATACCGTGTACCTAGAACATCATTATCAAAAACAGTTTTTTGACAAAATTGCAATTAGTCCGCCCCTGGCAATAAGTAGATTGTATATCTAGTGTTGCAAATTGTAATGAAGTATATTACGTACAAATCACGTTTAGTTACATATGTTAAAACGAGCGCCAGCGAGTTTCAACAAGCACACGAGTCATAATATGTTTGCGCTTAAATGAATTGTGAATTATAGACGCACAAGATATACGTAATATATGGTATTTTTTGGCCAACTCCCTATAAAATATGTGCTTTTGTCCTCATTTTCAGTATTTTCAACATTTTTGACATTTCATTTGTGTATCAAACTTCACTTCTAATACTATACTAGAGTAATTATAATACGCACTCAACATAAATTACTGCGTGCGCGTTCTATTGAATTTTATTTTCCCGCACATTTGCCCATATGAAAAGTCACTTTACATGCATGTAAAAGTGCCATTTTTTTATAATTTATTTATTTTATTTTATTTTTATTTTATTTTAATTTTATTTTAATTTTATTTTAATTTTATTTTAATTTTATTTTAATTTTATTTTATTTTAATTTTATTTTTATTTTATTTTTATTTTATTTTTCAGTTTTTTGAGTATAAATATAACATTTTATATAATATTATACATTATATTATTATACATTATATCAACATCATCATAATATATAATATAATGTTTCCTGCCCAACTTGGCAATGCCAGTACTAGGGCAGGACCCAATATATGTAGCCGATGTACAGACTAGGGTCTTTTAATTTTACATTGCAGTTGAGGATGAGTTAGTGTCGTGTGTATGAATGTGTATTTTATAGACGGTTGGACAAAAACATATTTACGAGCGCCTCCCCAAGTTTCTGCTAGAATGTCTCGGTGAAATGTCAAGAAAGTGACGCAAAGCTTTATTGTCAGCTATAACCCTCCTTTGATTAGCTGTCAATTGTTTGAGGTTATAAGTTACTGATATGCAGTTGTCAATTATCATTGTATTCGAATCTGAATGTTTACAAATCTTTTGAGAGTCCGGGGACTCGTTGTTTTTTTTACATCATGACATTACTGATCAATTTGTGACTTTACCAGGCAAGATCAAATGATAACATTCAGTCGGAGGCATCAGATATTTATGTTCAACTTGTACAAGTATGCCTCCGAGTGCATGTTAATCATTTGACTTTGTAAATAACAATATATGAGTAAGGTAATTGTGGACAACAATATAATAATTATTAATTAATTCAACAATGAATTTAATCCACAAGGTAGTGACAGTGACTTCTGATTTTTTCCTTATATATCTTATAACAATCGTTTGACGTTTAACAATCATGATGGCATAATATGCTGACTGATATGTTAAGAAATACTATTCACTACCTAGTGGATGCCTGAGGACAGTTACTATGGCTCAGTTGGTAGCGTCGCAGCCTCTGAATCAGACTGTCGTGAGTTCGAATCCCACCTCTGCTCATGGATGTTTTGTGATGTTATTTAGTTTTAAGTGATATGTTATGATATTTGTTGTATTTAAGACGCTAATGACCTAAGTTGTCGACGCGTCTATAATCCACAATAAATAAAAAAATAAATAGTGGATGCCTTGTGGATTAAATTCATTGTTGAATTAATTAATAATTATTATATTTGACTTTGTTTCCATTTGTTTTCACAATACCAATACCTACATTTTTTGGAGTTTACTCCTTAAGAATCTATTTTCATATAAGGCCCTCGGTATGGAAATTTTATGAGGAATAAAATTTATACAAGCGTTAACTAAAAAGCGTTACGTTTTTCTGCGCAACGTACCTTGCGCACCTTTCATATATGTGTATACTTGTATACAGCCGACGTGTATTATACTGTATAGGGCATGCTGCGCGACAGCTGACGCATGTAAGTATGTTTGCCTACTGCATAGTCAAAGACAATCGTACTTAAGGAGTAAACTCCAGTCGTGCGTCGGAGCTGACACACACACTTTTTTTTTAATTTTAAGAGAATTTCAAAGAAAATATCAACATTGTATAGAAGCTCGTAAAATAAACGTCATCCGCCACTGTAATCGTGCGAGTAGACACTCGGAAAGGTACGACAGTCGATCAGATTGTGGGAAACGATATTATAGCCGCAGCGAGGCTTAAACCTTCTGCACCTCGGTCCTCGACTGACCAAACATTGCTTTAAGGCTGATTAATACCACCTGATCAAAAGCATTGGCATAAAATGCATGCGTAAACTATATATCTATTTTCATATCAACCTCAAAGCAAGCTAACATGCATTTAACCTATTTTTTTTTACTTCGGAATACCATACGATAGGGCTTGTAAAACTGTTCTGCCGGCACAAACGTCACTTCCGTTACATTAAGTTAATATTGATCTAAGCTTTCGTTTATCTATATATCATAATATATTTCAAACATAAGCAGTTTTCTTTAAACAGTCCACCAGCGGCCCCTACCCAACCGATTTACATTTTTTTTTTAATTGACGCTTTTTGACCACAGAAATGTTGTCACTATTTTTCTTTTTATATGTTTATATTATTATAATAAAACAATAATTGTGAACCCTCCTTTTTAGCATGATTGTGTATGATTCAGGTTTCAAGGGAACTGCTCGGCACTGTTCAGAGAAGTCCAAAGCGAGCAACCGAACATACATATTGTGTTTCATAAAACCGTTCGGCGAAATCGAAAGCAAGCAACCAACCAAAAAGGAGCATTCGGAATTTTTTCCTTATTGTAATATATATAAACAATTATTTCTTTTATTTCTAAAATAATTTTCCAAATATCCTCACTCTTTCGAATTTCGACGGGATAAATATAAATTATGGTACTGGATTCTGAAATAATACTATTTATAATCATGTACATCTCCAGCTTTTGATCCCTTTTTATGTTGTATAGTGTAAACGTAACTTTATATAATATTGTATTATTACCAGAAATTTTATTGTGTTAAATAAAAAACTGTAATTGCCAATTAAAATATAATTGCAAATTGTGTATGTAAAAAATTCGAAAGTGGAGACTTCAACTATTGGTAAGGAAGGGAACCTGAAATTTTTATTACTGAGAGCTCAGAGAGAGAGACTTCCTTCACTCCAGTCTCCAGTGCGGTCGCTTGAAAGTAAAAATGGCTTACATTATCACTTGCAAACATCGACTGGTTTTTTATCTGAACTAAGCCTTCCAATCCTGATTTTAAACGTGCTTCGGGAACAGGATTACATTTTTGTAACACCGAAACTCAAATCGGGATCGGGATTCGTAAATTAGATACGGTAATAATTTAATCAATCGTATTTGAATATGTTCACGTTACGTAAAACTTTGTTCCAAAGACTAACTTTTGATGTGTTCCAATTTTAAAAACTATAGATAAATAGTTATCAGATTATACCATACATATAGCATTGAATAATAATATTTTGTTCAATAAGTAACAGTCAATTAAATAAAATATTAGTAAAAAAAATTTTTTATAGATAAGCTTTAATTGAAATGTACTAAAAAGGAAAAAATAATATTTAATAATTTTGATTCATAATTATTATAAAAGCGGGGGTTGCGACTAATAAACTATCTAGAGATTACAACCCCCGCTTTTATAAAAATTATGAACCAAAATTATTAAATATTATTTTTTCCTTTTTAGTACCTACATTTCAATAAAAGCTTGTCTCTAAAAAGTTTTTTTTTATTAATATTTTATTTTGTTTCTAGCTTCAACGATTTGGCCTGGGCGTTGATAAGTCAAAAAAACCCTACATCCCCGTTTGAACCCCTTAGGGGTTGAATTTATTTCTAAAAACGATTTATTCATGTCTTGTCATCGGGAATACATATGTGTACAAAATTTCAAATCGATCGGATACGTGGAAGTCGTTCAAAATTGACTTGCAAGTTTTGACCTAAACAAACTAACATACATTGCAAGTTAAATAAAAGCTTGTAAAAAAGGTCAATTTCATTAAAACTCCACAACTTTCATAGACAATTCCAATCCCGAGATTGGGACTGTTATATCTCTAATCCCGAAAATATCGGGACTAAAATATTGTTACTTGGATTGAAGGCTAAAGCCCTAATCTAAATTTACAATATTTACTTCAGTTTTAAAGTCAGTTATTATTGCTCCCATGAGTTCAAATCACATTTGACAGATTTTACCTACTTTTGTTATGCAACTACCTTTGGCACTCACGCATCTTTTAACCTTTGCATATTCATCATTATTAATAAGAACGACATGCATAATATTAATATTCTGGTGCATTGTAATGGTCCAATGGATATGTTTAACGTATGTACTATATAATACGTAATTCGATCGAAGGCACGTACACCTTTCATCACAGAACCAACATTTCAGTGGTTTTACAATAATTTTCTACCTGACTTGACACACAGAATATCTGATATAAAATCGGACAATACTGTTGTACACGTTGTAAAACATACTGAGTGGGCTAAAAAAACTACTTCAAAATCATTAGTGTGTGAATTCTCGCCAACATTTCGATTAAGTATTAAAAATCGTCTGCATTAAGTCCGCCGCCAGAAGGCAAACCCGTTATGTTGAATTTTTTTTCTAAGATTTTGCACAGCCCGCTAGCGAGAGTGCTAGGTCAATTTCGCACAAAATCTAATCAAATTGTTTTCAAAAAGGGGAGATTGATTCGAGTTCATACTAAGTCCTAAAATTCTAATTGAAAATAGCGAACCGCAGTTGTCGGTTGACGTGCGTTCGAACTCTACTAGGACGCAAGTCTTGGCGGATCTACTTGGTTTATTTTCTACTAGCGGCCCGGTCCGGCTTCGCCTGGATGCTATTAATTTACGATTTATTATCCCCCTTGCGACCCGAGCGAAGCCGGGTTGACGGTGTTTATAATATTAGTAGGATTCCCAAAACGCTAAAATGCAAGAAAATTGCAGAGTTACGTTTTGTTACTATCCCACAGGAACTATACATTTTTCGGGATAAAAAGTACCCTATGTTCTATTCCCGGACCTAAAGTAACTATATACCAAATTTCATGAAAATCCGTTCAGTCGTTACGGAGCTGAGTGGTAACAAACACACACACACACACACACACACACACACACAGAGACTTTCACATTTATAATATTAATATAGTAGAATAGTAGAGATTCACTTTATTTACTACTAGCGGCCCTGTCCGGCTTCGCCCGGGTGCTAAGAAAGCCCGAGTGCAATACACTACTCAATCGCTTCACTCGTTCGCTTGAATATTATAATTACATTACTCACTCGCTTCGCTCCGCTCGTTAGCTATATATAATATAGACCTTCCGTAAAAAATTATCTATAACTGATGGTGAAAACCGCATCAAAATCCGTTGCGTGGTTTAGGAGGAGTTAGCGGTTATACAGTCAGAGGCGGAAAGCGACTTCATTTTATACTATGTAGAGAAGAGAAGATATCAGAATACAACCCCATTGAAATTCATTGAAACGCGCTTAGTAGTTAAAAAAAACATTTTTTACGTTTTTTAACCGACTTCAAAAAAGGAGGTTTCTCAATTCGACCGTATATATTTTTTATGTTTTATGTGTGTTCGCGGATAACTTCGTAGTTTATGAACTGATTTTGAAAGGGTATACTTTCAGATTGGTCCCATAGAAATTTCATCAAAATCGGTTCAGTAGTTCGGCTGATTTTAATAAAAGTACATAACGGCGTGTGATTCTTCAAGGTAAATGTTACTTTTTGACACTAAAAAGTAAAAAATAAAAAACTTTTTAACAAAAAAAAAACCTTTAAAAAGGCACTAAAATGAGGAATATAATGAAATTTTGAAGTCTGTGCCAATTAAAATATGAAGTCGGATAAAAAGTATAGTATAGTGATTAATATCTTCTTTTTAACCAACTTCATATTTTAATTGGCAGAGACCTCAAAATTTCATTATTTTCCTCTTTTTAGTGACTTTTTGAAGAAGGTTTTTTTTTTGTTAAAAAGTTTTTTTATGTTGCTAAAATTAATTATTTATTTCGTGCAATAAATAATTCATATCTTCATCATATGATTTTTTTCTTGATAGAGAAAATGTTAAGTAAAACTGTATCAAGGGGTTTCTTACAAGTTGTTACTTGGAGGGGGGGGGGTAAAGAAAAACTTCAAAAATGCGTTACGTAACTTATGGATGCTATAATGCGCTCTGCAATCAGCATGGATGTCACAAATTTCTAGAGCACACGTTATAGGGTTACATGGCGTACATCAAACGCACAGCATGCTCCAGTAGATGCGCGTTCTGTGTGAAACGTCCTTCGGTTTTCTTCAGCTCAATTCATGTTATATATTTTATAAAAGGTAGATGCTGTCAGCTTTGCTATTGATACTTGTGTGAGTATGTAAGAGTTGATTGCATCTAAGAACTCTGTGTACTAACAATGCTGTGAATTTACTTACCTGATGATATGTGCATTTTATGAACACTGACCTCTGATAGATGAATTGTGAATGGCGGTTGTGAACTGTGAAACCAACTTGTATAATGTAGGTGAGGCGCTTATAGCCTCCAAATAATTATTATCGTTTTTACTTCCCATTGGAAGTTATTGTAATGGGTCCGAAAATCGAAATCAAAATGTATAACAAATTTTTATGTTTCAAGGTCACTACACTATTTTTAGAAAGATGTATGTGTGTGTGTGTACGTACGTATGTGTCCATTTCTTTCTAAGACGAAATCTCGAGAATGAAAAATGATATCGACTACGTTAGGGTTCCAATCGACGCGTATTAACGTAAATATGATCTGAAAGAAATTTTTTCAAAATCGGTTCAGCCGTTCTTTTTTCTTAACCAAATAGACTCCAAAAAAGTAGATTTTACACAATATCTTGCGAATAAAAAATTATATCAACTTCGTAAGGGTGTCAATCGAGGCGTGTTAACGTCATTTTTATCCGACATAAATTTTATAAAAATCGGTTCAGCCGTTTTTTTTTTAATTATTGTTAAAAATAAATAATAATTATGTTTCAATGATTAAAATGATTACTTTTCTGTGTAATATCTAATTTAATTATTGTTATTAAATATTTATCAAACTGGGAAGTTCGTCGTGTGGACCTCAAGGGTCGCACTTTAGTCCTAATAAACGATCCACCTCACGGCCTGTTTTTATTTCAATTTGATACGAAAAAATTTTAAAACATTAAAAAGAACAAAATAAAATATTAAGTAATTGTCGTTAAAAATATGGTACGGAACCATCTGCGCGCAAGTCGAACTCGCACTTGGCCAGTTTTTGTTATTTGATCAAAATTCAGTATAAAGAATTAGCCTACAAACACTACGCAATGCCAAACATACACTAGGGCACATAACTTACCGCATAATAGTAAATGGTAATGCATCAGTGATTACTGTGCGTTTTGTTCAAATGGCTCGGTAAAATAATCGCTGTTCGCTTTTTATTGTTCTATTTGAACGCTGTGCTCTGCATAGTCTGAAAAACATAATTCACTAATTAGCCATATTATTTTATAGTACCTATAAGAAATTTAACCTGTGATTAAATGCATATTAAATATACAGTCAGCCGTCGAAATACAAATAAAACTCTTCAGCAAAGTCAATGTCGCCATCTTGTTAGTTGATTTAATTTAATATTATTATGGTATAGGTAAGTAGTAAGTACCCATATTATATGTCGCAACCAAATTGTGAAATTAGCCGCAACGGCTAGCCGTTTCATAAACCGACGGATTTTTGTAAAAAATCTAACATTTTTGTTATAATGTCAAATGTATAATCTACTTAATAAAACTCTAACACTGACTGACTGACTGACAGACAATGCAGAGCCTAAACCGGTGGATCTAGAAGCATGAAATTTTGCACAGGAGTTCCTTATATAACGTAGGTGAGTCTAAGAAAGGATTTTTGAAAATTCATCTTCTAAGGGGGTTAAATAGGGGTGAAAGTTTGTTTGGAAGTGCGTCATTTTTGAAGTTAGAAATATGGAAATTGGTGTTAGGACTTCTGTTTATAAATAAAAGTCAGATTTGTATCAGCGCTTTTGGAAATTCATCCTCTAAGGGGGTAAAATAAGGGACGAAAGTTTGTATGGGAAGTGCGTCATTTTTGAAGTTAGAAACGTAGAAGCAGCAGTACTTAGGATTCTGAAGAACTTCCAAAGTAAGTAATAAGGTACTGGCGGCAAATATGGCCCACCTTAATTTAAAATGATTTTTACTTTTAACCCTGATTTTTTATGGAACATTTTTTATATCAAAATAACAGGTAACTATGAACTTGTTATGGGGATATAATTTTATTTTGTGAAAAAAGATTTTTTTCGGAAATAAGTGTAAAAATAATCGGCCTTACATTTAGGCCATATTATCCATCTGTTCGGATTATATGGCCCACAACAAAAAATATCTTAAAACCTATAAAATGAATATAGCTTTCACATCATTTTTTTTAATTTTAATAAACTAATTCCACAGTGCACACAACTCACATAAAATAAAAACGAAAACAAATCCTGCCATGGGCACTAAAAACAACATAGCATTGAACATTTTTAGGGTCTAAAATTAACAGCACTCAAACTCATCAAATTTTTGCATATTTTTCCCATCGCAAACCTAAAACAAATGGGAAGAATTCGCAAATCTATTTTATGAATGTTATTTAGTGGAGTTGGTTACTATGGCCCACTGTTGGATTATATGACCAGCGGTCCATATAACCCGCCAACGCATTGGGCCATATTATCCGAAAGGGTAACTGAACAACATTATCATGATAAATAAGGCGAGCGAATGCAGTATCAATTAAATATTTCATGCACAGATTCCTATCTTATCTTATCTTATCTTATCTAACAAAATGACACTTATCCCTGACTTTTCACAGCTTCCACTTCAGACGTAACAACGAATAAAAAAATTGACAAAAAACTTAAACAAATAACAACAGCATGTCAATACACCCGCAAAAACAAACGAATGAACTATTGTCGGAAGTTTTGCAGCGGGGGGCTGCGGAAAATAAAACCGTCAGTAGTGATTAACATAAGCAACTTTATGACGTTGTCAGATCGTCGGCAGATATTTTAGTTTGCGCAGGACAAATGTTGGGCCATATTATCCTCTGGGCCATATTTGCCGCCAGTACCTTATACCTAATAAAGTCTCTTTAGTCTTTATTTGTTTACGCGGAACTAATTCCTCGCCGTGACTAAAGGGTAAAAAAGAGGGCATGAGCACTGAGCAGAGCAGGTTACCCAAAAGCTTTAACATTTGAAAAAAGTCGGATGGTTCCTGAGATGTTGCCGATGGGGAATCCCATCGGACACACGGCTAGTTACAAATAACTTCGATTATACAATGTATGTTTTTTATTGTCATACCCCTTATAAAATAGCTGCTTTATATGCATGTTTGTATGCATGCAAAGTGGCTTTTTACAGGCAGGTGTTAACCAATTGAATAGTAAATTGAGAAGTAAATTAAAAAGTGAAGTTTGCTACACAAATGAAATGTAAAAAATGTTGACAAAATAACTGAAAATGGTGAAAAGCAGCTATTTTATAGGGGATATGATATCGTAGAAAAGTAATAGAATCGATACACGAAAGTAATTTACTACAGAAAATTTAACGTTCGACGAATGTTATTGTTTTGTTATCATCAAAACACCGCAACAAAATAGGTTTTCAAATCAGCATAATATTCTAAATGTTTTATAGTTGTAACGACTTTTAATTATTTGTTGTGGATTATAGACGCTCGACATTAATTATTTGTTCAAAACAGGAAATTATTAGTTGCAGTTCTAGCAAAATTCTCTGGGAATATTAGACAGACAGTTATTTCAACGTGTCAGTTATTTTGTTCTTGAGCTGTTAAGGTCACATTGTACCTATGTTGCATGCTATGGAATGAAATATAAAAAGGGGACTACGAACAATGGCCACTGTACATATGGCATGCACAGCTCTTCAACATTTTTTCCCAGGGGTTGCACTGAAAAAAAAAAATTCGACTGATGACCAGTCCTATACTTCCCACCTAGTAAATATTTGCAAAAAATAAACACTCTTTTTTTTTTATTCTTTGACTAGGCCCAAATAACCTTAGCTGTTGGTGGTCTTTAAAACACAATTTAATTTTTATTCTTTGAAAAAAGCATGGCCCTCTTTTTTGTTTGGTGGTCTACTGATGGCTAGCTTAATATAGCAAAAATCATGGTTACCTTGATTTACGTACAATTTTTATTTTTTTTAGTAAAATATTTTTTTTCTCGAAAACTATACATTTTAGAGAAAAAAAATATTTACATTTTTTTCATATTATAACATCTAGAATTCATTTATATATTTTTTTACCTATGTTAATACGTGACATTGAGGACGTTTTTTTGAATATCTCAGGATCCACTGAACCGATTTGACTCAAAATCTAATCAGATCTAAGTTAAAGGCTGATAAACACAATAGAACAATCGGCATGCCCGTATGTTGTTCCGTTCTTAAGATATCGAAGGCGAAAAATTGACCACATACACACACACACACATACACACATACACACATACACACATACACACACACATACAGACATCAGTCAGAAAATGATCTTAAACGATTGCTAGGGTCTCAAAACGTGAAAATCTGTTAAAATCTCGAAATATTGTTTTCGGACTGAATCCATTACTTCCCTACCATAGTAGAGGTGGGAAGTAAAAACCAAGCCGGATTACCCATAAAGGTGTATGTGTGTGTGTATTACGTCATTACAAACGGTCATCACTCATGACAAAATAATTATTGAAGTGTACACCATTACAAAAAACGACAGCAGGGAATTTGCATGTTTTTTAATTCTCCAATTGAAACTTCAATTAGGGTTAAACAATTTTTTTTGAACTGCGAAGGTCTAGAAATAAAAGAATTTATTTGAATTACTTTTTCTGCCTTCAAAACGCCTTTTTAAAATCACCGACAATTAGTAACGTCCTTTTATCTGTACTTGTGAGTATTTTTAACAGACTTCAAAAAAGGAGAAGGTTCTCAATTCGATCAGTATATTTTTACTTCCCACCTCTACTATGGTAGGGAAGTAATGGATTCAGTCCGAAAACAATATTTCGAGATTTTAACAGATTTTCACGTTTTGAGACCCTAGCAATCGTTTAAGATCATTTTCTGACTGATGTCTGTATGTGTGTGTGTGTGTGTATGTGTGTGTGTGTGTGTGTGTGTATGTGGTCAATTTTTCGCCTTCGATATCTTAAGAACGGAACAACATACGGGCATGCCGATTGTTCTATTGTGTTTATCAGCCTTTAACTTAGATCTGATTAGATTTTGAGTCAAATCGGTTCAGTGGATCCTGAGATATTCAAAAAAACGTCCTCAATGTCACGTATTAACATAGGTAAAAAAAAATATAAATGAATTCTAGATGTTATAATATGAAAAAAATGTAAATATTTTTTTTCTCTAAAATGTATAGTTTTCGAGAAAAAAAATATTTTACTAAAAAAAATAAAAATTGTACGTAAATCAAGGTAACCATGATTTTTGCTATATTAAGCTAGCCATCAATAGATCACCAAACAAAAAAGAGGGCCATGCTTTTTTCAAAGAATAAAAATTAAATTGTGTTTTAAAGACCACCAACAGCTAAGGTTATTTGGGCCTAGTCAAAGAATAAAAAAAAGAGTGTTTATTTTTTGCAAATATTTACTAGGTGGGAAGTATAGGACTGGTCATCAGTCGAATTTTTTTAAATGTATGTCCACCGATTGCTGAGGAATGGCTACACCGCGACCGATTTGAAAAACTCCCTTGTGTTCAGAAAGATGTCGGATTGGTCACATATAATTTTTTTTAATAACCCAACTGTACGACCGCCACGACCGTCCTGCAAACAGTGATATATTGTTTACACTACACACTACAGAGAAGTGAAACTCATTTACGCAAAATCTACATCTAAATGTTATAAAATGGCATTTACAGTCTTTACAGTTTTTCACTGCCATGGTTAACACTGTTAGCGTTAAATATTTAACGCACACGTTAAACAGCCTGAACTCGCATAAAAGGTTGTACTTCAAGGTGTGCCGTTAGTTGATCCCAGCAATTTGATACCACGACATTTGATCCCACGACAACTGATCCCAACGACATTTGATCCCAAAAAATTGTCTATAAACTAACAGAGCCTGATAAGTAATAAAGTTATTAAATTTTTTTAATTAAATGAAATAATTTAATCGAGGGAACTTTGTTTGAATTAAATTTGTAGACATTATGATATATTTGTAATTACATTGACATTCAAATTCTAACGAATGTAATAGTAAATATAATGTGTTTATGAGTTAATAATCCTTTAAAGATTATGTAAAGATCAAGTTGAATAATCCACTTTTATTTATTATTTCCCGGGATACGTCGTAATTTTGTCAAATATTGTATTTTATAAATTTTGTTGAAAAATTACCTATTGTACATAGAAACTTCGAAACATCAGATGTGCAGTCAATTTGGTCTTTCGTGCTTTTCACATTATAACAAATTGTTAAATATGCCATTAAAGTTTATGAAAAGTCAGCGTGATAATTTGTTATTAATTCAGAAAATACAATATTTGACAAAATTACGACGTATCCCGGGCAATGATAAGTAAAAGTGAATTATTCAACTTGATTATTACATAATCTCTAAAGGATTATTAAATAATAAACACATTATACTATTACATCCGTTAGAATTCTAATAACAATGTAATTACAAATATATCATAACGTCTACAAATTTAATTCAAACAAATTTCCCGACAAAGGGAATAATCGATTAAATTATTTCATTAAATTAATAAAATTTAATAACTTTATTACTTAACAGACGCTATTAGTTTATAGACAATTTTTTGGGATCAAATGTCGTGGGATCAATTGTCGTTGGGATCAAATGTCGTTGGGATCAATTGTCGTGGGATCAAATGTCGTGGTATCAAATTGCTGGGATCAAATGTCATGGAACCGTACCTACTTCAAAAACAAAATTAAAAGTTTTGGCACAAATAATTCAGATTACTGCAGCTTGAAGACTTGTGAACAGTTCTGTAAATAGAAAGCAGCTGTGTTTTTACTTACCCCCGATTATTGCGTGTACTTTGACACGTGTTCTTGAGTTAATGCCCAAATGCGCAGTAAAAATCCGTTAGCTCTGTACAGCGCAGTAATCGGCACCTGGCATATATTATGCTAATGGCGCCAAATAACGATCATATTTCCTGCCCAATCAATGTATTAGTCATATCTTATTATTTTATCTTTATTTTAAGCATACACACTATATAGCATACATATTTCTAAAAAAGCGACCGTTATAACAAATTATTTAATTAAAATTTAGTTTGTCATGTAATAATTCCCAAATATAGTTTACAACCATCAAGTAGGATCATTGGATGACGCTTCAGTCGAACGCTTGTTTGGTTTGCGTCCATTAGCTTTCTATATACTTGTGAGTTAGTCAGTATCGAAATACGTGATTTTTTTTTGAAGGCCCGTATTTTTTTATTGCATTGAGTTAGAAACTTGAATTTTTTACAAGATTATGAGGTTGTAGACCTTAGTATTTGATGTAAATTTCAACTTGATACCTCTAACCGTTCTTGAGAAGAAGGGTCTTGACGGAACTCTAACTATTAAGTTCGCCACGTGATAATTTCACGTAGAATTAGATATTAATGGTTTTCGGATTTTTTCCTTTACTTGTGCTATGAGAGCTTCCTTCGAAGTTCGAACCAAATTTCAAGATTCTAAATCAACGGGAAGTACCCTGTATGTTTTGATGAGTGAGTCACTTTATCTTTTTATGGCATTGGGTCATAAGCTTGGATTTTTTACAGGATTATGGGGTCGTAGACCTTAGTATTTGATATGAATTTCTACTTGGTACATTTAGCCGTTCCTGAGAAAAAGGGTCTTGACGGACAGACGGACAACAAAGTGATCCTGTAAGGGTTCCGTTTTTTTCATTCTGAGATACGGAACCCTAAAAAACACCGATCGCAGTGCAAAATCCTCACTACACACATCCGCAGTTCCCCGACTAGAAATTTCAGTGAGGCAGTGATTCTGCCCAAATAAGACATACCGAATGTCAAACTTGCGGCAAGTGAGGCTTCCAAACCAGACCGACGTCTGGGAAGTAACGCAATTGCGAGGCTCCGCCAAATTTGGCTTCCTAACTAGGTAGCAGTTTGGAAGCCACACTTGCCTGTGGCATTCTAAGCTTAATGCGGCCCAAACTTGGTTTCCTAACTAGGCAGCAGTTTGGAAGCCACACTTGTTGGTAGTATCCTAAGCCTAATGTGGCCCAAACTTGGTTTTATAACTAGGCAGCAGTTTGGAAGCCACACTTGCCTGTGGCATTCTAAGCCTATTGCGGCCCAAACTTGGTTTCCTAACTAGGTAGCAGTTTGGAAGCCACACTTGCCTGTGGCATTCTTAGCCTAATGCGGCCCAAACTTGGTTTCCTAACTAGGCAGCAGTTTGGAAGCCACACTTGTTGGTAGTATCCTAAGCCTAATGTGGCCCAAACTTGGTTTTATAACTAGGCAGCAGTTTGGAAGCCACACTTGCCTGTGGCATTCTAAGCCTATTGCGGCCCAAACTTGGTTTCCTAACTAGGTAGCAGTTTGGAAGCCACACTTGCCTGTGGCATTCTAAGCTTAATGCGGCCCAAACTTGGTTTCCTAACTAGGCAGCAGTTTGGAAGCCACACTTGTTGGTAGTATCCTAAGCCTAATGTGGCCCAAACTTGGTTTTATAACTAGGCAGCAGTTTGGAAGCCACACTTGCCTGTGGCATTCTAAGCCTATTGCGGCCCAAACTTGGTTTCCTAACTAGGTAGCAGTTTGGAAGCCACACTTGCCTGTGGCATTCTAAGCTTAATGCGGCCCAAACTTGGTTTCCTAACTAGGCAGCAGTTTGGAAGCCACACTTGTTGGTAGTATCCTAAGCCTAATGTGGCCCAAACTTGGTTTTATAACTAGGCAGCAGTTTGGAAGCCACACTTGCCTGTGGCATTCTAAGCCTATTGCGGCCCAAACTTGGTTTCCTAACTAGGTAGCAGTTTGGAAGCCACACTTGCCTGTGGCATTCTAAGCTTAATGCGGCCCAAACTTGGTTTCCTAACTAGGCAGCAGTTTGGAAGCCACACTTGTTGGTAGTATCCTAAGCCTAATGTGGCCCAAACTTGGTTTTATAACTAGGCAGCAGTTTGGAAGCCACACTTGCCTGTGGCATTCTAAGCGTAATGTGGCCTAAACTTGGTTTCCTAACTAGGTAGCTGCAGTTTGGAAGCCACACTTGCCTGTGGCATTCTAAGCCTAATGCGGCCCAAACTTGGTTTCCTAACTAGGCAGCAGTGTGGAAGCCACACTTGTTGGTAGTATCCTAAGCCTAATGTGGCCCAAACTTGATTTTCTAACTAGGCAGCAGTTTGGAAGCCACACTTGGATCATTTTAAAACGCTTAAAAACGCTTAAAAACGCTTAAAAATATCCGTTTATTTATATTTAAATTTATTATTATTTATTTATAATGGGAATCTGTTTGTTTCAGGATTGTTATGGAGGCGACAGTAGGAACGGCATGCCGCAGCGTGACGAAATTGAGAACTACGTGGCAACTTCCGGTGCACAGAATGAAACCCACACCATTATTGAGTTCCGGCGGCCGTTGGACACCTGCGATCCACAGGATTATGTTTTAGGGGTTGGTATCTCATTATAGTGTTGTAGATTATAGACAGTAGATTAAACTGGTTTAATTAACACTGATCAATAACAGCTGATCTCATTTCTCAAGCGGTCTATATTTTTTTTTTCATTATTGCATTCACTTAGAACTGTAATGAGAATTTGTTGCGCCCCACAAAAAAAGACTTGGACATTCCCAGTTACTATTTTTTCTGGAAAATAGATTGTCAGCATAAAAAATCAGCACATTGCAGAAAAGCACATTACAACTATATTATTTCGTTCAAAACATAGAGGTTTTGTATTTCCAAGGGATCCCAAACTAAAAAAAAGTGCTTGAAAGCTACCAGAAGGAAAAAACTTGATTTCTATCGCGTTTTTCTATGAAAACTAATGATAACTTAGGTGTGCCCATCTCCATTGTCTGCTTCTGCATTTGAAGAAATGTTTGTCATTTTTTTATTTTATTTTTCCTGCAAATGTTAGAGCGAGAGAAATTGTAGATTATAGACGCATCTTTTAGTCCAGTCAAATTAGCGATCAACCTCGGAATGAGAGATAATAAGCTGAATTTTCGTATATACCTTCATTTTGGCGTTCTAAAAGTTGTCTCAAAAATCTCATAAAATCTCGTGTCTGCGTCGTAAGTTATTCAAGGTCAAAGGTCAAAAAAATCAGTTTTTCGCGATTATCTCGGTTTCTATTGCTCCAATGATGTTAACATTTATTATAAAAAGTATAGAGCATAAAATTTGCGACAAATTTTATTTGAAATATTTTTTCATGCGCTCAACCGTTTTTGAGATGTCTGTTTAGTAATCTTGTATCTATTCTGCAGCTCATATATTAAGAGCTTAAATTATGTATTTTGTCCAAAAACAAATTGAAGTTCACATAATAATGCATTTATTAGAAAATAATATACTTACTATTTAGTCGGCGGGATTTGCCACTGCTATCAGTATTTTTTTAAACACCGAAATCAAAATCAATTATACAAACAAAGCATAAATATCCGAATAAGTAATTACAGTGTATTTACAGTTATCGATATGACCGAACCCACCAAACCATTGTCTCAGCAATGGTTCTATAAGTCATATAATAAAGAACTTTACATGTTCAACTGTGGTCAACTTGGTTAGTTGTTTTATTTGTCAAATCACGTTCAAATGGATTTTGTACGTGACATAGGAAATCACGTAACCAATGTTATTATAAATACTTACACCAAAAAAAGACAGAAAGGAGAGGCAAACTGTTCTGTGAATTGATAACTAACGTCGATATACTTTTTGATCAGTATTATAATTTACTATTTAGTACTAGGGTTGCTAATGCTATAACAATATAATTTAATAAGATCATAACTTCTTAATGTCTAACGAAAAAATTCAAATCCAGTCCAATTCTCATTTGTAACTGAACAATTAATTAGGGCTAGGAATTTATTCGAATAACTAGCCGTTACCCGTGGCTTCGCCCACGTATATTTCGATTTGATTTATTATCCCCCTCCTCGAGAAATTCTCCTCCTGGGAAACGAAGCCGGGCTGGTGGTGTTTATTCGCTCGAATTTTATAAGACATAACTCACTCGCTTCGCTCGTTCGCTCGGATTTTATTAATACACTACTCACTCGCTTCGCTCGTTCGCTCGAATTTTATTAATACATTACACACTCGCTTCGCTCGTTCGCTCGAATTTTATTAATACATTACTCACTCGTTTCGCTCGTTCACTCGAATATTAATAATACATTACACACTCGCTTCGCTCGTCGGATCGAATTTTATTAATACATATTATTGCTCACCTACGTTATATAAGGAACTCCTGTGCAAAATTTCATGCTTCTAACTTCAAAAATGATGAACTTCCATACAAACGTTCATCCCCTATTTAACCCCTTTAAGGGAGGAATTTTCAAAAATCCTTTCTTATTACTCATCTACGTTATATAAGGAACTCCTGTGCAAAATTTCATGCTTCTAACTTAAAAAATTACGAACTTCCATACAAACTTTCATCCCCTATTTAACCCCCTTAGGGGATGAATTTTTAAAAATCTTTTCTTTTTGCTCACCTACGTAATATAAGGAACTCCTGTGCAAAATGTCATGTTTCTAACTTAAAAATGACGAACTTCCATACAAACTTTCATCCCCTATTTAACCCCCTTAGGGGATGAATTTTTAAAAATCCTTTCTTTTTGCTCACCTACGTAATATAAGGAACTCCTGTGCAAAATGTCATGTTTCTAACTTAAAAACGACGAACTTCCATACAAACTTTCATCCCCTTTTTAGCCCCTTTAGGGGATGGATTTTCAAAAAAAAATTTCTTAGTGCTCACCTACGTTATATAAGAAACTCCTGTGCAAAATGTCATGCTTCTAACTTCAAAAACGACGAATTTCCATACAAACTTTCATCCCCTATTTAACCCCCTTAGAGGTTGAATTTCGAAAAATCCTTTCTTAGTGGGTGCCTGCGTCACAAAAGGAACCTACTGTCCAAATTTCAAGTTTATATCTTCAGCGGTTTGACCTGGGCGTTGTCTGTCAGTCAATCAATCAGTCAGTAACGGAACTGTTTTATATATATAGATTTTGAAGAGTAGGGAACCAGATTAAAGATTCAATTGAAATTGATTTTTTGTCCAATAAAGAAAGCACTATGCAGGTAGATTATAGAATTTTGCACTTTAGTATCATGGTTTAATTAATGATATTAATATTTTCTGAAACATCAAGGTATAAGTACCTATTGTTTTTTTTTTTTTTTAAAACTTCAATTATTTATCGAATATTTAAATATTTGAACATTCGAATAGTCAAATGTTCGAATATTCGAATACTTTAATTTGAAAAAATCCAAGCCCTGCAATTAATAGCTCTTTTTTTATTTAGAGCTCTGAAAACCTCATGTTGGTGTGATATTTTTTTAATCAAAATACTTAATCCCAGAAATAAGATCCCGAAATCGCGGAACACCCCAAACCAGGGCCGCAGCAAGGAAATCTTGCGCCTGGGGCCAACATTTCAATTTGCGCCCCCCCACCCAATAAAAATCAAAAAATGCATGATACAAGATTTTTATAAGATATTCCAATACAACCAACTGAAAAACATAAAAAATGTTTACTAATCGACTCCAACAACTCGCACTTTTAGTTTCAAAGATATAACCAGCATCTGAGAGATTTTTGAGTTTTTTTAAAAATGCCAAAAGTAAGAAGACCGGGCTCTTTGTACAAATTTGCGAAATTTTTGAAAAATAAATTCGACCCGATTCGTTTGATATTAAGTCTATTTATAGAAAAAATAACGCTGAATCGACTCCAACATCCCGCACTTTTAGTTTCATAGATATAAACAGTATCTGAGAGATTTTTGGGTTTTCTTAAAAATGCCAAAAGTAAATTTGCGAAATTTTTGAAAAATAAATTCGACCCGATTCGTTTGATATTAAGTCTATTTATAGAAAAAATAACGCTGAATCTACTCCAACACCCAGCACTTTTAGTTTCCAAGATATAGGTATAAACAGTATCTGAGAGATTTTTGAGTTTTCTTAAAAATGCCAAAAGTAAGAAAACCCCCTCTTTGTACAAATTTGCGAAATTTTTGAAAAATAAATTCGACCCGATTCGTTTGATATTAAGTCAATTTATAGAAAAAATAGCGCTGAATCGACTCCAACAACTCGCACTTTTAGTTTCAAAGATATATAAACAGCATCTGAGAGATTTTTGAGTTTTCTTAAAAATGCCAAAAGTAAGAAGACCCTCCTTTTTGTACAAATTTGCGAAATTTTTGAAAAATAAATTCGACCTGATTCGTTTGATATTAAGTCAATTTATAGAAAAAATAGCGCTGAATCGACTCCAACAACTCGCACTTTTAGTTATATAATATATTTCTATAGAAATTATCGCCAAATTCGTTAGCCGTTTCTGACTCATTGAAGATCGTAAATAATTTTTTATGAGCTTCGGTTTACTGAACTATCTCTCACATGAAGTAGTGGTTACGGGAATTGTTAAAAAAATTCTATATGCTATTCCCATATTTGAATAGCTTTCCACTAAACCCAAATCATGAATTGTTTGTAGTACTCTAAATGTGACATTTTATTAATATTTTCATTTAATGATTCAAGCATTTGCTTTGCGCTTGCTACTTTTGTAATATTAAATACGTAATGTGAAATACAAATTAATAATAAGTGTTATATATTTCTTTCTTTAGTCCTATTTGCAAAAGTATTATTATTTATTGTATATTTTATATTTGTCGAATTGTAATTAGCCTGGCAATAATCATTGTCGTTTTTCATGTCAAAAAATACAGCGTCTTCGGCGCCCCTTGCTTAATGCGCCCGGGGCCGTCGCCCCCTCCGCCCTACCCTTACTGCGGCCCTGCCCCAAACACATGGTAAATTGTAGATGAGTGTAAACCTCTATGATCATTTCTCGCTAAGAATGAGTGGTCTCAATCCAATATCATCATTCTGAGTGAATGTCGATTTTATAAAAAACAAAAAGTCCATTCTATGCAAAAACGTTGCAACTGTTTTGCGTGACATATTTGTATCACGAAGTATTTGAATCACAGTGTAATTATTATCATTTCCGTAATATTATTGTTGTAATTATTAAATTACAGTCAGACACGGTTCGTATAATATGGGCAACGCACGACAGTGACCCGCAGCCCGGCGCTCCGCTAACGTACCATGGAAAGACCGCTAGAGGCACGCGTAGTGTCCATTTGCTCGATCCAGCACCAACTTCCAAGCCGAACGTCAGGGATCCTGACCTGAGGCGATGGGATGTCACTCTTAATAATGTAAGTATATACTCCCAAATGCATATTATTATGTAAATTATTATTGACGGACTTCGATATCCGTTGATATTTTACTCTTGAAACAAGAAGGTACAACTGCTTGTCCATTGAAAATATTTAATGGATCTATTTTCGTCACAGTTATTACTAAATGCAATTTTGAAAGCTATATTTAATGATTTTCATGAATAATTTACATTTTTTTTGGATTTGTAGAACTACTCCTATTCTAGTAAACAATCATATCGAATTAAGTTCTTTATAATTAATAAACCTTCACTATAATCATTACACCTGTTGGTATAACTTACCTTACGACATTTTTATGGAACATTTTAACATCTAAGTATACTGAACTCAGTATTCAGTATGATCACGATCTATTGTCGACATTTCCCAACGCATATTTTTTATATACAGATGGATCTAAAAAGGAGGATAATACAGGATGTGCGTTTATTGATCCAAAAAGTAATACATCCAGAATGTTTAAACTACCTATAGACATTTCAATATTTACTGCTGAGGTCGTTGCCATTGTTAAAGCTATAAAATATGCAGATACATTAAATACACATAATATTGTCATTTGTTCTGACTCCTAGAGCGTACTTCAATCCTTAAAAAATTCAGTATTAGCTTTTTATCCACAGATGTGTTATCACTGTTTTTTTTTTTATAATTATTGTTTATATTATTATAAAGAATTATATTATTATAATGAATCGGGTTTCTTTAACCACTTGACAATTCTGAAAGCAATCAACAAAGCATGTTACAAGGAACGTTCAGAAATATGTCATTGTACTTTGTAGTAATAAAAACAATTACGAGTACAGTATTATTATTTCTAAAATACTTTTCCAAATATCCTCACGCCGTCAAATTTCAGTCACTCTAGTACTGTATAAAACCCGAATATTTAAAAAAAATAATTTTATATTTATAGATTTTTAGAAAAGATTAGATAGGTAGGTAATCTTCAGTAGGTATCATTAGAATGTACCTAAATCGTCAAGGAAAAGTTTGGTTGAGGATCAGTAAAAAAAGCATTATCAAAGTTACGCTTGTGGCCAACGTTTCGAAAAATATCTAATCATGTTCAGGGTCTATGAACATGTACCTACACATATTCATAAATTGAATTAAATAAATAATTTTAACAATTAACAATGAAATGTTTGTTTGTTGTTATAATATGATCATCATGTTTGAAAGAGCCAGTATGTCAGAAAGTTTAAAAAGCTCTAAATTAAGCGACAATAATGACCGCAGTGTTTTTTATATAACTAAAAGGATTATGTGTTACAATTTTGTTAAACGCATTTTTTTATTTATTTTACACTTTACAGTTTGTCGTACCGGACAACATGGACACATTCTACTGGTGCAAAATCTTCAAACCTCCAACTTTGCAGGAGAAGCATCACATCATTGGTTCAGAACCAATAATATCTGCAAACCACAGCGGTTTCGCACATCATATGCTTCTTTACGAGTGTGAAATCGGCCCAAAAGCCAGTATAATCGAATGGGAAGGTTATTCGAAACTGTCGGGAGCTGCATGTTACAGCCATTTCATGCCGAAGGCATGGGATGTCTGCTTAACACCAGTCGTCACCTGGGCTGTTGGAAGTAAAGGTAAAATCATTCAATCATTTTTAATCAGTGTTGAAATGAAAAAATGCCTATAATTATTATTCGGCCTTAGGACCAACGCATACATGCTGTTTTTTGTCACGAGGACAGTGTGGTGTAACGATTAGCGTAGCGGCCTTTGAATCACACTATCGTGGGTTCGAATCTCACCTCCGCTCATGGATGTTTTGTGATGTCAGTTAGTTTTAAGAGAATTGTTATTTAATGTATTTAAGACGCTAATGACCTAAGTTGTCGACGCGTCTACAATCTACAATAAATAAATTTTAAAAAAATGGATTCGTGTACTTTGTACGCGCGTTAGAAGTTATACTGCTTTGCCGTGATTAAGAACTAATTTTTAATTTGCATGCAAATAATTTATTGAAATATAAAATAATAAAAGTACTGGAGTCAATTTATTTATATTTGTTTATATGGTAACTATGGAAATCATTAATGCTGCAACTTCATCCTGTTAAATTTTCGTGACGCGATGCGTGCGCATCGTAAAAATTCACTCTCATCATTTTTTCATAACGCGCCAAAAGAAGTATAACTTCAAAAATTGTCGCGCGATTTTGCGATCTAGCCGCTTGCAGATTGTTAGATGTAGCTACCGCTTGGAGATCGTCACACGTAGCTATCGTCAGATGTAGACCTCGCGCGGCGAAAGATGAAGCCACCGCGTCATAGTAACGTGAATGCATTGCGCCCGCCTTCTAGTTTGCTATTGGCTGTTTTGGAGATCCTATAACAGCTTGCCAAAATTGTACCTAACGTCATAAAACCCAATGTGTAGTTTTGTGTACACGGCACTGTCTGCGGGCAAGCAGGTGTTCACTAGCATATTATTGATGACGTGCCTGGCTTCATCTCTCACCGCGGGCACTCTACCTACCAATAGCGTAAGGCCGCACACTGCACAGTCTTCGCTGAAAAACACAACTAATGTATCAGGAGAAGTTTTGAGTAGCTGAGTAATCGTCAAATCGCAATGTTGTATCCTAAATCGCGTGTTTGCGATACAAATTTGGAATGTGTGCATTGGCCCTTAAACAGTAGTTCGTTTTACGTCCCCCCAGGGGGGACATTTGGATGTAGTTGTTATCGCAATTGCATTTCAATGTTCTTTGGGAATTAGCGCTCCCAGGGTCCCGAGCTCGTACTAGTCGGTTTGTGTATGTCGGCTGGCGGATTTTAATACACAAATAAGTTATTTGTTGTGTTGAAGACGCTAATGACCTGAGTTGTCGACGCGTCTATAATCTATAATAATTAATTAATTCGTTGTAGAGTGCCCGCGGTGAGAGATGAGCCAGGCACGTCATCAATAATATGCTAGTGAACGCCTGCTTGCCCGCAGACAGTGCCGTGTACACAAAACTGCACATTGGGTTTTATGACATTAGGTACAATTTTGGCAAACTGCTATTCATGATAATAAACAGCCAATAGCAAGCTAGAAGGCGGGCGCAATGCATTCACGTTACTATGACGCGGTGGCTTCATCTTTCGCCGCGCGAGGTCTACGTTATTCCGTGTTACGTCAAATATTTCTGGAACTTTACCTACCGTAATAGCGAGGAGTGTATAAGTATATTCATATTATTAATTCCATAATCAATTTTTCAGGAGAATTTTTACCACCTCACGTCGGCTTACCAGTCGGCGAGCGAACCAACACCTACTACATGTTGGAAATCCATTTTGATAATCCGAGGCTTGAACGTGCAGCAGGCACATCCGGTCTGCGGGTACACTACACCCGACGTCTGCGACAACACGACGCGGGAATTCTTGTTACAGGTGTTACGATATCGCCCCTACATGTCATACCACCCAGGCAGCCCGAATACAAAACGGCAGGATTGTGTCACATGGACTGTACCAGACAAGTAAGTTTAATCTAATACAAACACTAGTGCAAAGACCATCCATGGCACTAGTGCAACTCAGTTGTAGGTGTATTTGTTGGTGCAGTTCTGAACACAACTATTAAAACTACGTGTTTAATTTTTTTTGTCAAATTCTTGAACGCTTGAGAGTATTTGAACTTGTTTCTAAAAGTTCCAGGTCTAGAGTTAGTATAACTCTCAGGACTGATTATTCCCTCCACAAGTAAATATGTATTTTAAACCTAATGTTTTGACAACAGCGCAGAGCTCACACTCGAAAGTGATTTTAATAATAAATCAATTTGTTGGAAACCAGAATTTTAACTATCTTAATCTAAAAGTTCAATCCGAAGAGCTCTAAAACTGTTCTAGAGAACTTAACGATCAAACACACCTATTATTGGGAAATGCTCCACGCACCTCCTTATTCTCAACAATGTTAAACTATTCAGCTTAACATTTTTCCCTTCTGAAATAATTTACGGCAATTTATGATTATAGGTGCTTCCAGAAACTGGTATCAATATCGTATCTGTCTTGCTGCATTCTCATTTAGCAGGCAAGAGATTGAGTTTGAGACATATTAGAAATGGCGAAGAATTACCAAAAATAGCGGAGGTGAGTACTTATTTCATTTGTGTTACCATTTACCAGGAAGATCAATTAACATTTCCGAACTTCCCAGTGTAACCCAATCATTTTACATCAAATTCGATATAAGAAGCAAGAAAACGGTCGCATTAAAACTTTTGACGCAGTTAGGTGTCCCCCGCAAAGTAATGTGATATCAAGAAAGTCATTATTTTACGTACAGTTGACATAATAAATAATATTTATTATAATAAAATAATAAGAACACCTTGGTTATAATGATTGGATAAAGTAACAACAGGATACAAGACTTATAATTTAAAAATAGTTATTCACTTATCATTTTTAATGGCCAACGTTTCGGCAAACATTTTTTGCCTTCCTCAGGACCTATAACCAAAAATAGTACAATAAATTACTCTAAACCATACCTAAATCTTAAATGTAGAAAAAAATTATGATTAAATTATAAGCCTTGTATCCTGTTGTTACTTTATCCAATATTTATTATGTCAACTGTACGTAAAATAATGACTTTATTGATATCACATAACATTACATCATATTGAGATCATGAAAAGAGTCAGTTCTATGTCAAATTGACGTAAACTTGTATTACACACTTATGATCTACGTGTGACGTAAATTTTGGGTCATGTGTTCACTGGGTTAGCATAGAATTAAAATCACCAATCTAAATTGATACGTCTAATGTTGTCACCAATCAAAATTGAAGCGCCTAACCAACAGTTAAAATCTTATTTTTTCTGCAGGACAACCATTATGACTTTGACTACCAACAATCGCGCACGCTCCCTCGCGAATCAGTTGTCTTTCCTGGAGACACGCTCGTAACAGAGTGCGTTTACGGCACAAAGACTCGAACAAGGCCCACTGTGGGGGGCTATTCGACCAAACAGGAGATGTGTTTGGCTTTCGTAACCCACTATCCCAGGACACAACTTGCCGGCTGTTATTCTATGTCGCCTGTTAAACAGTTCTTCAAGATTTTCGGCGTAAATGAATTCTATGACTACAGTATGGACAAAGTTGAAGAGATGTTTTTATCATCTGGGTAAGTGTTTCAAGTCATTTATTTCTTCAAAGAACACGTTATTGTCGGAAGTGTAACTTTTTACACAAGTCTCAAAGGTTACACAGTGACATTTTCTTTACTTATAAGACCGTGTAGTTTACACTGCATATTACCAGGGCCGGATCTATATAAGGGCTTTTTGGGCTGCAGCCCAGGGCCCCGTGGATATAAAAGGTCAATTTGAAGATGAAGAATTATCAAAAATTCGACACAAGCGATTTTACTTTTTATGACAGATATTCACAGTGGCGGACTAAGCCCGTCGGAGGCCCGATACGGCAAAACTAAATGAGGCCCCCGGTCTGCTTAGCAATTGATGTATTTGTAGTGTAAATTTCGTAAAAAAATGAATAATATAGATATAATGGCTGACAAAAAAATCAAATATTTATAATAAACGACCTACCTACGTTTATATTTTGTATACGTACAGGGCCTCCAACTCCAAACTGCCTCTTACTTACTAAACACATTTTGGCCTTGTTTGGAATTTGATTAAGAAAGACTTCTCGAGATTTGGAGGCCCCCCAGGATCAGAGGCCCGGGGCGAGCCGCCCCCCCCCCCTAGTCCGCCACTAGATATTTAATAATATTCTATTGTCGTATTTTAATAGGTCAGAAACAACAATGATAACTCCACGCCCAACGCCTCCAGCACCCCACGTGCCGTCTTCCTTTCCGACTGATTCGCCGGGCGGAGAAATGTCCCGCGAAGCAAACGAACGCGCTATCAAAGCACTGCAGCAGGCACGCGGTTTTACGGTTCACAGTAGCGACACAAACGATGTGACGGATGCAGGTGGAGCGAGTGGCCCTCTAGGACAGCTGGTTGTGCGCGAACCACCGGAGTTCAGGAACAAAACGTTTATGTCGCATCTGAGCGAACTGCCGTGGGATGAACCGTTATTAACAAAACGTATCGAAGAGTCCTTCTACCACGGAAAACATCTTACCTTTTGCAGAAAACGCGATGATACTTTAGTATTGGTGAGTTTTTTTAATAATATTAAATATCTGGGTGACCGAGCTTTGCTCGGATGAGTTCAATAAAAATAGTACTTAATATGCTGTGAGATATTTATATTGTATTATTTTCTCATTCTGTAAATTTCATCAAAATCGTTATTCGTTTTTGAGAAAAAAAGGTCTAGGTACGATTATACGTCATACTACATTTAACGTACTTATACATATTTTATATAGGTAATATAAAAATAACATACCTAGTTGTTTAAATATTAGTTAAAACTACTTACATAATTATTATGTTTAGTTTTTTTTGTTATTATTTTTTTACTATTCAAATAATTCACGGTTTTAATAGGTTAAAGATTCACTGTCAGAGTATTTTGACATAAATAATTAAAATAGTTTGTTTTCTCCAAAGCCTACTCACCATATTACAATGTTTTAAAAGGTTAAAAAACCGTTTTTAAAAATGGTAAAATCGATAGGAAAACGAATTCTCCCAGGGGTGAGACCTAGCTAGATCGATTTTTTGCCCCTCGAAACCCCTTTTCGATAAATTTGATCAAAATCGTTAGAACCGTTTTCGAGAAAAAATTTACATAAGTATGTACAAAGAAAAATCTCAGTATTTCATTGTGCAAGCCGTTTTCTATAAGCCGAAATATATGTCATAATATGACTGAAATCAATGAGTACCTACCTACACTAACACTTCTGTAAATATCAGTTTTGAATTTTTGCGCTCCAAAATATTTTTAACATTCCAATCTACCAAACTATACTATGCTCAGTGCTCAGGGCCCTGGAATCCATGCCCATTGCCCTTAAAACATAGGAAAATAAAAAGCACCTTCCCATTTTCGAAAAAAAAATAAAATTTATATCTTGATATGTACTGGCAATAGTTACATAAAAATAAGTAAGGTATAAAGATTACCTATGTTTAATTATGCACAGAAACACTTTAATTAGGTGGTTTGATGTTTTCCTGTAAGTTTTTGGCTTTCAAAAAGGGACCCCCAAACTCAGTGTGCCCAGGGACCCCTACATGGCTGCTACAACGTGTTAGTGATGTCAATATTTTCAACAAAAATCTGTGAGAAACAGTAGTTCATGCAAACCCACCAATACATTCGTGAAACCTGACCTCATAATTCAATGTTAACTTATTTCCATAGAAATTCACTCAGGAAACTACCGAATTTTACCACGAGAATTTTTCTAGAAAATAACAGAAATCCAGGGGTATCGAACCGAAAACAGCGTGAAAAAATCTAAACAGGAACCCATGTGATGATGTGATTTCCTAAATGAAATCCCATCAATTTTTTCCAATAATGAATTCTATTTCTCGTTCTATTTATGTTTTTCTTTTCTTTTGCAGCCGGCGAGAGTATATCAATTTCCCAACTTCACCAAATACGTTGACAACAATACAAAACGACAGTGCAACAGTTTTACAATGTTCCAGAACAGTAATTCAGGTTCCACCTCAACAATCACGAGTATCTCTCTAATTGTCGGATTATTACTAGTCCACTAATAATCTTATAACATCGTGTAGACCTACATTCTATTCACAGAGTATTACACATTTTAATTTATTATTACAAATGCGCGTACCTAATCGTAGTTTTAAGTTGTGTTGAAGACAGAAAAATGACACCATCACTGGCGTAACTACAGACTGACAGGGCTGACAAAAAATTACAGGTCCTCGGTTTCAGGGGGCCCTGCGATAGCTAACAATTAACAATAAGTAGATATGCAGTGGGCCACTCGACAAAAGTATTTATATTAATTTCAAATCCAGCAAAATAAGTTTGGTTAGTTTTTGTCGTCGAGCTCAATTAATTAACTAAAAATGTGCCAGGGGGACCAAATTTGTTACGCCACTGGACACCATAATAACGAGAATAAAATAAATGTGTCTTAAGAAAAACAAATGTGTATAACATCGCTCATGATAAGTTTGCTCACACCATAAATGTGATGTGCTGGGCAGAAGAACTAATTTCACGAGCAGCTTAAAAAGTGGCAACTTTATATTCTATAATTAATGCGCGCACACATTAAGATAATTTTATTTATACTCGTGTATGCCAAACTTTTCTCTCTCATCTGATAGCGCCACTAACAAGTGAGGTATAATATGTCAACCAAATGCCAGTACTGTTTATATTTTCCGCCACCTGAGGACGCAACTAGCAAGTCATTCAATCATTTAACGGCCAAATCGCAGCCTTGTATTTATTTAATTATGTATTTCTTAATAATGGATAAATGAAGAATTACTAAACACAAACTAAACGTTTGACACATACCTTACTTGCACTAGCGCCATCTTAATATTAAACAAATGTAAACGTTTGACACATACCTTATCTGCCACTAACGCTATCTGGCGAATAAAAAAGTGGTAGCCCTTATTAGTAAGCCAGTGAAGTGCTAGAACCAAGAAGACTAATCTTCTTGGCTAGCACCAATAGGGTCACATAGGCAAAATTATTCTGAACAGAGTTTGTTCTTTACATTGGCTGTGAATAGATTGCGCACTGATGCTGGATTTCAGATACGACTCAGCATTGAAATTTACCGTGGTTTCCATGATAACTCAGTGCTAAAGTACTTTTAGCGTTGACAGTCGTACCAGAAACCCATTATAACAATAATTAGTATTATTCCACGTGCATCGTGTGAATTTACTACGAAATCATTTCATGATGACTTCATCATACCACTATGAAGTATTCTTCAGGGATTTTCTTAAGTGTAGAATGAGAAACTTTTAGTTGCAAACACTTTTAAACTCAGAAGTAATAATAATCTAATATAACGCAATTGTTGATAAAAACTGTAATCAACAATGTGATAACAATACAACACTTTGATAATATTATTTTACGTATAGGAATAACTTCAGAAACCTCAAAATGAAAAAATCTAACTAGGGGAGACCAGAACGCCTAGGTCACCGATTTCGAACAAATTTTTTTAAATGTACACCTAATGGTGCAAAACATATTTTTGTTTCAGGGTTTATTAAAAAAAATCTTCGACCCTTCAGTTCTGCTCTCCCCTTATAAAAAGAATTGTAAAAAGAATGTGACATCAATTCTTTTTATTTGCAATGAAAAAATTGTTTTTTTTTTCGTGCAACATTAATTGTATTTTACTAAAGAAATTTATGTTCCTGTAATTATTATATAATTGACAGAAATGTATGTTCACTATCGTTTATTTATGATAATGAAACCATTTTACTTAAATACAGTTAAGTCACAATTGACACGTCATATGGGAAGAAACGCTACATAAATAAATGACGTTTCAAAATCTGCTTAATAAATAAATAAATTCTTTATTTGGGAACAGAGTGCAGCCAAAGCAATGAATTTCTTTTTTTAAGAAATTACGTTCGTTGTTTCAATTAAAACAGCTACCTACCTATTTGGTCAATTATAAAGAAAAAAAATCTACATTGTATTAGTGGGTTCGTAGGACCTAAGCCTCACACTTTTTAAGTAGGAATTGGCACAAACTTTTTTTAAAGATTTATGTGGGGTATTTTTCATTATTTTTTTTAAATAATATCATTAAAATCACATATTACTATACCACACGAACTTAGAGCTTTACTGAATAAGAAAAAAGATTGAGGGGAAACAGCTGACGATTGAACAGTTGTGAGATCCGCTGAACCCCAGTGTGGTGACTGGTGTTGGAGGGATAATAAACTTTATTAATGTACTGTGTACAATTAAGTACCAACTTCCAAAGATATAAAAAAAATCTAAACATCTATTTTAAACAAAACGCTTAAATTTTATTAAGAAATTGTATTGTCAAAATTTAATTTATTTAATATTATTTATACGTAATGGCGTAAAATTGAGCCGGTATAAAATATCAGTAGTAAGAAGAAATGTTAATTTTAACCTATACGAATAATATGGAATTCATTAACATTTTTGAATTGAGAATAAAACGTAGCAAGAAACCAAAGTTAAAAAAACTTCCATTTGTTACGATTTTCTTGTAAAAACGCTGTACACATAAATCAAATATGATTTTTTTTAAATAAAATCAGTGTTTTTCTTTTTTTATTTAATGTTTGTACATTCTAACTTATAAATTATAATATTAAATTATGAAAAAGTACTTATAGACAGGGATGTAAAACTGGTATTGTTTATTGAGAGCATGGAGGGTAGAGAGAACGGAGACTTAAGGTACGTGCAGTATGGAGCTGGGATACTAGATGGTAGCATAGATTAATTAATGCATTGTTATATATGCGAGCGTACACAATGAAGCAGTGAGTGTAGCAGGTATAAGCGCTGTTACAAGAGCTGGTAGATACAAGAATGTATCTCACCATTCTTTCAGCGCGCTGACTACTACAATCAACATGTGACAACTGTCAAATGGCCGTTACAGGTTTCGCAATGGATGTGACTAGTTTAATAAATGAAATTTTGCCAGTTTTTATTTAATTTGTTTTGAGTTTTTTCTAAGACGTAGATATTTAAAAGTGTTAGGTTCCATACGTAAATATTCAAAAAACCGGTTTGGGTAAAATTTTAATTCTTGGTATAAATGATGAAATTCGCCATGTTTAGATCGTTTTCTATTAATAGGGTGGACATGATAGCTCCTACCCAAATTTGTATTTAAAATATACCACTTTGTAGCAGAAGAACACAAATATTCGTCTTCGCTATCTGACATTTCAAACGCTTGTATCAATGCTAGTATCAAAGCTTCGTTGTGCAAACCTATAAGCGCTTATAATTTCAGCCACCATCTGCCATACATGCTACCATCTAGAATCCCAGCTGCGTACTGCACGTACCTTTAATCTCAATGCATTCGCCGTTGTCCAAAAAGTGAGGAAAACAAAGATTCCTATTCCGGCGGGGAGACGCTGAAGCTATAAGATCCCAAGTAGAGTGAATAAACAATGTCACGTTTCTGTGAATTCGTTCATAGAATCATGAAGACTAGCAACAATGCACGAGACTCGGGGTATTATAGCTACAGCCCCGCGCGTAAGGCTTTTACCGTCATCAATTTTCGGGACACGCGCCTCGCATTGCGGTTTGCCGAGATCAAGTCTCCTTTCTCTGTACCTCGATGAAAAGCATGGATCAGTGTCCAAAAAATCGGGCAACATTAATACACTGTAAAAAAAATATAATGGATGAGAAAAAGTCCCATCTTGTAGAGTTTAGTTGGCTGACAAAGAAACAAGTAAATGATCTTTAACTTTTTTATTAATTTACATCCCACATTATTTTCTATGCCATTTGACTAAAATGTTATATGCGCGATTCTCGGGATATGCAGTTAATATTAACGAATAGATGAGAGTTTAATCCGCACTGTGCCCAACGGCGCCACTGGACATAATATTAATGTATGACTAATTTTAACTTTACATGTTGAGTCGGTTGTAGTCTAGCAGTGGTGTTGGAATATTGACTCTCGCATGTAGTGGTTTTTCAGTGACAGAAAGCTTTAAAGGGAGAAAGTCGATCGTTTGCAAATGTGTCACTGTGTGAGTAATGTCAACTCAGTCCGCCGCTATAGTGGAAAGTTTAGGGTTAAAATCCCTACGGTGACATAGATTTGCATTAATGAATTTTTCCTGATTACAGCATTGTGTTACGTCATTGTTCTCACAACGTATACTGTTTGCAGTCATTATGCATTCATTTAACTAATTTTAAAGGCCACCAACAGCTAAGGTTATTTAGGCCTAGCACCACTTTATTATTTTTTCTAATAATAAATTTAAAATCCATTGCACGAACTATCAATAAAATATACTTTTTTGCATCTCTTACGACATTCTGTATAATATGAAATTACTTAAATACGATAATTATTACTTTTTTTATTAATCTATTCTTACAGTTATTTAAGATAATTAAGTTTTTTTTATATTATTTGTTTTTGTATGATTTTTTGTAATAAAATTACGTGTACTGTTAATTACTATTTACAGAATAATAAATGCTGTGATACGTTAGTATAACAAGTTTACTTTTTTGACCCACTCATTACCATAGGCGGATCCAATTTTTAGTGTATACTTGCTATATAATATCGTGGATTATAGACGCTCGACAACAGAGGTCATTAGCGGCTATACAATGGGTATGTTCGGTTTTGAGCTCAGATCAATCTGAGTCCTTTAATGCGTTCGAATTTAACATTTATATGCTCTGAAAGATCTTTATCCTACGTTCGGATTTAAAATCTGGAGGAGATCAAGCACACTCTATGAGCTCCAGGGAAAGCGAGCGAGCAAGCAGATTTAATCATCTTCAGAGCATTCATTTTAAAAATTAGCGGAAACACTGGTTTTGAGAATGGATAAATTTCGAAGTTTATTTATATGAGGTAATTTTTCAAAAGGGAAAAATTAGAGATGCGCCGAATATTCGTTTGGTATTCGGTATTCGGCATCTTTTTCACTATTTGTATTCGGCCGAATAATTCAGTTTTGGTGCCAAATATATTCGGTTCGTCAAAAAAGTCCCAAGCACGTGATCTTGTACGCCCACTCATATTTCAAACACAATAAAGTTAATATTATCAATATTTTTGTAATAATAAGCACCTTTGTTCGTATTTTTAACGTAATCGTGCGATGTTTTGAAGTAAAGTGATAGCGCGGGTGGCGAGCGGTGAGGTACGGCTTGCTTGTCAACTAGCCAGCAGCGACACGTAGCGTACACGTTAGAACCTGTTTACGCGGCAAAACAATGAAATGGTAAACCGAATAATTCGGCCGAATATCCGGTTCGGTAAAGGTTTAACCGAATAGTATTCGGTTATTCGATGAAACCAGTATTCGGCGCATCTCTAGTAAAAATACACGAATAATATTTATTCAAAGAATAGTAATCACCAATAAGTCTATATGGCACAGAATGATTAAATAAAATATTTATTATATCTATGGGTTGAAAAAATCAACAACCGGTAGTACTATTAATTTTAAAATAAAGGAATACCTAAAACGAAAAAAACTGTGAATCATGGTTTACTATTATAACAATTTTGAATTAAATCAAAATGAGGAGCAATAAAGAATATATTTCAGCTTTAGTCATAAGAATTTTACTTACTGGCGCCATTTTATTCTGACGTTTGGAAAAATCTGCTAGATTACGTTCGGAATTGTTTAGATGGCTCGAATTGCTCGCTTGTCACGTGACCAAAAATCTGTTCGCTCGGCTCGATCAATCGAGTGCAAAACCGAACTTACCCAATATCTATAGTATATTATATTGCACATACACTATTGACTGAATGTCCGCGAATTGCGGACCGATCTCGTTCCACAGATCTAAAGTTTCGAACATGCCGGACGCTCAATATAGTGCATAATACATATGCACTCTCATTCGGGAACGAACGAATACTCATACTGTGACCGTTGTTGAACTTGACAAATGGACACATCTCCAACAGAGAACATGACTCCTGCCTCCTGGACTCCTTCCAACTACTCAAGTCTAGTCTACCTGTCTGTATCAGATAAGTACACTAGCGCTATCAGACGGTATTTATTGAAAGCTGATAGTTCATACTTTCTTGCGCTTTAGTCGTTTTTCTTAGACATATTCTAAATAAAATACTTTGCATAATTGTCAAGCAAGTTGTCAACACAGCAATTAACTTATTATAAATATTTCAGTCAAGACCTCACTCACTATTCACTAGGAATCGACCTTGCAGCTTGCTCAATAAGAATCAACCTTGCATGCACATGAAGATACGTTCTTCCTGCTTCCCTACTAAGGATCTACCATGCTCATTGGCCATTGCTCGCGAATAATCGAACTTTATCAGTAGTAATAGACCTTTCTCTAGTAGGAATCGATCTTTCTAAGTAAGAATCGACCTTGCAAACTAAGAAACGACCTTCCTCAATAAGACCTTAGCTCTACAAGATAAGCGAAATTTTGGACCTTTTTTATCAATTTTAACTAGGTATTCGAATATTCAACTATTCGAATAGAAGTTTGAACGAATATTCGAATACTTTAATTTGAAAAATTCCGGTGTAGACCACTGGAGATCAGTGATCTAGACTGTAGGGAACAGAGAAGTTTGGAAGCCACTGTGCTAGAACTAAAAAAAACAATATTTTGCCAATATTATGTTTCGTACATATTTATTTCAACCTGTATAATAATATTATGTAATTATATAGCTTACACACAGTACAGTAAATAAAACTAAAATACTGATTACAAAAACGACTAAATATAAATGGGAATTAATTCTTGCGACCTCTGCGTTTCATTGAAGATGTACACTGAGGACAATACCATTTACCTTTTGGAGGCGAAGTAATGTTGACGCATGGATAATGGAACCACTCGAACGGACACTAAAAAAAATTGCAATCGATAAATGATAGTTTTCTCACAGTATAACCAGTAGTTTAACTTCAGTGATTTTGCCGGTTTGCGCAGACCCCTTCTCTCATCGCCATGTTCAAGGGTGCTACCAATCAGACGCAAATTACGTGTGTAGTAGTGCAATTAGTAGCGACTAGCGTACAGAGTAAACGACACTGAATTGCATTCCCAATAATGGGTAAGTTCGTTTTTGAGCTCAGATCGATCTGAGTGCTCCAATGCGTTCGAATTTAAAATCTGGAGGAGATCGAGCACGCTCTATGAGCTCCGAGGAAAGCGAGCGAGCAAGCAGATTTAACCAACTTCAGAGCATTCATTTTAAAAATGAGCGGAAACACTTGTTGTGAGAATGGATACATTTCGAAGTTTATTTATATGAGGTAATTTTTCAATAGGTAAAAAAAATCAACGGCTGTTGATTTTTTTTTTTTTTACCTATTACCAGTAACATTAATTTTAAAATAAAGGAATAAAACGAAAAAAATTGTGAATCATGATTTATTATTATAACAATGTTGAATTAAATCAAAATGAGGAGCAATAAAGAATATATTTCGGCTTTAGTAATAAGAATTTAACTTGCTGGGGCCATTTTATTCTGACGTTTGGAAAAATCTGCTAGATTACGTTCGGAATTGTTTAGATGACTCGATTTGCTCGCTTGTCACGTGACCAAAAATCTACTCGCTCGGCTCGATCAATCAAGTGCAAAACCAAACTTACCCAATATGACAGAGGATCACGTGATCAAGGATAAAAAGATCAACGGATCCGACAAGAGAGAAACTACTGGTTATAGGTACTGTGGTTTTTTTTTTTAATTACGCTGCCAATTCTTCTACTTTCGAACAGGGCAATACAATTTTTTTGCTGTTCCATTTTAGTAAAATTTCAATTTTAAAAAAGTTTGGAACACATTTAAATATTTACACAACATATGTTCATAACCTGATTGTAACACTGACAAGGTACGGGAAATGTGGTAAATTATTAGAGATGCACTGGATAGTAAAGTCCGATAACCAGATTCTGGATAATTTTTGTTACCGGATAATGCGACCAGATACATTCAACCGGAAACAGATATTACAAATAAAATTTGCTATAAATTCCCGCCATTATTATTGATTTTTAAGTTTTAAAAAATATCTTTCAATAAATATTTTTTTATGTTACTTAATTATCTGGTCTATCGCCAGATACAGCAAGCTACAGCTATACCAAACATATGAAGCTTGAATAATACCGGACATTTTATGCCGACGGGATATCCGGTGAATTCCTAGAAATTATGTCCAAAAATAGGTGTAGGTAAACTATTTCCCGATACTTTGTACAGAAAAAATGGGTGTGTGCTTATGACCACACGACAGAAGTGAAAACTTCAGATTTTCTAATTTTTGGTGTCATATACTAAAATTGTATTTTTAATTAATTCCACCTTGGTTTCAAAAAAATTATAATTATTGTCAAAGAAAGAATATAACAAAAATAAAAAAATATATAAATAAATATCATGTAGAATTTAAAAAAAAAAGCCAAAAATTTTACACTGCCATCAGGTCTCGAATCCAGGTTCCTATACATAGAACGCAAAGACTAAACCAACTGCGCTATGGGTGGCAGTGTGCAGACTGTCGTTTTTATGATATACGTATGTTGCGAATTCTTGCGTAGTACCCAGTACCCAGGCAAAGAGTGCCTAACGCGCCTAAGAAAGTTTTCACTTCAAAAAGAAATTTAATAACCAAAACAGCAATACTTACATCTTCATTATCACAAGCTACCATATCGCCGTAAGAAATTTGATTACAGACACAGTATCTCGGTTCGTTTGGATCAGATCCCCATTCGGCATCGAATGTTGCGTCCACATCTGCAGGTATTTCAGCAGCCACATTTTCGGGCGGAGATGGCGCAGCCACATTCGGTAAAGCTGCTGCTATTTGATTTACCACAGATGAAGTGTTTGAACTCGACTGACCCGTCCATTTTCTTTAAAAAATTCAGAAATTTTTAAATCTTTTTTCTTTCGCCACCAACAGCTAGGGTAGTTAAGATCTAGTATCAATTCATATTGTCAATTTATTATTTCTTTATTAATAAATTGAAAATCCAATCCACATTATCACATATCTTTTTCACCTGGATTGCGCGCGCATACCGTGTTCACAGATGATCGGGTAACTAGACGTCTCTATATCGGTTGTCATTGATTGCTGCTGGCTAGGTGACAGGACACGGTATGCGTGCGCAACCATATTTTTTTCTTTTTCTTGCAGAACAAGCAATAACGATTTCTATTTCCAGTAGAGATGTAAAAGTAACGAGAAATTGTGTACCCGCATGTATTCGTTACTAAAACAATCAGCACCCGTTACTTTCGTATCGTTACGTTACTCGTTACTTTTGATACAATCGAGTACTAGTAGTCTAGTCTAGTAACAGTGTCTAGCATGAAGCATCGCATCGAGTCGCACTCGCGTAATTGTTAAAATGATTTTAAGAATTGGTTTATCAAATTATCATAAACAAAATTATAATGTTACAATGTACGGCGGTACGCGCAAAAATAAATATTATTTTCCTTTGTAATGTAACAAACGAATTCAAAATACATCAAAAATACGCATACACATTACAAAGTACACAGACAGTATGCACGCGCATACGTACGACGCACGATGCATTCCAGTTCACGTTTTAGTGTTACATGTATGATTCGTATTCGTTCGTATAACGAATCAAACCTCAGCTCTGTGAATCAAACAGTGACATACGACAAATGAGAGTAACGAAATAAATTTGTGAGTAACGATTCGGTACTTCGAGTCAGGCAATGTACCCGTTACTCGGTAACGAATACATACGGTTTGCTACAGCTCTAATTTCCAGAGACGTTTGTCAGTTCTCGGATTAGTTACCTGCGAACTGGGGGCTTGTAATAAAGGAGTTATAGAAACGCCATAAAAAAAAAGGAATCGCTACATGCTTGGCTATTCTCAAACCCAATTTTTAATTCAAATTTGGATTTTTTTTCTAACTAATAAACTACACTATACCTGTTAACCACCGACTTCTTTTGTCTCTTTGTGTTAGCGTGATCATGTTGTATCGCCTGTAAAGCTGTGTGTGCAGCTCCGGCCAACTCACGACCAATACTTAACTCGTGTCCATGTACTCCTGTATTAATAGCTTCGTACGAAGCCTTCAAGCTCGCAGTTCTGCGCCCCTGTTGCATCTGTAATCAAATTTAACTTAAATAACTTGTCTATAGAATAAAAGAACTGTATAATGTTAATGCTCGAAATCAAGTGATTGTTGACATTCCCCAGTGGATGTTGACACTTGACATACACCAAGCTATTCAGTGTATGTTCAAAATATTTTTTAAATATCATTATTTTTAACATACACCGGTGATTGTTGAAATTGGTGAGTGGTGAGTGTTATAAAATAAAGTGATCCATAAGCCATTCATAGAAGCAGGTAAGTAATTTAGAACAATAATAAAAAATATAACAATATAAAACAATATAAAACAACAGCAATGACGACAATTAAAAATTATTAATCAAAAGATACCCAACAGATGATAGGAATCCCTATATTATTAAACGAGCAAATCTTGTATATATGTACCTATATAAATATTTTCTCGAAAACGGCCCTAACGATTTGGATGAAATTTACTGAAAAGGGGTTTTGGGGGGCAAAAAATCGATCTAGCTAGGTCTCATCCCTATAAAAATTCGTTTTCTTATCGATTTTATCATTTTAAAAAACAGTTTTTTTAACGTTATAAAACAGTGTCGTATGGTGAGTAGGCTTTGGAAAAAACAAACTATTTTCATTATTTATGTCAAATTACTCTTACAGTCAATTTTTAACTTATTAAAATAATCAGTAATTATTTGAAAATATGTAGGTACATACGTTATGTAGTATGACGTATACTGACGTATAATAATAATATCTACTTATAGGTATGTAATTTTTTTTCTTAAAAATGACTAACGATTTTGATGAAATGGGAACTTTAAGTACTATTTTTTTTTAACTCATCCGAGCAAAGCTCGATCATCCAAATATTGTATTATTAAATAAGCTCCGCGCGAATTCCGCCGTGTCTGAACTAGTCCTAATGGAATTACCTGCTGTGTTGCAGCTATGGCCTGCGAAGCCGCCGCAGCAATTGCATTTCCAGCCCCAATATGACCCAAACTATAACTGACGCCACTTTGATTCGCCGCGGATGGCAATGAATTGCCGGAAGCCGCCTGAGCAGCAACTGCACTTGCACTTGTTGAATGTCTAGCATCAGTCGTGTTAGACAAAGCTGCACTCAAGCTACTACTGACAGTTAGGCCTGTCGAACCGGTCGCAATTCGTTTCTCGTGACCGGCTGACGCGGAACTATCACGACGTTTCTCGCTACGTGGTCGATATCTACAATAAATGAATGTCTAGAGTACCTGCTCTGTTTTTTCATAGACGCTAACGACTTCAGTTGTCGAGCGTCTATAATAATCTGTTGTTTTTTCATTTAAGTATTACGCCCCAGAGTTACTAGTTTCATCTTTTCCTTCCAACATGTTTTAAGTTGGTGAAACAAGTACTTTTTGCAAATTTGAGATTAAGCAAGAGTCAAGGAATAATATTCCTTCCAAAAACAGCTTCGAGTTGCTCTAACGAACCCTGATATGCTCAAAAGGAAAATAATATATGATGTTACCAAAATGTCAAGTTGTGGGTCCATCAAGGACAGTATCCATCAGGACAGTAGTAGGTCCATCAAAGATACAGTCTTTCAAATTTATAGAAAGTGTTTGCTAGCAAAAATTCTTTCAAATAATTTTTAAATTTAGGCAGTTCACCACATTTTTAAATATTTTTAGGTAGGTTACACTGTAATACCTAAACTATTTGGAGATTTTCTGGAGATATTTAAATGATTAAAAGGTACTTTAAGTTTAGATTTTGGGTATTTAAGTCATGAATTATCAGTCTGCAAAAGTCGCATGCAAAATATGCTTTGTAGATCAATATAATATATCACCTGTTCTCTTTTTGAGCCTGAGCAGCCGAATTAATGCTATGCTGAGCTGGTTGTGGTATATCCAACTCCAAAGAACGTTTCTCTAAAAGTTCCGTTATACCGGCATTATCTGCTTCTAGTTCACATTTGAACTTATGCAGTTCCGCGTCTAATCTTCGTAAATAACGCTCTACTAAATCATACACATGGTTTGCTAATTGTATCTACAAAACATTTTTTTAAATACATCAATCAATAAAAGAAAACTCATGGTGTAGAAACAATCTACATATTGTGTCTTTTACAGTAATCTTGTTTCTTTTCTCTTTTTTTTAGGGTAAGTTCGGTTTTGCACTCGATTGATCGAGCCGAGCGAACAGATTTTTGGGCACGTGACAAGCGAGCAAATCGAGCCATCTAAACAATTCCGAACGTAATCTAGCAGATTTTTCCAAACGTCAGAATAAAATAGCGCCAGTAATTTAAATTCTTATTACTAAAGCCGAAATATATTCTTTATTGCTCTTCATTTTGATTTAATTCAACATTGTTATAATAATAAATCATGATTCACAATTTTTTTCGTTTTATTCCTTTATTTTAAAATTAATAGTACTACCGGTTGTTGATTTTTTCGACCCATAGATATAATAAATATTTTATTTAATCATTCTGTGCGATATAGACTTAATGGTTATTTTTTTGGAATAAAGTAATATTATTCGTTTATTTTTACCTATTGAAAAATTACCTCATATAAATAAACTTCGAAATTTATCCATTCTTACAACAAGTGTTTCCGCTCATTTTTAAAATTAATGCTCTGAAGATGGTTAAATTTGCTCGGAGCTCATAGAGCGTGCTCAATCTCCTCCAGATTTTAAATCCGAACGCAGGATAGAGATCTTTCAGAGCATATAAATGTTGAAAAATGGCTCGAGATCTCGCGAGATCGAGATTGCATTCCCTAGTCTGTAGTAAATACCACTATCATTAAATGGCGAAAAATACCTTTTCATCAGCATCTTCTAAAACCTGAAAATATTCGTTCAAAACTTCTTTAAAATCTTCATCGGCGTTCTGAGGCTTTTCGCCAGTTGTAACGACACTTCTTCGACATTCGCTAAAAATCTGATTGTGTCGTTTCTCTAATGAATCCATATTATCTGAAACGCAAATTGTATAAAAACTATTTTAAAACGAAAATGTTTGGCTTCAAAAACCTTATGATAAATGTTAGCTTTTGGTTAATAAAAATTAAAAAAAGAGTGTGTGTGTGTACTTATGTACGCACGTCAGAAGTTATACTTCTTTGGCGTAACAAAACAAAAATAACTCCAAAAATTTTATCCCGCGTGCCAGTACTAAACGTTTGTAAAAAAACGATAAAATTATAAAATAAAGATATTAAATAAATTAATTTAATATATTTATTTATGATATTTATATCTAATTATTTATTAAAAAAAATAAAAGAATGTTTGTGTTGAGATTTGAACCCGAGACCTATAGCGTATGACGCGGCGGTGCTATCCGTTACACCACGCACATCTTACATAGCAGTGCTATATAATAGGGTATTATAATCATGAAAAATAATAATGTAAACAGTACGGCTGTTGGAGTACGAACTCATATTTAACGAAAGCGACATAAACGAGCGTTTGTATAGCAATAGCTTTTATTAATGTTATTCAAAGTTGAAAACGCTCTTATCACATTGTGACTTGTGATAATAGGGTATTATAATCATGAACTTCCGACTAACTTCATGGTGTTAAAACGTAAAAATTCACTCTCATCATTTTTCCATAACGCGCCAAAAGAAGTATAACTTCAAAAACAATAAATAATTTCAATCTGACGAAAAAACAATCCAAAACCATGATAACTTTTACCCAATTCAGGTAACGAAACCCTACTCAGATAACGAGGGGCATCTGTATGCTATATAAATATGAAATAAACATATTTCTAAATGGGAATTTGTAAAAAAATTCCAGACAACTATTTCTTAATAATAAATTCGTTATTGATAGCAGAGTTGAGCACCTAATATCCAGATACTTTCGATATTCGGATACAGTATTCAAATACATTGTCAATAGAGCACAGCATGGCTCAGTTGGTAGAGTCGCGGCCTCTGAATCAGACTGTCATGGGTTCGAGTCCCACCTCTGCTCATGGATGTGTTGTAATGTTATTTATAGTTTTAAGTGATATATGTATATTTGTTGTATTTAAGACGCTAATGACCTAAGTTGTCGACGCGTATATAATCCACAATAAATAAAATACATTGTCAATAGACAATATTTTTTCCAATTTTGTATCGGTTATGCTGTATGCGTATCCGATACGAAATCGACTCCGTATCGAATACAAATTAGCCTGTATTTGGATACCAAATTAACCGTTTAAAGTATTCGGAATTCGGATTCATCACCATGTATTTATCTGTATACTTCTCAACAGACCTCCAATACCAACACATAAATGCGTAATGACTTTTACACCCTTTTTCCTGGAAAAGAACCTATTATATACCCTAAGGTCTCTAAAAATATCCAAATACTGAATCAAAAGACTCAATGAAAAGGTTAAGAAATTTCTACTTATAAATGCTTTCTATTCATACAATGGCTTTTATATTTGTATGTAAATTAAAAGTTCAATATTCTCTACACATCAGTGCATTTTTCAAAGTATTATTACAATTTAGAATGAATCAAATATTAATTAAAGGGTAATCGACAACGTTTTCAAAGTAGGTACACATCTGTATTTTGTATCTTGTATTCATATTAATTCATACACAATATATTTTTTAATTTATTGTATATTATAGACGCGTTGACAACTCAGGTCATTAGCGTCTTCAACACAACAAATAATCCATTTGTGAATTAGAATCCGTCAGCCGGCACACACAAACCGACTGGTACGAGCTCGGGTCTCTGGGAGCGCTAATTCCAATAAAACATTGGAATGTAAACTACATTCCAATGTTTCACCTGAGGGATCATACATATCTGTATTCGATACTCGTATACCATCTATCTGTATCCATACCCAGCTCTGGCTGATTATATATTTTTAATTCCGATTTGGAGGAGATACGTTCCTCCGTGGCCTATTTCTAAGTCCACCAATGTGTATACCTCATATAATTTCACCTCAAAACACAAAAAAATAATACCGGACTAGACCAAATAGCTCGAGTCAGTTTGGCAAAAAGAACAATTTTTCTGATTTCTACTTTATTTAAACAGCACAAAAAATACTTACTTTGCACCGCTAAATCCAGCTCGCGCATTTCAGTAAAACGGTCTCTTAGCTCTTGAGGCAAATGCTCAATCACTGAAAACATGAAAACAATAATATATTATTCATCAATCACTACATAGCATTGGTAAGCGGATAATTATATCGATAAATCGAGAGTAATATTATGGAAGTGGAGTTATAGTTCTGATGCATTAGGATTAGGCTTGCGCAAAACAGCTTCAAAGACGGAACGAACATGAAATGTTTCCTTTGTTTCCGAGGAACGATATTATTCGACTGTTTCACAGGCACATTTACGCTGAAGGACAGAAATGATATTATGAGTGTCCGGGGAACAAAGTAGTTTCCACTATTTCACTGGCACTTTGCTTAGAAGGAATCTTAACATTTCTATCGTAGAGTCTAAAACGCCGAGTTTATCCGAACTTGTCATGTTCCCGATACAGTACATATTCACTCTCATTCGGGAGCGAACGAATCTGTGACCGGTCAGCATTTTGACATCTCATGATGAAATCGGACCATCATGGAGTATAGACATGCTAAAGTACGTGCTAGAGAAAGGTAGGAAACCAGTGGCGTAACTAAGAGTACATGCGCCCCCCCCGCAGATTTCTGAAAGCGCCCTGCTATTCTTCATATTACATTTTGGTAAAAAATGTCATTCGTAGGCGTTTATTAAATATTATACTTATAAAGTAATTTTTTCTTGTCTTTGGTGCGCCCCCCCCCCGCAATGCAGAGCTTGCGGGGGCGTTATTTACGCCACTGTAGGATACATCTCTGAGAGAGTACATGGCTCCAGGAGCTATACATGTCCAGAACTATCCAAGATCCAAGATAATTATGTTGTAGGTACATTATTTGTTTAGAAAATCTTACGAATAAGGTTTGTTTGGCATTTAATATAATTGACATGTAAATAATATATTGAAACACAATTTAGAAATAAATTTTAGTTTTTAACAAAAAATCTATGGTTTGATGGAGGTGGGCACTGCCAAACTTGACCGCTAGGGACGCCAGCTATATAACCACCTTGGTCTGCGATTACTTCATTGTAGTGTGTACAAAATAGGTTTATTTAAAATAATGAATCATTGACAATGCCGATGTGCTATGTTTACCAATGTTCAAATCATGGAGGTTCTGTATTTGCAATATTTCTAAAGGATCCGGAACTGAAAAGAAGTGGGAAAAAACTTGGTGTTTCTCTATGAAAACCAATGATAACTTAGGTGGCTATACAGGGTGGCACATCTTAAACAATGCAGTGAAATATCTCGTAAACGGTACAAACCATAAAAAAATGTTTTATACAAAAGTTATAGTGTCAAGGGGGACAGAAGACTGTGATATCAGATTTAACATAGGTGGTGCTGTGAAGGTCAGGCGAAGGTCAGCATCGATTTTTTAATTGCAACAGTGCATTTTTATTCCAGAATACGATACAGTATTTAATAGTAAACAGTAAATTATTAAGGTACATATGAGCTTAAGTTAATAAATATTGAGATATTTATAAATAAAATAGCAAATTTAATTTCTCAATTCGGTTCTTTTATAAATTGAAATCAAGCCAAGAAGGCCGGTGCGTAATATTATCATGATTCATGGCTATCTTCTATGCCATAATTTATCTAATTGTCGTTCATTTTGGCCGTTATTTAATTTCTAAATATCTCAATATTTATTAACTTTAGCTGATATGTACCTTAATAATTTACTGTTCACTACTAAATACTTCATCGTATTTTGGAATAAAAATGCACTGTTTCAATTAAAAAATCGAAGCTGACCTTCGCCTGACCTTCACAGCACCACCTATGTTAAATCTGATATCGGAATAAGATGCTGGCACATGGGGTCAACCCTGAAGCCATAGGTGAAGGTTAAAAAAAAAAATCTGATATCACAGTCTTCTGTCTCCCTTGACACCCTATAACTTTTGTAAAAAATATTTTTTTATGGTTTGTGCCGTTTATGAGATATTTCACTGCATTGTTTAAGATGTGCCACCCTGTATATCTGCTGCCATCTACATATCTTACGTTTCTCATGCGCCCATATTTATTCAATAGAATCTGTTAGTATCTGAAAACATCTTGATTATTTTCATGAATACACACTAATAACATAGGTAAGAAAAATGCATAAATTCATATTCTGAACCGAACACAGCCACGCTGAGATAGATATCGATATTGTAGAGCACTGTGATTAGGTGTATAACGAGAATTATCATGAAATCAGTTAAGTTAACAACGTAGGTACTACTAATGTCATCGATATCAGCCATTAAACCGATTCTCGGTTGAATTATTTATTCATACCCAAAGTCGATTGCCTATTTTTGTAAGTCTGAAGCTAAGTATAATGAATATTATAATATTAGGGGCGCACCAAGAACACATTTTTCAAAAACCGAGTATTGGATACTCTGTCAAATGTAAAAGCCGAGTACCGGGTGCTGGCCCGAGTAATTTGAAACTGCGTTGTATTGCTACCAGTCTATAGATGACACTCTTGTGGGGAAGCCGGAAGGGGTACCTCACATTTAATTTTATTCATTTTCATTGTCCTAAACCCTATTGCTATTACTCTGATGTCTGTCTGTTTGTAATGGGCTTCTAGTGTCTAAACTGTTTAAAAAATGCCATAAAATATCAGCACCGTAGCTAGGGTCTGGCAACAGAAGTTCGAGCCAAGGTCGCAAATCCCGGAGGGCGCAATCAGCGATGCAATTCGAAGTATTGAGTAAAGAACAATGACCCTAGCTTCGAAAAATTTTACTTAGCCAATCCGAGTACTCAATAAAATGGCTAAGTACATACCAGATTATAACAGAGTCCTCTATGCACACCTAGAATATAATATAAGCAAAAACAATACGCAAAAATATCGACAATGAACTTCTTGAAATAGGTGTTGGTTCCTTTAATCCTTGTTTGTTTAATCTTATCATTTTGTGTCTGGCACATGGGATTAAATCCTTGAAGGCAAGAGGAGGTTTAATACAAAAAAAAAAACTTCTTGAATGATAATGTAATTATTGTAATAAATTAAGAATACAAATATTTAACATCGATCTCAATCAATCGGTTTCATAGTGAATTAGTCTGCTTAGGCCGGGCGCATACACACAATTGTTTCCACGACTAAACAGTTTAGTCGAATTGTGTACGTATCGCGATTTCAACTCGACTAAACTGTTTTGTTGTTAGAGGTGCGCATACAATCAATCAGTTGTGCTATAATTTCACTATTAAACTAAACAGTCGCCGAACCACTATTTAGTCGAGTGTATGCTAGTGTCAATAGTAATACACAGCTGTGGACATAGCTGCCGATCGATAGTTGTTCAACAGAAAAGTCAAAAGACGATTGATGCGGTTTTATGATTTTTTTTGTTGTACAACTATATGTCGATAGTATGCGCAGTCCCGTCTAATCCCATAGCGTTTTGACAAACAACTAAACAGTTGTGCAAATAAAAATTAATTGTATGCGCCAGCACTTATAATTCATTCATCTAGACCAGTGACTCATGACTGGCAAACTTTTTTAGTCGCGCCCACCCTTAGGGTAAATAGCCGGTGGAATCTCTCTAGAAGGTCTTTTATTGGCGCTCCTTCGAAAACTCTCAGAAACAAAGAAAAAATTTCAACGTTACCTACCCAGGAAAATTAAAATTTGAAATGACAAAAATTAATTCAAAATCTAAATAAGTACAAACAATTATAAAAATACAAATTAACGATATATAAAATAATTTGTTATTCTAGTTTTATTCCAAGATCGTTGTATAAGACCAAAACAATATACTTTGGATGTTATTCAACACAGCAATAAAACAACAAAAACTAAATAAAGAAAATTTAGTACTTATTAGATATATAATAAAATAAGTATATGAATTACAGAACATCATTATTTCCACTTCAAAATATGAAATAAAAATCTATTATTCTATTCACACAAAATTCAAAATAGTTGCATATTCCCGCTATTTTCATAAGTATGAAATTGACAACGAAACGCAAGCAGAATAAATTATTTACTCACTTTCGAGGTAGTCCTCCAGGTACAACATTTTTTTTTTTCAAATTAAGTACAAGTGAATATTAAAAACAATTATTCTAAAAGCAAAATTATTTAATATAAATTAGTTATTTCCACCACAATATTAATTAATACATAAATGATTGAATGTTTTCTCACCGAACTGTCAGTCAGATATCTGAAATTATTTCAGATAACTACAGACTGCAGTATTGCCAACAGAGTAAATCATATTTTTTCTATATTTAAAATTTTAAAACATTTTTTAATCTCAAATTTCGGTTTAGAAAATACAAACACACCTTTTGGAAAATTTATATTTAAATAAAAAATAACGTTCATAATTTAATATGTAAGTAAATTAGTAGTAAATACTTAGCTCTAAATTTGTAGGTTATTTGGAGAGTAGAGTCCCTGTATTGATATAGTAATGCGGCCAATAATTTTGAAGATTTAATTCAAATTAACTTTTTAACCGTATTTAGCATCATTATAATGACCCAAAAAGTTTGAGTTTAGAGTTGGACTGGTTTAGACCATGGTCATATGACCATTGTTTGAATTTTAGAGCTACGGGTTTTAAGTAAATTTCTTCGATTAACAAAATTAGAAAATAAGGTGGTAGACCGTAGAGTGCTATTTATTTAAACGTTATTTTTTTCTCGGACCGACATCCCCCATCGACGTAGTTTCAGCAACTGTAAACACAATTATTGTTTTCATAAATATTTTATTTCTAATTTGCATCATTAAAATAGGTTTACAATTATCAATCGAATAAAAATAAAATGGAAACAATTATGAATGGTGTTTGAGAAGTTTTTATGGATTCCCAATCCAGATAAAATTTTCAGTACACTGCCTCGATATGAGTATGCATCGGAGTTGTAATCATATTATTAATTTGTTTTAGAATATATATAATAATGATTCGAAGAGCACCAACAAGTATTGAACTTACTATGCAAGATATAGATGAATATGATGACATCAAAAATGAAAAGAAAAATAAAGAAGAAAAAGATAAAAACAAGCTCGTAAATGAGCCTCCCGCTTGGAATCATGGGCCAAAACCCAAGCAAGAAGTGTACGAAAGAATCGGGTATAATCCCAACAGAAATCAGTAATACATAATTATTTCACAATATGATATACTTACCTATTATAGATACATTTTAAATATTGTATATTTTCTGTTAATTAAGAATATAACTATTAGGTAACATTGTTCAACAAATTTTTAAACTGTTTTTACTTTTTGCTAAATGTGTTTTATTTTTGTTATTTTGCATGCGATATGTTAGGTAGCGAACGTCCCTAAAGTAGGTACGTATATGTAACGCGCTTTTTTCTAGAATTTTTTTACCATCCTTCCCCCATGTAACTATGTAGACAATAGCATTTAACTCCTGTCCCCCTGCCTAATGGCACGTAACGCAGTACCACAATATTTTATATTATAGTCAATTTTTTTTTTATATTATAATCTCGAGACTTGAAAAAATTTCGAATAATTTTTTATTGAACAAGTAGTTACATATTTTGCCTTATGGCGAAAAGTTCACTTGTCTGGGGCGGTAGCCTTGTGAATTGAAAAGCAATAGCTACGCATACACAATTTTTTAGACACTCTTGGCACAGCGCGTTCAAAAAGTGTCAGAGACTCAGATTGCGCGTGTATTAATGGGCAAGAAAATGTGACGCCAAGTACGTTAGTAGAAGCGGCGTTCTTGGTCTTACTGTATTTTTTCTGTGTTGTTTATCCACAGCGAAAGATTTGGAATGTCAATTATTATATTATTACTAGCGGACCCGTCCCGGCTTCGCTCGGATGGTATGAAATTATGATTTAATAGCGGTCACCCATTACTCCGCTCACGTATATTTAGTATAGCTGATCCGGCAAACGTTGTTAATAATTTCTAAGAATAATTACATTACTCACTCGCTTCGCTCGTTCGTTTGAATTTTATTAATACAGTACTCACTCGCTTCGCTCGTTCGCTTGAATATTATAAATACACTACTCACTCGCTTCGCTCGTTCGCTTGAATATTATAATTACATTACTCACTCGCTTCGCTCGTTCGCTTGATTATTTTCGCCTACTCACTCGCTTCGCTCGTTCGCTTGAATATTATAAATACACTACTCACTCGCTTCGCTCGTTCGCCATATATGTATTTTTTAAAGCTTAATATAAAAATCGCGATTAAAAATCAGGGGTTGATCGTATAAGGGTGAAAATTTAGAGTTGTATGTATTTTTCAATGCTGAATCATGAAAAAGTTAAAACAAAAAATTTTGTCAAAAAAATAAAAAAAAAATTTTTGGGGTGGACCACCCTTAACATTTAGGGGGATGAAAAATAGATGTTGTCCGATTCTCCACCCTACCCGATAAGCACACAAAATTTCATCAAAATCGGTCCAGCCGTTTTGGAGGAGTATAATAACGTACACCGCGACACGAGAATTTTATATACAAGATTTATTAATTTTATTTTATATTAGCGCAAAGGGGCAACATATAATAAAAATAAACAATAGAAAAGAAAAATAAATAATCATGATTCATGAGTGACAGTGAACACTGGGGTAGGGATGAGCATCGATAAGAAAACATCGATGTGTGGAAAACATCGGTCTCTAAACATCAATGTATTTCGGTGCAAAACATCGATGTTTTAGGAAAAAATCATTTTAAAAAGGTACAGTCGCGTACACATCCTATAGATTATAGATCACTCCTAACCGACTGGTCTTGCCCGCCGGTGTACAGGCTACTCTAGATTTATTTAGACAAAGAGTTAAGAGTGTTCTTAAAAACTTTAAGTGTTGAAAATAAAATTAGCAATTCCGCGATTATAAAGCATCGATGTACGAAAGCATCGCTGGTTAACATCGATGTATGAAAAACATCGTTCCCTTACTATCGATGTCAAGAACATCGACATGGAAACATCGACCATCGATGCTCATCCCTACACTGGGGTATCATGTGACTGTACAGTATACACTTAAAAGTCGCGAAGGGAGTAGGAAAAGAACTGGTTGAAATTCTTTTCCCACTTCCTTCGCGGTTTTTTAGTGCCCACCATTTCAATATATTAAACCAAAGTCGCAGCAATAGCTCTTCTTTTACGATTTGTTAAAATCATTTTTTCCCCACTATTCTTAACACGCTACGCCAAAACTATCGAACATGTTGGAAATCCAAGCGCGTCTCAATGAGCCATTTTCCTGAGAGCTGTTCTTTCATTTATCCACGAGAGGCAGCACTTGTGGTAGGGACAAACATTATTTATTCCCCATTAGTGTCGTGTCATTTAGTGGTATAACTTAATTATTAGATTATTATTATTAAATTAATTAAATAATTAAGTTTTACACTTTTACCACTAAAATGACACGGCACTAATGGGGAATAAATAATGTTTGCTCCTACCACAAGTGCTGCCTCTTGTGGATAATTGAAAGAACTACTCTCGGGAAAATGGCTCATTGCAAAAGATAAATGTAGGTACACTTTTCATTCATAAACACACACTCTTGGCGTTACGTTTCAAACATGCCGGCAAACTCTCGTACTTTACTTGTTTGTTATTTGGGTCATTGGGTGAGAACAACGTACTTAGAACGTCACGCTGCAGTCGTGCGCATTTGGCGTGTCGCGCGCCAAAAATACTGAAAAAACTCTGCGTGTATGTCCAGCTAATGTGTAGGAGTAGGACGCCCGACCAGGGCCGTAGCTAGAGCTGAATTCAACATAGGGCACTGAAAGTTTAAAGTAGGGCTGAAGCAAAAGACTACAATTTATTAATTTGATTGCCCACCTCATCTGGTGATATCAAATTACAAAAGCAAAAACTCGGGTCGCAGTGCCAAAACCCTGCCGACAATATAGTGTATTTGCTAATACTGGCATTGTGGCTTTATTATGTGAACTTAAGTTTGTTTTTGGACAAAATAAAAAATTTAACCCCTTAATACATCCTTTAAAATAATATTTTTTTTCTAAATTTCAATATTTTTATCAATGCAACCTCGGTACCAAATTAAATACACCCTTCAGTAAGTAAAGCACTATCCGCAAACTACTGTTTTCATAAAATTTGTAAGTCCGGTCCTGTCGGGCCGATTTTATTAAAATTTTAGCAGAACATTTTAATCGTTACTAAAGGGTTAAATTTCAATTTTGAAACGATTCTGAGAATTTTTTCGGCATTTTTGGGCCCAAAAACATTTTTCAACCCCTAAAAACCACCCTTAAAATAGTCCGGTTGGCGGTTGGGCCCATTTTAATTAGGCTTCGTGCGGTGATGGATTTCAACGTGCCTACCAAATTTCGTCAAAATCAATTAACTCTTTCGAAAGTTATAGCCCGCACATATACAGGGTGTCCTCAAAGACACTAAACACACGCTTACCACATGTTCCTGAGACCAAAATAAGCCGATTTAAGCAAACTTACCTTCTTACAAAATTGCTTAGTTTGGGCGCTATATGGCTCTGAAGTTACAATTTAGAAATCGTTTTTTTGTTATAAATTTAAAAGGGCTTGTGCGATTTTGCTAAAATTTGGCACGTTGACATAGTTTTATGGAACAAAAAAAACCATGTTAAAATTATGATTAATATTAATCCATAGGCGTAGAAATCGGGTTTTTTAATATTTGAACGTTTCAAATTTCTACGCCAATGGAAGAAAAGGGGTTTAAGTACAAAATTTAGAATCTGTAACTTATTTGCTACAAAAAAGCTACTCTTAATAAGACTCGATTACTCTCTTGGTTTTTGAGAAATTTGTATTTTAATAATAAGGTAATCAATAAAAATACGTTGATAATAATAAGTTGATCAATAAACAAATAAGATGGCCATGCTTTTTTCTAAGAATAAAACTGGAGATAATGAAGAAGTTATGCACAGAGTAAATTAATTTTCTTCGTCGTATAAATCTTTGTATGCGTAAACATGGTGGACACTTTGACCACTTTTTATGACATATTTATTTATTTTTATTCATATTTTAGTAACTTTACTTCATTTTGTAAAAATGACTGCCAATTATTAAAACGCAAATTTCTCAAAAACCATGAGAGTAATCGACTCTTATTAAGAGTAGCTTTTTTGTAGCAAATAAGTTACTGAATCTAAATTTTATACTTGAACCCCTTTTCTTCCATTGGCGTAGAAATTTGAAAAGTTCAAATATTAAAAAACCCGAGCTCTACGCCTATGGATTAAAATTAATCATAATTTTGATATGGGTTTTTTGTTCCATAAAACTATGTCAACGTGCCAAATTTTAGCAAAATCGCACAAGCCGTTTTAAATTTATAACAAAAAAACGATTTCAAAATTGTAACTTCAGGGCCGTATAGCGCCCAAACTAAGCAATTTTGTAAGAAGGTAAGTTTGCTTAAATCGGCTTATTTTGGTCTCAGGAACAGGTGGTAGGCGTGTGTTTAGTGTCTTTGAGGACACCCTGTATATATAATATATATATGTGCGGGCTATAACTTTGGAAATGTCTGTTTATATATATATATGTTACTGTAATACCCCGAACTTCGGTAAATCCTAAGATTTTACAGTAAAACCTAAGATTTACCAACTCTTAATGGTAAAAGTCCGAACTGTTTGGTGATCACCGTTCATTTCGAACTTTTACCACCATTCACTCGGTAAATCTTAGGTTTTACCTCAGAGACATGGTAAATGTTGAAAGGTCATGTCAAGACGTGTTCGGCGCATCGTCTCGTATTCGTGGGCCGGCAGTCTGCAGACCCCCATATGAGTGGATTAGTAAGATCTGAAGAGGATTTAAAGAATTTGTTGCTTTCGCCATAATAGCTCTCCTTATTGTAACAAGTAAAAAATGTTTTACTATAAATAACAATGTATTAATTGCATTTTTTCAATTTGTTTATTAATAATAATAATAATAATAATGCGTTTAACGTCCGTTTCTCGACATTATGTTATTGTTTATTAAAAATACCAAATAATAAGAAAAGTACTGATTTAGTTAGCTTAGCCAAAGTAAACGTTATGTTTGTGTAGTATTTCAGTTTTATTTGTTTTTTATTATTCAAAAAATATTTTGCAGGTGTTAAGAAATAGTAAGAAATAATCATAATTAAAAATATATCATAATAATAATTAAAATATTATGTAAGGTTTTGACTGTTAGTGAGTGGTAATTGAAAGAAATGATTCAGATAATTAATTCATTGTTTTATCTAAAAAAATCCAACTTTTACCAACCGTCATTGCTAAAACTTAGCATGTACCAAACTATAATAGTAAAAGCTCGAAATATTGTCTCTTTTTTTAAAATCCTAACATCTACCAACACAAGTTGGTAAATCCTAAGATATACTAGTAAAACCTAAGATATACCAATATACGGGCCTTTACAGTAACATATATATATATTATATAAACAGACATTTCCAAAAATGGTGTCAAAGTGTTCAGGAGGCTATGAAACGTCGAGAAATTTTGGTCCGACCCCTAGGTCCCGCCATCCGACCGACGCCAATAGTGTATGTGCCATATGGCAAATACACTAAAAAACGGTGAATGACAATTTAATCAAAAAAAAATACAGAACTTGCCATGTTATCAAATTTCCGAATAACTTCATTTAGATCCAACGAATTTAAACTTGTTTTTCCACATGTCAGATAGATTAAGTCTGTCATTCTGTCGTGACAGTCTTTGCGGCTTATTTATAATTCCTTAAAGTAGGGCACTTGATGTTTTAAGGTAGGGCATTGCCCATAATGCCCCCCCCCCCCTAGCTACGGCCCTGCGACCGACGCAGAGAAAATTGAACTGCCAAGGGTGCAAATTTTATAAATAGAATCATTAATAAAATGTTGATTTATGAAACATGAAAATCGTAAGAACCGTTTTCGAGAAACCGCAATTTTCTATTTTTATTCATCAATAAACTACCTTTATTTAAGGGAGTAGGGAGGAAATAAGAAAAACCCGTCCTATAAGGAATCCTCTAAAAATTATATGCATTATATTTTGATAGATAGATATTGTAGATTATAGACGCGCGACAAAAATGATATTTTGAAAAGCTCTCTCTAACAAAGATATGTATTTTCAGCATTCCGAAAAAATGTAGGTAGATGCACAATAATATGATTATAATGTCTTAAATGTTTATATTATTGTAATATTAATAACCTTGTATAGGTATAGTAATTCCGACTAGTGGGAGAAAGAGGAGATTCCTCGAGTGTGGATTTTGCCGCACGAGCGTAGTGAGTGCGGTAAAACACACGAGTGGAATCTCCTCTTTCGACCAATAGTCGCACACAATATTTTGTTCAACTACCGCAAGAAATATGTCATTTCGTGGCTCTGCTGAGCGTGGGCGAAATAATGGGTGACCTGATTGATTGACGAAACTATCAACACTTGCGTAAACGTTTCCCGTAATGAGTGTGGGCGAAATGGCATTTCGCCCACTCTCTACATCTCTAGTCAGAGAATTCATTATTTCGCCCACTCTCAGTAGAGCCACGAAATTACATATTTCTTGCGGGTGTTGAACAAAGTACTATTTAATTAACAAAAAAATATAGGTGCACATTAAATAGTAAACCTGGTTTTAATACCTTCATTTTGATGACCCGGGTCACTTTTCATCGGCGGTTTTCAATAATTATATAACCGTGTTCATTCCTTTTAGGTTACTAAGTTTTTAAAAGATTTTCGGCATGTCGCGCTCAGTAGCTGAATCCAAAAATCAGACGTTATTAGTGTATTTGCCATATGGCACATACACTATTGGCGTCGGTCGGATGGCGGGACCTAGGGGTCGGACCAAAATTTCTCGACGTTTCATAGCCTTCTGAACAATTTGGCACCATTTTTGAAAATGTTTATTTATATATATGTATACAGGGTGGACCAGGTTATAGTAGCAATAATTCACCATTCGATGGTCCATCGAAAAATAAGTCGACATGCATAATTTTATTTTTTTCCAAAACGCTTCCTAAGGGTGATACACCCCTTCAAAGTTCAGTTTTAAAATTCTTTTTTTTGTCCTAACTCTCAGGTCATTAATGCATTTTTGACCAAATTTGGTACAAGTATTTATGCAATAGATACTCATTACTTGACGTAAGTAACTTTTGTCAAAATTGTCAAGTGGCGTAGATACAGGGGGGTTGTTTCACTTTTCCCGCCCTATTTTCTACGCCACTGGATAGATTTAAAGAACAAGCCGTGAGGTGGGTCGTTTATCAGAACTAAAGTGCGACCCTTGAGGTCCACACGACGAACTTCCCAGTTTGATAAATATTTAATAATAATAATTAAATTAGATATTACACAGAAAAGGAATCATTTTAATCATTAAAACATCAATAATTAAAAAAAAAAAAAAAAAAAAAAAAACGGCTGAACCGATTTTTATAAAATTTATGTCGGATCAAAATGACGTTAACACGCCTCGATTGACACCCTTACGAAGTCGATATAATTTTTTATTCGCGAGATATTGCGTAAAATCTACTTTTTTGGAGGTTATTTGGTTAAGAAAAAAGAACGGCTGAACCGATTTTAAAAAAATTCCTTTCAGATCATGTTTACGTTAATACGCGTCGATTGGCATCCCAACGTAGTCGATATCATTTTTCGTTCTCGAGATTTCGTCTTAGAAAGAAATGGACACATACGTACGTACGTACGTACACACACACACACACACAGACATCTTTCTAAAAGTAGTGTAAAAATAGTGTAGTGACCTTGAAATATAAAAATTTTTTTTCCTTTTTGATTTCGATTTTCGGACCCATTACAATAACTTCCAGTGGGAAGTTAATAACATTTTTTTCGAATTCCCTGTTCAATTTAGAAAAAAAGAGTCACTCTTGCAAAATTTCGATTTGAGGCTTCGTTTACGAGATAATTAGAGTTGAAAGTTTAGAACACTTCTAAAATAGCCACCTATGAAAATAATAGGTCTGGAATCTTGTACAACAATTGTAAACTTTTTACTGTTTGACGAATTTAAATAAATAATTCATTAATTAAATTAAAAACAACAAATAAATAACATGAAAATAACCAACAAAGTAGGCGATACTTGGTTTTGAGATAATTTATGACACTTGTCAGTATTGATTTTTAAAACTGGACTTTGAAGGGCTGTATCTCCCTTAGGAAGCGTTTTGGAAAAAAATAAAATTATGCATGTCTACTTATTTTTCGATGGACCATCGAATGGTGAATTATTGCTACTATAACTTGGTCCACCCTGTATATATATATATATATGTGTGTTAGCACGATAACTCTCGAAAGACTCAATCGATTTTAACGAAATTTGGTACACACGTTGGAATCCATCACCGAACGGAACCTATTTAAAATGGGCCTAATCGGACCATTTTAAGGGTGGTTTTTAGGGGTTAAAAAACGTTTTTGGGCCCAAAAATACCGAAAAAATTCTCAGAATCGTTTCAAAATTGAAATTTAACCCTTTAATAACGATTAAAATGTGCTGCTAAAATTTTAATAAAATCGGCCCGGCAGGACCGGACTTACAAATTTTATGAAAACATTAGTAGCGGATACGGATTTACTTACTGAAGGGTGTATTTAATTTGGTACAAATGTTAAGAATGATAATAATATTGCAATTAAGAAAAAAATTATTGTTTTAAGGGATTAAATTAAGGGGTTAAATTTTTTATTTTGTCCAAAAACAAACTTAAGTTCACATAATAAAGCCACAATGCCAGTATTAGCAAATACACTATAATATGTCGGCAGGGTTTGGCACTGCGACCCGAGTTTTGTTTTAGGTAGGTATTGTTTTTTAAGTGTAAGACTATTTTCAAGACTTTTTAGGGTTCCGTACGATTTAAATTCAAAAATGCATTACGTAATTTGTGGATGACCCCTAATTTATGTTTGTCACATGAGACGTTTTTAACCATTATATTCGTTTTATTATTATTTTTATTTTATCGAGACAATATCCATTAACAACAGATGACTCAACAAAGTTTTCAAGATCAAAAATAATTATTGATAATATTCATTTTATATAGTTTTAATTATTTATAAAAGGTACCTACCTTAATATTTAACTGAAAGATAATTTTCTTAGATATTTTTATAATGATAAGCAATTTTAAAATCACTTTAAAATTGAACCCTAAAGCGGAGTTTACATTTGGAGAGTTTATTGGCGGAAAGTGCTTGCCGACTAAAGTGTCTACGTGTGCCTTATAATACAAGGTCAGTAGGCCATTTGAGATAACGGCAAGCTGAGTAATGTTGAAGTACTGACTACTTTAAGTTTAAGTTAGCCCCTCCCATTTAGTTTTTCAAATATCTTTCTTGCAATTAATGAGTAATGCGGAGCAAAATTTTTTATTAACGGAGCAAAATGGTGTAATATTAGAACAAAATTATTAGGTACATAGGTACTTCAATTTTGTAAAAACTTGTTGAGGGAGGGTCTGGATTAGGTAACGACGCCAAGTTTAGTGGTGGAAAGTAGGTACTTGTAAACTCCGCTTTAGCTCAGTTTTCTTTATAAACAATAATAAGCAATAGGTATTTATCAAATATATGTAAAATTTTAACAAGACCTCTGTTTGTAAATTTGTTTGCTTGATTTTGAAGAAACTTGGTAGGTTACCCAAACTTTAATCAGTGTAGGACAAGATTACCGTCAACACAGGACCGTAGCTAGGGGGGGGCATTAAGGGGCAATGCCCTACCTTAAAACATCCAGTGCCCTAATTTAAGGAATTATAAATAAGCCGCAAAGACTGTCACGACAGAATGACAGACTTGATCTATCTGACATTTGGAAAAACAAGATTAAATTCGTTGGATCTAAATGAAGTTCTTCGGAAATTTGATAACATGGCAAGTTCTGTATTTTTTTTTTGATTAAATTGTCATTCACCGTTTTTTTGCTTTTGTAATTTGATATCACCAGATGAGGTGGGCAATCCAATTAATAAATTGTAGTCTTTTGCTTCAGCTCTACTTTAAACTTTCAGTGCCCTATCTTGAATTCAGCTCTAGCTACGGCCCTGCGTCAACACCGACATTTTAGCTCAACTGCATCGACCGTAAATATTCGTTCATAACTAAACCACCCCTTTATGGATTTTTCCAAGGCATTTAAATCTGTCGATTTAGAATTAGATTTTTTCCCGCCTTTACAAGACTTTCATCACATGATCACTCAGAGGCGGATTATCCCTAAGGCAAACTAGGCACGTGCCTAGGGGCGCGAGATTACAAGGGGGCGCGCGCACGTAAGTTTTAAGCGTGTTACTTCTTCGTGCAAAAACTACTGAACCGATTGTGATGAAATTTGGTACGTAGATAGCTGGAGACCCAGATTTACACATTTGTAATTTCAACTTTTGCAAATGTACCTACTGGACTGTATATTTACCTACCTATTATTTTGTTGGAATACATTCTTTCAAATTACTCTATCTCGGAAATAAATAGACTCCAGTTATTTCACTGTAGGCGATCAATCTGAAACACCCTTATACTTACAGCTAGTACTCGTAAATCGAGTTTTGCACTTGTGCACTTTCTACGTTAACAAAATGATACAGTAGGTACTTTCGGCGATTTTGGGTTAAAAATGTTTTTTTATTATTATAAATAATATATTATTAATAAATATTTTCATATTATCATTATGATTATTAAAAGTGTTGTGTGTTTTATTTATTAAATTTATTTATTTAATTATTTGCAAGTAGTAAAATTAAAAATTGATAAAACATTTGTAAGTACTTCCTTTCTTTGATAATCAAACGATTAAACCAAAACCACATAACCTATAGAAATATAATTATAAACTTTCGACGATTTCGGGTAAAAAGCGTTTAGGGTCATGGCAAAAAAGTTTCACTTGTACCGTGCTTTCATAAAACCGCATCCTAGTTTTTTGTAATAAAATTTTCAAAATATTAATTTGCTCTATACCTAATTACCTACTAATTTTTGTTAATTAAGTACTTATTAATTATTAATTAACTAGCTGCCCGGTCCTGCTTCGCTAGGGTTTGTAGATTACCTGTTAAAGATAGACAAATTATGCTGTCGTAAACTTTTCTGTATTATATTATTATGCGCAACAAATTTACCATATATTGCATTAAAATATCTTTAACGGTTTAGGGAGCGTATGCCAAGAACGACACTGTAAGTGCGACTAGTTTCAGTAAAATTGTCACTGTTAATTTCCTATATTACCTAGAGTACAAAGTATAGACTAAAACCTGGCCAAACAACGTATAGTACTTATATTAATTTTTTAAAAATCCGTGTAAATCGGATCACTGGTTCTTGAGCTATGAGCATACTAACGCACAGACAGAATGCGTTTTATAATATTTATGGGATTTATAGAAAATAGAAACATCTGATAATTTGATTTCTTAACAAATGAAGGTTTATTATGCAAACCATTTAATTAAAGACAATAAGTAAAATCCGAGGTAAAATCTGATATACCTAGGTAAGTGTTAATTTAAGATTAAGATAATATTTTTAAATAAGCATTTGATTTTGAAGTGGACGTCTTATTATTGATAAAATTATTATTACAATAAACAAAACGTACGCAACAAAAAAACCCATCATATTGGAATTTTATTTTTAATATTGTAATGTAGGTACTTATTTAATTATTATATTATTATCGTGATCGAGGCCGTTGCCACTTCGGTTTGCAGAGCCCTTAATAAATTGTATTAAAATTACAAAGAACCAATGTTCTGTAATATTTTGTGAAAACGTGTCATTTCATTGCCTAGAAAAACTATAAAATAAAGTACCTATAGGTATTCTGTCTCCAAGTTGGTAGACGTAACTGAAAATCATCGCTATGATCATGACCTTCAAAACACTAAAAATATATTTTAGAAAATTTTCCAATAAATCGTGAATGTGGCGGATAACCCAGTTAAGTAAAATAGATAGTCGATAATAACTAACCAATCTGGGTTAGTCTAGAGGCGACAAATGGGATACAATTCACCATCCAGTGACTCCCAACCCAAAACAGTTTATCTTTTCATTAAATTTATTAGAAAGTCTTTAGCCATGGCTTCGCTTGCATTAATGTCAGTTTTGATATATAGAAACGTGTCTTACCCGACCATATTGCAAACACTCAGACATCTTTAAAGTAGTATCATAGAGATAAACAATCTATATGATTAATTCCCTCGTAACTAAATACATAAGAATATCAGACGACATTATCGCCATGATATTTATATAGAAGGCTGTATAGAAAAAATGTAAATGCACCGCTGGGATACGAACACAGAACTCCCGACTCCGCGTCGGGAAAGTTTCTACTTACTACACAGTGCCCGACAGTGAACATTTAATCTTTCCTATATATATAGCACGATGTACCGCAAATCCACTAACTGCGAGAGCTATTAATTTTATACCAACATTAAGTACAATGAATGCTGCTTTCTCAAATGGCTGGGAGTGCCTTGTAATCAAACACACAAGTGAGAAATTTCAAATGCGGTATATTAACAATGAGATAAACATTCAATATGATTAATTCCCTAGACCGTAACTAAATACTTAAGAATATCAGACGACATTATCGCCATGATATTTATATAGAAGGCTGTATAGAAAAAATGTAAATGCACCGCCGGGATTCGAACCCAGAACTACCGATTTCGCGTCGGGAAAGTTTCCACTTACTAGTATCATGGAATTTTAAAAACATAAAACTTTGGTAGTAGGTATATAATCAAAAGCGTTACAACCACTTATTGAAGTACTATATTATTATTTTAGTCAATGGCTTGGCTGTTAGTGTCGGTTTTGATTATTATTATTATTGTAGATTATAGACGCGTCGACAACTCAGGTCATTAGCGTCTTCAACACAACAATTAATAATCCATTTGTGTATTAGAATCTGCCAGCTGGCATACACAAACCGACTGGTACGAGCTCGGGCTCCTGAGAACGCCAATTCCCAAAGAACATTGGAATGCAATTGCGAGAACAACTACATTCCAATGTTCCCCCTGGGGAATCGGTTTTGATTACATCCGGATATTTTACGTTTTAGTGCCAGTAGACAGTATACCAAGTTTCATCGAAATTGGTCCAGCCATTCTCGCGTGATGCTGGTACAAGTAAACATACAGACATACAGAGGTTCGTTAAAATATTAGTACTATTGATGATACACAGAAAATTGTTCGCACGATTAAAGTATCGCAATTATTAATATATATCTACAAATTATTGCTTAAGTTTTCATTAGTGTTTGAAACACCCATCGAAAATGACGTAACAGTATTATGCAACATTGGAAAAATGTATTTTTCAAACCTATGTCACCATCGGGACTCTAGCCCGAAACTTCCACATTCGCGAATATGGAAGTTTCGTATTAGAGTCCCGACGGTGACATAGGTTTAAAAAATGAATTTTTCCAATGTTGCGTAATATTGTTACGTCATTTTCGATGGGTTTTTCAAAACACAAATGCAAACTTAAGCATTCATTTGTATATGTTGATGATAATGTTTCCCACCCTTGACTTCAGGAAAATATTCCCCTGTGTCAGACACAAAAAAATGAAAAGAAGGAAAACCAAAACAGTTCCTCACCACAGACCTTTGTGGCGTTAAAAATTTGTATGTTTCGATGGATGTCTGTTACTCAATCACGCCGTAACGGCTGAATGGATGTGGATGAAATTTGGTAGACTATATTATCACATACGGTACTTTTCATCTCTAAAAAACGCACAGTTCCTTATGGAATACCCATTAAAAATCTATTGACAAAGATCACACCGTGGAGTTTTTGAGCTCCTTAAGAGTTATCCGGGATGTCGCCCCACAAACTCAAGCTGAAGGCTGATGATCCAGTTCTACTAATGTGTAGCCTTGACGCTCCGGGTTACGAAATACGAATCACAGAGCTAGAAAGAAATATTGTCAAGGCCACAGTTCTTACAGTGGCGACCAAAGGGAAGGGCTTATTAATAAATTCCCGCATTCCCATTGTATCCAACAATTTGCCCTTTAAAAGACTGCAGTTCTCATTAAAAGTAACATTTTCAATTACGATTTATAAATCACAGGGATACATTTGGGCCACTCCATGCTTTTCACATGGTCAACTATATGTTTCCTGCTCGTAAATATCGAGTGCCCAAATATCTTTCAATATAGTAATTTATAGAGATGCATTGCCGTAAAGTTACTAACTTCGGACAAAGCTGCGGAGCGAAAGCTATGAGTTATAATTTGTAAATCATGTATTAGATCACGCGAATGAAGTCGCGAGCAAAAGCTATCAAGTCATATGTTTAAAAACAAAAGAAAAAGTAAAAGTTAGACATTGAGAAATGTCAATCGAATAGAATTAATTTTTTTTCCAGAGGGAAATCCCATAACTATTTCAAATTACTTATGTATTTATAAGTATCAATAGTACGCTTTGTCTGATAAAAATTCATTGATAACTTATATCAGCTATACATCTTGCAGAATATGATTCGAATTAAGGGAATGAAGGATTTTTTTCTTGAGGATGCTGCCATAAATCGTTTGTGGAGTAACTACGAGTCGAGATCTCGAACGAGATTTCAAAAACAAGATTGCTTGCCCACGAGATTAAATCTCGAAAATTGGCTCGAGATCTAGCGAGATCGAGATTGCTTCCCTAACTACGACATAGCAGAAATAAATTATTCAAATCTGTTTCAAATAATTATGAACTTAAAAATGGGTACATTCTCAAGACACGCTATATAATTATTATCTAAAATATATAGCATGTCTATTACATCCATTTTTATCAGCAATTTTTCATAGGACGTATCAACTTATACGAAATTGACGCATTTGAATTTGTCCTATCTTTTAATTTCTTAAAATGTGTTTTTCAATTTCTCCGAACTAAACGTTATAATTGTAATATTCTAAATCAATAGACCTGTCAGACTACAGCATCGATTAATACAATCGGTTATCTATAATAAATGATAAACATCATTGTATTGATTAATTTATTAAAAAGTAGGTATAAAAAGGGAGATTTAAAGTTCAAAATTATCAGTATCAATTTCTCAACGAAAATGAATACTTTCATATTTGTGGTTTTATTAGTTGCACCGGTGGCCATCTTTGGTAAGAACTTTAAGTTTTGCTAAACACAGTATACCTACCCAATTATTTTTTATTTTAAACTTATTTGGAATAGGTATTACTGATTTTACTGATGTATAATGTCGTAATTTTTTTATAATTTATATACATTTCACTAAATACGTCGTTCAAACAGAAGGAAATTATAACGAGGCATGTGGTCATAAATAATAATCCAGGCTATTGAAAAGGACATTACGTTTTAACAATTGGTTTCCAAGGCTACAAAAAGCGCGTGATTTTCAAGAAGCTGTAGCGCGCATTACTATTTGCACCACAGAAAATTTGTAGGAATGAAAATTGTAGGAAATGTAATCCTATTTAAAACATTATATAATGAAAGAATCGCTTAAGTCGACCGTTTCTGAGATATTTCGAAACTGGCTTCCGTAAGGCTTGCAAAATTATATTCAAGAGGGGGTGGCGGGGGAAGCACAAGGGGGATAAACGGGGATTTTTGTAAAAATACATGTCTAAAGGTGTTCTACCATCTGTGAAAAATTCAGCTCTATGGGAATTATTTGCGACATAAAACCTTTATTTCCCGGGCTATGTAGAATATTATTTCTATGCGAATACGGAATCATAAAAAAATATTTTTTGTGGATATATTATAGATAATTAATTATTGTTGACATTGGATTTCAAATAATGCAAAGTAATCAAATCACGTTTACAGAAGTTTATAGATTAGGTACTATTGCTACATTGTATTTTGATTACTATTATAGATTATGAAAAAAACCGGTCAAGTGCAAGTGTGCAATGAACAAACGAAATTGTAATTAAATTACATGTCAATAAATCTTATCCATAATAATACAAAATTGTTGAGTTTATCATCGTTTATTATAATTTCTCAAAAACTATAGTTGTTAGAAACATCGTAATAGTTTTCCTGTAAAATTGTAAATTATAGACGCTCGACAACAGAGCAAGCAAGCTTTCCTGTAAAGTATACGTATATCCTCCCTTCTCTATGCGAATACCACTAAAACCACTAGTTTTTTAGGGTTCAGTACCAGAAAGGAACCCTTTGTTGTGCCAACGATGTTTGTCTGTTTGTCTATCTGTCTGTCTGTCTGTCTGTTACAGACCTCTAACTTCTAAACGAAATGAGATAAGGACTTGAAATGTACACATAATATGTATTACAGCGTCCCAAAGACGAAGAGAATAACAAAAGATGAAAAAGGTTTATTTAAGGGAGATACATGCAAATGAGGGTAAAACAAATTTTTTTTTTTATTCTTGTAAGGTATCGTTGAAAAGAGCCTCTTGAATAGATTATGAATGTGTTTTTATTTTTATGTATTTTATCAAAATTGTAGGTTTTAGAGACCGTCAAAGTTGCACTTTTTAGACATATTTTGTTACCAGGTCTATTTTAACAACGACGTTACCTATAAAGCTATAATTCACGCTCATATCCTCTAAACGGGGGGCAAACATTTTTTTGTTTGTACCTATTCTTGTGGGGTATCGTTGAAATTAGCCTTTTCAGTAGATTTTGAATGTGTTTATTTAGAATGTCGTTTATTTAGAAATGTTTATATGTGTGGTACATACTAGTTTTGAAAAAATAAAAGCCCTGTCAAATGATATCCAACGAATACAAAGATTTTTATTTTTGGGTGTCAAAATTTGACCCCCTTAAATTTATTTATACCATATTTCAGCTTGATACCTTTTTTAAGAGAAATTCGACTGTGATAGGCATACGGACGGACGGACAAACGAGTGATCCTATACTAATTATAAGCAGGCCCGGATTTCTGCCTAGGCCAACAAGGCACCGGCCTAGGGGCCCAGCCGCCGAAGGGGCCCTGGCCGCAGGGCGGAGATGGAAATTAAAGAAAAAAAACTCAAAAATTTTGTAAGATAACCCAATTGGCGACTTTTTTTGCTAAAGTTCCATCCAATTTCATTTTTTCAATTTTTACCTTTTTTTTGGGCTTGGGAGGCCCAACTGTCGGGTGCCTAGGGACCCTGGGTCTTTAAGTCCGGGTCTGCTTATAAGGGTTCCATTTATCCTTTTGAGATACGGAACCCTAAAAAAAGCACTCATTTAATTGTGTAAGCAAATGCTGCCAATTTATGTTACTATAGCCGGAATTTTCCTAAGCTTGATAACTAAACTTGCAATATAAATGTTCAGGTCGACCACAAGAGACAAGGTCGTCGGTGTTCAGTCACGGCGGTCGTATTGTCGGCGGTCATAATGCAAAAGAAGGACAATTTCCTTACCAGATTTCGCTTCAGTTTCTCGGCTCACATCTCTGCGGAGGTAGCATCATCGATGAGAAATGGATTTTGACAGCCGGTCATTGCATCCTTTATGATGCCAGTTCAGGACTGTTCAAGGTCAAAGCTGGTTTAATTGATATGAAAGACAAGAGTACAAGTGTCCAAACCATCACTGCGGCTGCCAGTTTTGTCCATCCCAATTATCCAGCTGGGTAAATATATTTGTTATTTTAATTCGCAGTGAGTTGTGACAATCACTGTTTAAATATTTAGCCACTGTATCATGGGTCTACTGGTTATTCAAATTCAAAGTTAGAATACACCTAGTACTTATATGGATACTGTTATTTTAATAACACCGTTACATCCATAATACCAAGTTATTCGTCCTTGCGCTATGAAAAACATACCAAGCAATTTTACGTTTGCAACTCGTCCCCAGTTCCCGGGTTCTAGCCCGAGAGCTGGTAAAAGTGTCAATTGGATTTTCAATTTATTATTAAAAAATAATGAATTGAAAATATGAATTGGTGCTAGGCCCAAATAACCTTAGCTGTTGGTGGTCTTTAAAAACACACACACACACACACGTTTGCAACTCAAAGCTCTAGCTAAAACATTTAGGCGGGGAGCTAGCAACAGATTTAATATGGTGATTTGAACAGTCACAAAAATAAGTAGGCAAAGCGACTTGGACACCTGCTAAACAGGCTCACTCTGCCACCTTGGACATTGAACAGAACATATTATTTGACGTTTGTATTTGCTCTATGCGCTAGTGGCGTCGCGAGTGGCAAAAAGTCGCAGTTTTATGTCTTATTTGCCTAGCCATGATTCCATTCTATCTTTGTTGCGCTACTCATTTGGTTTGCCTTCCTTTTTGCAATCATTAATTTTCTATGTCCAGAATTGCTTTCGAACAAACTCTATGTATTCCATGACGCTTGATTATCGATAAACGCGCTCTTTCGAACCCACGGGCTCACATAAGGGTATCCTACTCGCACTCTTTTTAGCTTTATTTTACTCTGTCAAAGGCACAACTGGCCGTTCCCTGTTTAGCAGGTGTCCAAGTCGCTTTGCCCACTTATTTTGGTGACTGTTCAAATCACCATATTAAATCTATTGCTAGCTCCTAGCGTAATAGAAAAATATATTCTATCCATATTTTACATATGTAAACTTCTTATTAAAATTAGATCATTTGCGTCAAAAGGTTACAGACCTCTGCTCTAATGCACATTCAGTGCCGAAACAAGGAAAAATTTAAGTATATATAGGCAAATCATTATATAAGCATTCTGAAAGGATATGTACGTAACTTTGTGACGGTACCGGTGCTGTTACCATAGTTGCCATTTATAAAAGTACGGTAACAGCGCCAGTACCATCGCGAAGTTAATCCTTTCAGAAGACCATTAATGGTTATTATTATTAATATTCGCCTCTCCTAATTGAAAAATTAAAATAGATATGGATAATGTAGATTTACATAGATGCCAATACATTGCGACAATGCCAGCCAGACGAGTACAGCTCAATAAAATTTAATGTTAATGTCATATTAATTGGTTTTTAAATTTACTTTTTTTTATTATTTATAATATCTGCTGATGAATTTGGCGCTCTTTTTCGTTGACGCTTCTAGGCACTATCTTATCGCAGTTAAATTCCCAGACATGAAGACGATCCAAGTGTAGATTATAGACACCTGACAACTAAGGTAATCAGCGTTATAAAATTGAAATATATAATTAATTTACAGTTCAGTTGCACCGTACGACATCGCTTTGATTAAACTGAAGGAACCATTGAAATTCAACAACAAAGTCAACAAAATAGGTCTTCCAAAGAGCGGAGCTATCCCAACTGGAACTGCAACTCTATCTGGATGGGGAAGCACTAGCAACACATCCAGTCCTAACTACCCTGATTTGCTCCAAACAATCGACCTACCTATTGTACCCTACAAAGGTTAGTTTTATTGCCATTATTTTAAAAGCCACTAAATGCCTAATAGACCTGACCCCAAATTTTAATGACTTCAGTTTATTATAAATTTACCATGTTGAAAGCCTTTTATATGAAGTTTTATTTCCACCAGGAAAACAATTCAAAATCATTGAGAATTATAAAGATACAGTGATAGTGATTGCTTTCATGTTTAGAAATAAATAAATTTCATAAAAAATAATGAAACATTTTTTTTCGTTGGAGAGCAGCCAATTATATAATTGTTTCGAAACATATTGGAAAAAATCATTTTACCAACCAGTGGTCACAGTCAGGATTCTAACCTGAATCTTTCCACTTTCGCGGTGGAATGAGCTTACAATACTCAACCGTGCTAAACTAATATTCTCCTTATATGCTTCAGAATCAATAGTGTAGTGAAAATCTATTGATTCTGAAGCATATACCGTGACAAGATTGCTAAACTAATATTCTCCTTATATGCTTCAGAATCAATAGTGTAGTGAAAATCTATTGATTCTGAAGCATATAAGGAGAATATTAGTTTAGCAATCTTGTCACGGTTGAGTATGTAAGCTCATTCCACCGCGAAAGTGGAAAGGTTCAGGTTAGAATCCTGACTGTGACCACTGGTTGGTAAAATGATTTTTTCCAATATGTTTCGAAACAATTATATAATTGGCTGATCTCCAACGAAAAAAAAATTTTCAATTGCATTTCAGCCGTATCAAACTATTATTTATCATAAAAAATAACTTAAATACGACTCCACCAACATTTCAATTTCAAAGAGTAGTGGGTACTTAAGTGATATGGCTAAATCATAGTAAGCAAATTAAAAAAATATGTTTGAAGTAGGTACTTCTTTACTACTTGTGTATTACGAATTAAATCATCAAAAAAATCCAGACAAGATAAAATTTAGTGTAGATATTAATTAAATTAAGAAAGGCGACATCATCAAACCAAATTGTGTAACAAATATATCATTCCTTCTTCTTTTCTTCTGTGAGATATATTTGTTACACAATTTGGTCTGATGATGGCACAGGGTGCCGAAACATGTCGCCTTTCTTAATTTATAAATTCACTTATCTTTCGTGGATTTCTTTGATATACATAATAGGTACAATTATCATTGATTTAATTTAAAAAAATAATATATATACATAAGAATATGCAATAGTGCAAATTTCGGTTTACTATAATTATATTCAACCAGATTATAAATTCAATACTACCGATATATCAATAAAACTTTGAAACTCAACACAGCAGAACAACCAATCAAGATTCAAATACTTTGTGCATTCTTGCCAAGCATGTACTGTTCAGTGTTCACGTGATAACTACATCTGTTGGTGGGATAGACTAAAATTTTATATTAATAATTTATAGACCTTTTCACGAGTAGTTACGCACAAGCGCCGTCGCCATGGTTATGATCGCGGCTTTCAGAAGTTTCGTATACTTTTCGTACACTTTTTGACGCATTGACTAGGTCAGAAACGTTTTTCAATGTTAATTTAGATGAAACTGTTACCGATGGTGCTAAATTAATGCACAAAACAGTGAAAGAACACACTTGTGTTAAATTGGAACGGTGGTTAAAGTGCCATGGTCGAAAAACTGATGGAAGTAAACGAAAATTAGTTGAAAGGTTAGAATCATACCTGTCATAAATTGTTTATCGTAAAAAGTTTACCGTCAAAAGTACTCAAATATTTTTCTAGGGTGTTGTTTCACTTCTTTAAATAATATTTCTTATTTAATTACTATTAATTAGGAAGTTTCCCTTTTTTATTTTTTTGGTCTAAATCATAGTTCTAAAAATTATAAAATTAATGGCGGAAGAATTTTTGAAATATCTTTAAAAACAACAAAGTTATGCTACTTCAAAGTTTGAATTGACAAGTCTCCAAGAAATTCCGTTTTCAGTCCGGATGACGTCACGCGGCACGATATTTTTAAAAGTTATTTTCAGTTTGTTTGTGTGGTAATTTAACATGGTAACTGCCGATAAATCTCTTTCTACAAACTCGTAAATTGTTATGGAAACACTAAAAACAAACCAGTTGATGACGGAAAATATTGACATATTTAAATTTTTGACAGTTAATTTTAATTTAATATAAATAGAAAAGTCTGTATTACAACAAAATAGTTACTAAGTAACTTAGGTTCTAATTACTCACAAAGCTAAAAAACAGCAAACTTGTACCGCGTGACGTCATATTCAAAAATCAGTTTCGTTTGCGACCCCACGTACAAGAAATTGAATATCTCCGTTGAAATTAAAGATATCAAAATAATTCTTTCAGAATTTTTAAAGTTATCTTTATTATAATGATGTGACAGTCTCATAATTAGTATTTTCGTCCAATGGAAACTTCCTAATTACTTTTTTCAAAATCAATCACTTGCCATCTGTCAATATGTCAAGTCTATGAAAAATATGGCGGAATTGGGCACATGCGCAGAAAAAAAAATTAATAATGAAAAGGTTTATAGACAAACTTTTATGTACGACTGCATGGTGTTATTATTTTATTTATAATAGTTATCAACAATTATACTGCTAATTTTTGTCATTTTCTAACAAGTTGAATACCGCATAGGTAAACGTGTGATAAAAAGTTAATAGCGTTATCAATTTTCTCATTTATAACGTTCTGTAATACCAAAATGTCAAATAATTTAATTAAAAAAAAACATAACAGCTTGCAGTAACATAACATTCTTATATCGCAGAGTGTAATGACTTCTTGGGCAGCAGTCCTCTGGCCGAGAGCAATGTCTGCACGGGACCTTTGGACGGTAAAGTATCAGCATGCAGCGGTGATTCCGGCGGTCCACTCGCCCAGAACAATACCATCATCGGTATCGTCTCCTGGGGATATATTCCGTGTGGAGCACATGGTCAACCATCCATCTTCACCAGAGTATCGGCCTACATCGACTGGATCTCAGAAATCATGAAAAATAACAACTAAATGAAACAACTCATCTACGTGTACCTACAGTTATTTAAAAACTAAATAAAAAAATATTATTACAAAATTTCTGTTTTGTTTGTTTTAATCTCAGAACATAGTTATCTATAGAATTGTGACATATCACAGCTTGTAGATATGTACAACTAAAACCAGTCGAGATATGCGGGAACAATTGAAAAAATAATTAAATATTTTTTCTTAGGTAGGTACTGATGATAAGATACATCTTTATTGTAACATCCAGACACACAACACGACATAAAGAGTAATTAACACTACGGAATACAAGCAACGAATGATAATAATGTATCTGACTAGTCGTATTTTAGTATATAGTTGTGGTTTCACACAGTAGCGTAACGTACACCCCCTCAAACCCCGCGTGGCGGGGAGGTCCAGCCATGATAGGGGCCTAACCAGGTCGATATATTATATTTAACTACTTTTATAAACGTAGTACCTACATAAAGTATAAACTGCAAAATGTATCGTAATAAGGGACCCAAACTTAATTTTGCGGGGGGGGGGGCTTAAGAGTTTGTGTTACGCCACTGGCTTCACAAGCGACGTGATATGCTGTTTCTATAGCTATCTCTGTTTTGAGGTTTTAATGTTCCCTAATTTTTGTAATGTAGGTACAGTTTGAATATTTATGCGACATAAGAGAGAAACATTATTTTGACCAATCAATATTAGTAGGAAAAATATAAGTATCTAATGAAAGATTAAAATTGTAACATTGAGACTAGAGACATGATTAACACGAACGCTGTGTAAAAGATTAGATTAGATTGTAGACGCTCGATAGCTGAGGTTATTAGCGTCTATTTACTGTAAAAAAGATAAGCGGCAGTGAGGATAAGCATATTATGTTTTAATGTTTCGTTAACATACCGACCACAGAACCGGATTAAGACAGTTTGCCGCCCTATAGGCTAATAATAAAATGGCACCTATAATATTTTACCTATACCTATAATAATATTTTATCTACCTATTTAAATTTTCGTTCGTGCCTTCTGTACGCATATTTTCCTCGCGGCGTCCTAGGATAGCCTAGTGGATAATACAGCCCTGATCGACAAGCGATGGAATATGACGGACCATATTGCGTAACCTGTTTGTTAAAGAGTCATGAGGTCAATATTCGAACATTATACAATCGACCAATAATAGTGCCAACGTGTGAACAGTGATTCAAGGACAAGGCAATGACAATTCTGTTTTCTTCTGAGATAACCTGGATTTCTATCATGCAAACAATTTATCTTCCAGCATTAGTGTCTGTTTCCTAGCATCAAAACTGTTCACGAAGCGTGGGACAATACAGTATAGTCTTGCCCCGAAGCCACACATGGCTCAGAAATATGACGAACTACGTACCGAAACAGGACATTTTGGTTCGATGCGTCGCTTGTTGGTAAATATTGTTAACTCTCTGAAATACGCACTTCATGAAATGGTAGTATCACGATGTTTTCATCTGTGGACAAAATATCTTCGCCAAAATATCCACCCCGACAAAGTATCCTCGCCAAAATATCCGCCGCGACAAAATATCCGACAACTAAAATATCCGCTGTAAAAATTACTAAAAGGCGTGAAGCGGGAGGTGGTACAGGGTGGGAATTCCTCAAAAAACGTATGCGGGGGGTGATGGTACGATGGCGTTTTCTTTGCGAGGTGAAAAGGGGGATAGTACAGAGTGGGAATTCTCCAAAAAACATTTTTTATATGGCTTACCAGCCGTTACCCATGGCTTCGCCCACGTATATTTCGATTTATGATTTATTATCCCCACCCGGCGAGAAATTCTCCTCCTGCTAGCCAGACTGGTGGTGTTTATTCACTAGAATTTTATTAAAACATTACTCACTCGCTTCGCTCGTTCGCTCGAATATTATTAATATATTACCCACTCGCTTCGCTCGTTCGCTTGAATATTATTAATACATTACTCACTCGCTTCGCTCGTTCGCTCGAATTTTATTAATACATTACTCACTCGCTTCGCTCGTTCGCTTGAATATTATTAATACATTGCTCACTCGTTTCGCTCGTTCGCTCGAATATTTATTTTCAAAAAAATTTCTTAGTGCTTATCTACGTTATATAAGAAACTCCTGTACAAAATTTCATGCTTCTAACTTCAAAAATGACGAACTTCATACAAACTTTCTTTTACTATTTAACCCCCTTAGGGGATGAATTTTCAAAAATCCTTTCCTGTTGCTCACCTACGTTATATAAGGAACTCCTGTGCAAAATTGCATGCTTCTAACTTCAAAAATGACGAACTTCCATAACTTTCATCCCCTTTTTAACCCTTTGGGGATGAATTTTCAAAAAAAAAAATTCTTAGTGCTCACCTACGTTACATAAGAAACTTCTGTGCAAAATTTCATGCTTCTAACTTCAAAAATGACAAACCTCCTTTTATCCCCTATTTAGCCCCCTTAGTTGATGAATTTTCAAAAATCCTCTATTAGTGGGTGCCTACGTCACAAAAGGAACCTACTGTCCAAATTTCAAGTTTATATCTTCAGCGGTTTGACCTGGGCGTTGTCTGTCAGTCAGTCAATCAGTAACGGAACTGTTTTATATACAGGGTGTCCCAAAAAGAATGGGACATAAAGTAACAGCTGATTCCTTACAAAAAAATATTGTGATAGACTCCAACTTGTCTATTCCGAAAGTTGATATTAAAAGAGATACAGGGTGTCAAAGTTAAATTTTGATTTTTGATTTTCTTAAATAACTTTTAAAATAATTTAGGCATTTTAATGAAATTTGGTATATGTGAATTTTTTGACATGAGAAATTCAAATCTGACCTTGGTATGGCTCTTACTTGTAGGGGGCACCACTTACACACCTTTTCACTCATTCAAATACTCATAACTTTTTTGTACGCACTCTTATACTATTTTTTTGAATTAAAAAATTGATTTTTCTCAAATTTTGAAAATGAACATAGGTAGCTTTGAAAACGCCGGCGCGGCGTTACAGGGTAATTTTGACAGTTTTAGTTAAAAAATTCAATGTTTCTTATTAAAAATGCCGCGTCATAATGATAAAAATAAAAATTAAACTTTGATACTCTGTATCTATTTTAATATCAACTTTCGGAATAGACATGTTGGGGTCTATCGCAATATTTTTTTGTAAGGATTCAGCTGTTTCAGCTCTTTTTGGAACACCCTGTATAGATAACATTTTTTAGTTATCCTGACTAACGGATATATTGTCGAGCGGATAATTTGTCCGTGGATTTTTTAGTTTCGGATATTTTGTCACGGATATTATGTCCGTTGGTGAAAAGTCGGGGATTCCATGAAATAAAGTTACGCTTTCATGCTACTCAGCAACGCCCATTTTTATTAGGTAAACACCATATTGTTACGTTACGGTGTGTTTTAAATATATTTGCAACTTCATATATTTTAATCAGAAGAAACAAATAACATAAATAAACATAATTTAAAAAATAATTAGCATGGTTAATATGGTTCCTTAATGCAGTAAAAAGCTACATTGTTGTTGATTAACAGTTTGTTGATCGCTGTTAGGTGTTTCTGAAACGAGGCGACAATTGCGTGAACTGTGGCTTATGTAACAAGTGGGTCGTGTTATCAGGCAACTACAGGCTCCGTTCCCGTGACGTAGTTATTTATACTGTTAGAGGTGCACAACTGTGTTCAAATTGTCTCATTTTCGTCTATTCACCATGTTCACATGAGGGCAGTGTTACTGCCATGCACATATAAATTAAGGCTTAAATCTCTTAAGGGCGGTTAGGGTGCAAGCATATAAAGGGTTCGGCAATCATTACTGGTGGTTTTAAACTACCTCGTATATAGTTATTGTTGAAATGTGAGAAATAATAACGACTTTCTTTTTAATTTCGGTATCTGCAATATATTAATTTATGCTATTTTTTGAAAATAACATCTCTTAATTGAGCGCCATTGCAGTTTAAACATTTTTGACATCTTTCTAAAAAGTTTTCCATTACTCTTCGTAATAAATCAGGTCCAATATTCCTAATTTCATCTCGAATTGCGTTTTTCAGATCTTGAAGTGTGCGTGGACGCTACCATGCATTCGGAACTGACCCACCCACTTCAAAATTGTGTCTCGTTTTGAAATTCTTCCGTGCCTGGCAACTTCAAATTCACGCCTAAAATTCTTTTGAGTCTGCACAATGCTCTGTGTTCGAATAAAATTTTCAACAACGAAAGCACGCTGATTTACTGGAAAATTACCCATAACTGGACAAATTGAATGAAATAAGTTTAACAATTACGGGTAACTGACAGTCGTACGTTAATTATTTTTCATTTCATAGGCTACTCGAATCTGCCGGTACTGATTGGCGGATGCTTTACTTCTGTCTTTTATTTACGGTAACAAGTCAATAGGTTCTGATTAGGCAATGCAATCTCGTGCCGAGATTGGCAATTCGAGATCTCGCGAGATAAGTTTGGGTTCGAAATTGTCAATTCGAGATTTCGCCTACTTTTAAAAAGAACGTATTATTTTGTATCTAAAGTACTTAAAAATGAAAACTACTTACTTGGGACAGTGTGACTGTGTCACTGTGTACGTGTGTGATTTATTGCGTAGTGCACTGTGAAGATGATTATTATTCATTACTTTCCTTAAATAAAAGTTGATTTTTTTGTTTCAAGATTGAATTAATGTTTTGTTTTATTTTCAAAATATAACAGCAATACCCCAACTTACACAGCACACTATAATATGTCAATTAATTATTTTGGAAATAACTTCTTAGGAGTTAGTAAGCATAGGATAAGTTACTATTAGTAACGTTCACGAACATTTGGTTTGAATTGTTCTTAGACATATTCAGTATTCACTTAGCTTTGTAATTTGTTAGCCATCTAATGCTTGTTATAAGTTAAATAGCTGTCAATTTCACTCAAGAAAACAATAATTAAAACAATATATGCAGAGAAACAAACAGAATCAATTAGCGCGACTGTCAAAAACTATTACGTATAAGTTATAAGTTTTTTTTTTCAAGCGCGTTCGTTGTTGAAATCTCGTTCGAGATCTCGATCATATCGGGTCGAGATCTCGAACGAGATTTCAAAAACGAGATTGTCTGCCCACGAGATTAAATCTCGAAAAATGGCTCGAGATCTCGCGAGATCTCGAGCAATTTTTCTAGTTCTGATTGACCATACTGTCATAAAGAAAGAGAACTTTTGATAAAGAGAGGTACACTCCACCATTGATCAATGATCTGATAATGTATGAGTAGTGGAAATTAAACATATTAACTACTACAGATCTTTTAGATGCCAGTTTTAAAAGCAACGTTCCATCTAGGTATCTTTGAAGATTTCTACGTCTGTGTAGGTGGCATAATATGACGTCGCGTCGCGATGGAATAACGACATGTCGAGTAAACGGGTATATGTGGTGGAAGAACGGGTATAGCCAATAATAATAATTAGCGACACCAGTAATCTCTGTTACTATCAAAGTACTTTTAGCACCAAAGTACCACGTAAAATTCAGTGCTAAGGTATAATTTAACTTCCTATTGAAAGTTGTTTTAATGGGTTCGATTTTGCGAATGAAATTTTTTGTACGTAGTGAGTTTAGTAAGGCTGAAGATATTATAGGATTTTTGGAAAAAGTTTTGCAGCCAATTAATTATATTAAATATATTTATACTAAATATAAATTGGTTGCAAAAACTTTTAAAAAAAATTCTATATCTTTCTATTTTAAATCTTACAAAAAAATGTAGTACAATTTTCTCCCCCCCTACTCGATTCGAAAAAAAATCAAACTTGGGTTAAAATAAAGTTCTCGTCGAAACCGAAAATAACGCGAGCGAATCTGCGAGCAAAATCGACGTTCAAAACATCAAGTAAATCTGTAGGCCAGAGATTCCCAGACTATTTGGCCTACGGCTTCTTTTCAGAAAAAAATGCTCAACGCCACCTTTAGAAATCTACCTTTTTTAAAAGAACAAACAGAGCGATGTAGTAACAAATTTTTATCTATGGAACATAGTAAAGGAAGATGTTGTAAATAAAACGCCTTAACGCTTTAATTATAAAATTATTTACAACAAACCACGTAGAACGCCATGGTGCCCCCTTAAAAATATAATTTTTAAGAAATAATTTTTTGCCAAAAATGGAAAATGTTAAGCTGTGTTTATTGATATATTTTTTTTATAATATGTTCTAAAATTATTCCTACAGTGCCGTTCTGTCACATCCTCGTGCCGCACCCTGTATTATAATATTTACGTTAGGAAACAAGTTTACAATTAAAAATATTAGTAAAAAAAACTTTTTAAAGACAAGCTTTTATTTAAATGCACTAAAAAGGAAAAAATAATTTTTAAAATTTAGGTTCATAATTATAAAAGCATGGGTAGTGAACTTTATGATAGTTTATTAGTCACGTCCCACGCTTTTATAATTATGAACCTAAAATTATTATTAAAAATTATTTTTTCTTTTTTAGTGCATTTAAATAAAAGCTTGTCTCTTAAAAGTTTTTTTTACTAATATTTATTTTGTTCATTTTAGTCTTTCAAAATTTTACCCCCCTTTGACACCCGTAGGGGTTGAATTTCGAAAAATCCTTTCTTAGTGGATGCTTACGTCAGAAAAGGAACCAACTACCAATATAAACGTAGTAGAAATATAAAAACTACGAACTAACTACAGAGTAATATTATATGTAGTACGTTACCGGATCGGTAACGCTGTGATCGAACGCCTCCGCGAATAGAAGAGCGACAATGGGACAGTGTGATACACCGCACAACAAAATTGAATTATAGTCCGCCATACGTTTTAGATTAACCGACGATTGAATTTCAATTTTAAACGACCAATGCTTAGAAGGGTGTGAAATTAAATATCGATACGGCATTGTGTATAAATACTCCTGAAATTGCTCAAACCGTATCAGAAAGCTAACTGACTTCTCTTAGCTAACTTCAACAGTTGTAACAGTTTTTCAAAAATCTTTAAAAAGAATCGCGAATTTATAAAAGTATATATTTTTTTTGGAAAGTTATCGAAATGAAACCGAACAAAATAATGGTGCTGGCGGCAAAATTTTTAATTTTGATTTATATAAGTAATTTTTCCATATTTGTCGAAGCGAATTATTGTAATTCGATTCAGCAAGACGTTGATCTGGTAGAGGGACCAAAACATGAATGCTATTCAATCAATAAGGGCGTATCTAATAATGAAAATCGTCTTAATAATGAACTGGTTCGAAAAAATCGATTGGCGAATCGGGAGACTACGTTCGATCGGAGAAATAGCGATCGTCGGAGTACGATTCGGACCATAAATAGTAATCGGGAACGAATGATATCAAAACGGCCTGATAAAGTAATGGAACGCATGTCTGACTATCAAGAAGTAAAGGATTCAAACGATAATAAAAGAATGTTATTTCAAGAAAGGTCGTCACAGAGTCGTTTGGCTAACGAGAAGGCTCGAGAATCACATCGTGTTGACATTCATCGTGATATATATTACGACAGCCGTTTCAATTCTCGTACAACTAATGATAGAGAATCCAACATTCGAATGGCTCGAGATACTAGAGATGGTCGAAACAGCCACGACCGAGTAACTCGATCAAACCGAAATACTCAAAACAGAGTATGGAATAATGACAATACTGACGTTATTAGGGAGAACAACGCTAGATTAGTAGTTCCTGAACAATCGCGGATTTTCACTGAGCGAGCTGACTATAACCGAGAAAACCGGTTTGTTCGTAATGTCCGAAAAGCATCTATGTCCACTGACCAACTTGATTTAAATCAAAACCAACTCGTACGTGATGCACAAAACACAAGAATGCCTACTGAACAATCTGAACCAAACCAAAAAAATAAAAACCGACTTGTACGCGATGTCCGAAATTCTCGAATTTCAGCTGAACGTACTGATCTTACCCAAGAAAGTCGAAACAGATTTGTACGTGATGCCCGAGATTCAAGAGTTTCTACTGAACGAGCTGATCTGAATCGCGAAAGCCGAAACCGACTAGTGCATGACGTTCCAGATTCAAGAATTTCTACTGAACGAGCTGATCTTAACCGAGAAAGTCGAAACAGATTTGTGCGTGATTCACGCGAATCTCGAGTTTCCACTGAACGAGATGACCTTAAACGCGAAAGTCGACAGAGACTGGTGCGTGATGCCAGAGATTCGCGAGTTACAACTGAACGAGCTGGTCTTAACCGAGAAAGCCGAAACAGACAGGTGCGTGACATCCCTGAATCAAGAATTTCTACTGAACCAGCTGATCTTAATCGAGAAAGCTCAAACAGACTCGTACGTGATGCCCGAGAATCTCGTGTTTCTACTGAACGAGCTAAACTTAACCGAGAAAGCCGAAGCAGACAGTTGCGTGGTGTCCCAGAATCAAGAATTTCTACTGAACGGGCTCTTCTCAATCGAAAGATCAAAAACAGAGACGCAGCTGATGCTAGAGAATCTCGAGTTTCCACTGAACGAGCAGACCTTAATCGGGAAAGTCGAAACAGACTAGTGCGTGATGCCTCAGAATCAAGACATTCTAATGAACGAGCTGAACTTAATCGACAAAGTCGAAATGGACTTGTACGTGATGCCCGAGATTCACGAGTTATAACTGAACGAGCTGATCTTGATCAAGATAGCCGAGACAGACTCGTACGTGATACCCGAGAATCTCGAGTTTCCACTGAACGAACTGACCTTAACCGAGAAAGCCGCAACAGACTGGTGCGTGACGCCCCAGAATCAAGAATTTCTACGGAACGAGCTAATCTTAATCGAGACAGTCGAAACAGACTCGTACGCGATGCTCGCGAATCTCTAGTTTCCACTGAACGAGCTGACCTTAACCGAGAAAATCAAAACAGACTGGTGCGTGACGCCCCAGAATCAAGAATTTCTACGGAACGAGCTGATCTTAACCGAGATAGTCGAAACAGACTCGTACGTGATACCCGAGAATCTCGAGTTTCCACTGAACGAACTGACCTTAGCCGAGAAAGCCGCAACAGACTGGTGCGTGATGCCTCAAAATCAAGAATTTCTTCTGAACGAACTGATCTTAATCGAGAAAGCCGAAACAGACACGTACGCGATGCTCGAGAATCTCGACTTTCCAGTGTACGAGCTGACCTTAACCGAGAAAATCGAAACAGACTGGTGCATGACGTCCCAGAATCAAGAATTTCTTCGGAACGAGCTGATCATAATCGGGACAGTCGAAATAGACTCGTACGCGATGCTCGCGAATCTCTACTTTCCACTGAACGAGCTGACCTTAGCCGAGAAAGCCGAAATAGACTGGTGCGTGACGCCCCAGAATTAAGAATTTCTACGGAACGAGCTAATCTTAATCGAGATAGTCGAAACAGACTCGTACGCGATGCTCGCGAATCTCGACTTTCCACTGAAAGAGTTGACCTTAACCGAGAAAATCGAAACAGACTGGTGCGTGACGCCCCAGAATCAAGAATTTCTACGGAACGAGCTGATCATAATCTAGACAGTCGAAACAGACTGGTACGCGATGCCCGCGAATCTCTACTTTCCGCTGAACGAGCTGATCTTAGCCAAGAAAGCCGAAACAGTCTGGTGCGTGATGTCTCAAAATCAAGAATTTCAACTGAACGAACTGATCTTAATCGAGAAAGCCGTAACAGACTCGTACGCGATGCCCGCGAATCTCGACTTTCCAGTGAACGAGCTGACCTTAACCGAGAAAATCGAAACAGACTGGTGCGTGACGCCACAGAATCAAGAATTTCTACGGAACGAGCTGATCATAATCGAGACAGTCGAAATAGACTCGTACGCGATGCTCGCGAATCTCTACTTTCCACTGAACGAGCTGACCTTAGCCGAGAAAGCCGAAATAGACTGGTGCGTGACGCCCCAGAATTAAGAATTTCTACGGAACGAGCTAATCTTAATCGAGATAGTCGAAACAGACTCGTACGCGATGCTCGCGAATCTCGACTTTCCACTGAAAGAGCTGACGTTAACCGAGAAAATCGAAACAGACTGGTGCGTGACGCCCCAGAATCAAGAATTTCTACGGAACGAGCTGATCTTAATCGAGACAGTCGAAACAGACTCGTACGCGATGCCCGCGAATCTCTAATTTTCACTGAACGAGCTGGCCTTAGCCGAGAAAGCCGAAACAGACTGGTGCGTGATGTCTCAAAATCAAGAATTTCAACTGAACGAACTGATCTGAATCGAGAAAGCCGAAACAGGCTCGTACGCGATGCCCGCGAATCTCGACTTTCCACTGAACAAACTGACCTTAATCGAGAAAATCGAAACAGACTGGTGCGTGACGCCCCAGAATCAAGAATTTCTACGGAACGAACTGATCTTAATCGAGACAGCCGAAACAGACACGTACGCGATGTCCGCGAATCTTTAGTTTCCACTGAACGAACAGACCTTAGCCGAGAGAGCCGAAACAGACTGGTGCGTGATGTCTCAAAATCAAGAATTTCAACTGAACGAAGTAATCTTAATCGAGAAAACCGAAACAGACTCGTACGTGACGCTCGCCATTCACGAATTACAACTGAACGAGTTGATCTTAACCAAAAAAGCCGAAACAGGCTAGTTCGGGACGCCCCAGAATCAAGAATTTCTACGGAACGAGCTGATCTTAATCGAGACAGTCGAAACAGACTCGTACGCGATGGCCGCGAATCTCGAGTTTCCACTGAACGAGCTGATGTTACTCAAGAATTTCGAAACAGACTCGTACGTGATACTCGAGAAACCCGAGTTTCCACTGAACGAGCTGATCTCAACCTAGAAAGACTAGTGCGTAAATCAAGGATTTCTACTGAACGAGCTGATCTGAATCGAGAAAACCGAAACAGATTTGTACGCGATGTTCGCGATTCACGAGTTACAACTGAACGAACTGATCTTAATCGAGAAAGCCGAAACGGACTCGTACGTGATGCTCGAGAATCACGGGGTGTTACAACTGAAAGAGTTTATTTGACTCGTGAAAACAGAAATCGGCTTGTACGTTATGTTCGAATCTCGCAAAATTTGAATGAACTATTTGACGTAAATCGAAATAATCGAATTGGTCTTACACCAGAGATTTTGAAAGAATCGCGAGCACTTTATCGCGAAAAAAGGATTAGAATTAATCCATATTCTAGAGAATCTCGAATTTCTAATGGTCTAAAATGGAAAAACAGCATGACTAATGTTCTTGCTCAAATTACAGAGAATAAAACTGGAAATGATAAAATAACTGAACAACCACATGCCATTTCACATGTTTCGATTGAAGAGACTTCCCTACTAAACAAACTTGCCAATCAAATGCCAAAATTGTCAGTTAAAAAGGAACTATCTGAACACTTCAAAATGAATGACAACGAACAAAATGGTGGATTACAAATAATTAGAACAATCCTGTTATGTATTCTTGCATTGCAAATATGGAGCTTTAAATCCAAAAACGATAAACTGAAACTGAGGTAATTTTGCACAAAATATAAAATAAAAATTTTTAAAAGCAAAAACGTACAAGTAGTATAATAATTACTAATTGAATATTTGTTTGTTTTAGGATTCCCGGATACTCCACTCTATTTGGAAACTTCAAAATGAAAACAGAATAAACCGACAAATATTTAAAAACTCACAAATTAACAGTGTAAGTGTTTTTCGCTTTACCTTGTAGTATTGACATAAAAATATCCAAGTAAAGAACAATTAGCAATTTGTTATCAAAATATTATGATAACAAACATAATTATGAAAATTTAATGGAGGAGCTGGTAGACATGTTTATATTAATTTTCTAATAGTCTTGTGTGAGCTATATAACTCATTAGCACTGCAAGAAATAATTTATGTCTGCTTAACTTTAAAGCAACTATACAGGATGATTTGTTAGCTTGCCGACAAATTTTGACAGATGAAAACTCATCTAATTTCAATAAAAAAAATTGTAAATGAATATAATATGCCCCATTTCACTTATTTAAGGAATTAAACATACAGTGTGTCCCCGGATTGAGTTCACAATAGGTGAGATTGACCAAACATTTTCGAATTGGAATTTCATATTTTGGGATTCCGCCCTGCTTGGTCTGAAACTTATTTTTAGATTACTTTCGATTTTTTTAAATCAAGTAGGCCTTTACAGTTGAGCAAAACCTCTTTTCGTTTCAGGTAAAGTACCTTTTCCGATCATAGTACGCAAAAGTGTCACTAAGAAAAGTTGTTCACAATGAAAAGTTATAGTCCGAGAGCTGGCAACAATTTTTGGGTAGGTATTTGAGGCAAGCTGAAAACTTGTCCTATACCTCTCCTATTATACCCCAATACGAAACTGCAGACCTGGCTGGTGAGTAGCGGGGCTAAATCAACCCCTAAATTTTTAAAAATATTATTTTTTTATTTCGAAAAATATATTTGAGGCAATATGCAATTTTTATATGTTGTAGTTTAATGTTTAAAGAATAAAAAAAATAATAAGCCAGATGATTTAGTCGGGATTTTAAAATTGCCAGACGCGTGCAAAAACATTTTGCAAATAAATATAAAAAATGTATTTGAGGCAACTTGAAATTTTAACAGGATATTATTTATAATTAAAAAATAAGATCTTCAAAAAGACAGGTCATTTCTGTGGGTCTTTCTACCTGCCAGGTGATCCAACAAGTTATGTATAGGTGCGAGTGCGTAGCGCTATAGACAAGCTGTAGCGTGAGAGAGAGCGTATATCGGCAGCTGTCTGCGTTCTTGCTTGCCGCGTTACTATTGGTTCTGACGAGGTCACGTGACTTATAATAGCCACGAGGTTCCAATTCAAAATTTCGGAGTAAAAAATATAAAATTTTATGAATTTCTGCTAAAAACGGTTTATATAAAAATGATTGTGTTGATTTATGTCTGTTAAATGGATATATTTATTGTGTTATATTTTTTTATCATATATAATTTAAAAAATTGAATATTTTTTTCACGTGAAAATTAATAATGGCTAACGTATTAAATAAAAAAAGTAACGATTACAAAAATAGAAAATTACAAAATCAGATTTATTGAGAGAAAATAATTATACAACGGCAAAATTATGAGTACAAAAATATAAATTTAATTCATCTCACGTCACAAATAAATTGTTATTCTTCTTCTGTGGATGCTCCTTCATAACGACTCCGAAATTCCGACTGAAAACCTCGTGGCTCTTATAAGTCATGTGACCTCACCAGAACCAATAGTAACGCGGCAAGCAAGGACGCAGACAGCTGCCGATATACGCTCTCTCTCACGCTATAGCTTGTCTATCGCGCTACGCACTCACACCTATACATAACTTGTTGGATCACCTGGCAGGTAGAAAGACCCACAGAAATGACCTGTCTTTTTGAAGATCTTATTTTTTAATTATAAATAATATCCTGTTAAAATTTCAAGTTGCCTCAAATACATTTTTTATATTTTTTTGCAAAATGTTTTTGCACGCGTCTGGCAATTTTAAAATCCCGACTAAATCATCTGGCTTATTTTTTTTTTTATTCTTTAAACATTAAACTACAACATATAAAAATTGCATATTGCCTCAAATATATTTTTTGAAATAAAAAAATAATATTTTTAAAAATTTAGGGGTTGATTTAGCCCCGCTACTCACCAGCCAGGTCTGCAGTTTCGTATTGGGGTATAATAGGAGAGGTATAGGACAAGTTTTCAGCTTGCCTCAAATACCTACCCAAAAATTGTTGCCAGCTCTCCTACTATTATGGCGTTATGCAAATTTTCAGAATGATCGGCCCACTTTGATAAAATCCGCTTTTGTTTTGTTTTGTTTGAAAAACAATCGCGTTGTAGTAAAGCAAACAATTTACTGTCATTATCTTAGATACACGTCAAAATCACCCTGTTTTCTCATCTAAGATTTATCATGTAATCGTTAATAATAAAGAAATATTTTTCTCCTATTTTCTACTTCTATTATCAAAGTAGGCCGATCATTCTGAAAATTTACATAACGCCATAACTTTTCATTGTGAACAACTTTTCTTAGTGACACTTTTGCGTACTATGAACGGAAAAGGTACTTTACCTGAAACGAAAAGAGGTTTTGCTCAACTGTAAAGGCTTACTTGATTTAAAAAAATCGAAAGTAAACTAAAAATAAGTTTCAGACCAAGCAGGGCGAAATCCCAAAATATGAAATTCCAATTCGAAAATTGTTGGTCAATCTCACCTATTGTGAACTCAATCCGGGGACACGCTGTATAAACATTCCTTGTTTTAATTACTTTTTTTTTAAATAGATGTGCTTTCGTCTGTCAAAGTTCGTCGGTGAGCTAATGTATCATTCTGTATAAAATTAAAGGAAAAATTAACATGTGGTGGAAGTCCCGATTTTCGTGGTGGGAAAACGTGTCTCCAATCGTTTTTACGAGTTTTTTGCAAATAATCAGGATGATTTATTAGCTCACCGACAAACTTTGACAGATAAAAGCTCATATAATAATAAACAAAATTTAAAAGAAAACAAAAAATACAATGAATGTTTATATTTTTAATTCCTTAAAAAAATGAAATGGGACATACCTAATATGTTCATTACAAATTTTTTCTTAAAATTATAGATGAACTTTTATCTGTAAAAATTTGTCAGTGAACTAATAAATCACCTGTATATTATATTCGCGAGCTATGGCGAGAAAATCGCTAGGATTTTTACAAAAAAATTTTAAACTTATTTCTTTATAAATTACAAATGAAATATAAAAAATAAAGAAATAAGAAACACTAAACTATTTTTGACTGTTCACGTAGTCATCGTAAATGCAATTTAGAGAAATTACTTTAAAATACAAATTGCTTACAGATAACTTTGTAGTGTTAGATTATGTTGCAAAGCTTACAGGGAAATTTACAGTAAAGTTAAATTAGTTGAATAAAACAACTGATAACGATAGTACCTACTGAAATATCGAAAGGCTAAAACAAAACGCAATCAAAACTTGCACTCAAAAACAAGTGACAGTAAGTTACAATCAATGCAAAAAATTTTAGCATAAACTTACAGCTCGAGATCGAGAATCAGATTATGTCCTAGATTTTAATTTTCAGCTACTAGTTTATCAAAATAAACAAATTAAAACATTTACACTGTTAAAAATGCTTCATCCTATGACGACAACTTGGCAATGTATTAATTGTTTGTGGCTCTGTAAAATTATTGTAAATCAATGTATAAAAAAGTAGTATTTATTTTTATTAATGTAGTAAGTATAATATTATATGTGTACAGAAATGTTGATAAAATGACCTTTGACATAAATTACTACAAACTGAACCTGAAAATATTGATTTGTAGTGTAGTTTAGCAATATTACAAAATAAATAAAAGGCATATTTTAAAAATCTATTATTGCTTTATTTTTGCTTCACACTGTACGTTGCAGATGTTGAGATGTACCTATCTGGCGTTTGACTTCAATTCCAGAATCTTATTAGCAATAGCATAAAAAATTAAAAAAAAAAATATTTTCTCCTACCTAGGTCGAAAGTTCGTACTTTCATCCCTGCCCAGCGGGAACAAAGTCGCTCTTTATTCCCGTGGTACGGACAAGTGCGCGTGCGCAATAGTACTTATGCCGGCTCTCACGCACCTACTTCTGTCTTCTACACATTAAAATTATTTCCTTTAAAATTATTTTTTAAAAATTTTAATAATAAAATAAAAATAATAATTTTAATAACTTTTTTTTTCAATTTTGCGAACTTTCGGCCTGGCAAGAGAAAAAATAGTATGCGCAACACGGTGCGCAAAATTCAGTGCCATATAAAAAAAATAGTACATTGTGCCAAAAGGTAGGAAATTACTACATCTCCTCCAGCGTATTTGCCACCCTCGCCTTCGGCTCGGGTGGCAATTTTGTACGCGGGAGGAAATGTAGCACTTTCTTTTTTTGAACTTGAACGGATATGAACACTCTCTTTTTTCGTCGTGGAATTATTTTTTTCCTATTGTTTTGCATTTTTGAAAAAATTGAGGGGTGGCTTAGGACCCGGGTTACCCAGCTAGCTTGTCCATTCCCTTTTTTATAATAAAAACTACCTTCCTACAAGATTTCAATCTGTAGAAAGTGGAAACGCATACAAAAATGGTCAATATAGCTCTTCTATAAAATGGATAGGAAAAAAACGGTTGAGTTGCATAAAATAATTACAAATAATTGTACAAATATCGTAACAATGTATTTTTTATTCATGTATAGAACGTGTGTACATTATGTTGATAAAATGACATGTTAACAATATATACATCGAAGATGTTTCGATGTATAACAATTTGCTGTGTATTGGACCTGAAAATATTAAGTCATTACCAGCGCCGGCCTTAGCCATCTGGGCATCCTTGGCGAGATATTCTTCAGCGCCTTTTATTTCTTATTATTTTGTCCGCGTTCTCATTCAAAACAATGGTGCTTATCGTATCAAGGTCGTAAAATTATGGTACATTAGTAAAAATTATCTTTAAAATTAATTGTAAATGTAAAATTGAATTGTAATTATATAATATATATAATTAGAAAATTGAACTTTGAATTCGCGAGTCAAGGCGCCCTGGGCGACCGTCCGGGTTACCACACCCTAAAGTCGGCACTGGTCATAACGCGCATCGGTAATTTATAAAATAAATAAGAAGCGTATATAAAATTCGTATTTTCCGTAACTTTAAATCAATTTTTAATATATCGATATTATAATATTTTTCATGCATTAATTCGTATAGGTATATCTTTTTTTTCTCATTATAAAAGACTCAGTTACCAATAATTTAGATCACCAAATTTTGAGTGTGCCAAATTTAAAATTTACAAAAGGGACCTTACAGGCTTTTTTTAGATTAAACGAAAGCCTAAAAATGTGTTTTTAATGAGCATAAGCGGTATCAAATTTCGAAAATGAAAGGAATTCGTACCACAGCGTGTATATTCGTTTTTGAAAATAAATTAAAGATTTATATGCTTCGCAACGAATTCCTTGATTTTTTTTTATTCTATGTCTTAAGACTTGGAAGTTAAAACGTACTACGATATAAAACACTCTTTTTTTAGCTCTAGTTTAATCTAAAAAAAACTTATCTAAATCACCGATTCTCCAATGAATCTTTTAGGAATGGAATAATTTATGTTAAAACACTGAACATAGTACCTACTTTTTTCTCTAACCATGTTGCAATGTTAACAATCTGTTGATCATTCTAACATAGCGAGATGTGCGTCCAGAAAAGAATGCTCTTGTTTTAGTGTTTTGTGGAAACTTTTTTAGTATTCAGCGATTCCTCAATTGCTGTAAGGTCACCTAGTCAAATTTAGAGCCCTCTAAATTCTCGATTTATCATTGAGATCATCAGATTAAAGGAGTTTAATTTTATAGTTTTGCAAACAATCAGATGTTTTCAAACAGTTAAAAATAGCGAAAAGTTCTTCAAGAAGTAGATACTATTTAAGTAATTATTGTCATTATATTTGTTTGCAAAACTCTTTATATAAAAACCAGCGACCAGCGGTTAATGTTTATTATACAGGGTGCTACATCACGTTGGATGATACTGAAGAATATATAAAACTGAGTCATTTTTTTTAGATTTAAAAATTGCTGCACCCGGCCCTGTAGTTAAAAAATAGTAGCAATATTTTTATATGCTCATTAAATATTTTAAATATAATTTATAAAATGGCTGGAAGCAAACTGATCTTTGAAAAAATCGTTAATATTTGAAACTGCAATTAGCTGGTTGATTTAAAAATATTTCCTTTTCTAGTAGGTAATCACTTCTACAGTTAATATATCCCATTAAATTTTAATTTCTATTCTAAAAAGTCTTCTAAATCTTACTAATAAATTATCGACTTTCGGAAACTGTAATGACTTTTTGCTTTCTTGAAAATTATTAATCAATTGCACTAATAGTCCTTTTAAAATTTAAAGGTAAAGAAAATTAGAATTAATAAGTGTAAATTGTGCAAATGGAATAAAATAAATTATGTAATAATAAATATTAAATACTAATCAATATAAATATTTGTACCATGTATGGACTTTATTACTGTTTGTGCAAAGGTATACTTTTAACCAGGAGCACAAAAAAAAACCTTAACCATGCAGAAATATGTATTTATGTTCTAATACAGTGCTCAAAAGGTAAAGAACCAACTAGCTCTTTGTAGCATTGACCAGGGTCGTGGAGAGAAAATTCAGGCCCGGGAAAGCAAAATAAGAGCCCTATTATACATAGGTATTATCCTAATGGGAGGGTTCAATCCCGGGCCTGGGGAAATCACCCCGTCTTCACCCCCCTCTCCGCGTGTCTGGCATTGACCATGAATTTAACGGCATGTGAAGTTTAAGCGCTGTTAAAACTGTTTTACAGCGCAGCCTGTTTTTAGAGTCAATTTTTTGTATGATCTTTTCTTTTGTTCAACTAAATAGCAAACGTATAGTAAAATTTAAAATAGAGAATCGAGTTGAAATTGACTATATCTACTTATGTTTCAAGCAATAGCAATATTATAAGCCATTCCAAAAATTAAGTAAAATTCGTATCAAAAAACATTACTCCTAAATACATAGCTTGATACAATTAAAACAGGTTATTTGATATGCTTCTGACTTTATTATATTTATTATAAATACATACCTTTACTGTGTAACCCCCAACACTTAGCACACATGACGTTGAATCTTTTTTTATATGCACATACACAAGAGAATATCACTTGAAGGGTCGAACATAGAAAGTTATTTGGCCAGTTTCATCAAATATATTATAACTGGGTCAAAACGACATCAAAAAATATCGATAAGCAGAGGTGGGATTCGAAACCACGAGTCTGATTCAAAAATCAGCACGCTGACAATCACACCATAGAAAAATAATTAATATGCTTTTGATTACATCAAGCTCTCCTCCATGTTGAATCTTAACTGCATGATAACGTCTGGTTTATCAAACATAATTCCATAATTTCCTAATGTTACCTAATCATTCACTACAGTCAATTTTATCAGGCACGTAATTTATTTAAGAACTTTTGGACAAATATATTATTATTGCAAAAAGTTGGGACAGAATAAGTAGGTAATCTTGAACGTAATGCTTAGTATGAGGATCGTCCCACATGTCACAATTTGATAGTTTTGGACTATGCACATTATTCCTCATTAAGAAACAAACATTATATAAACCAATTTGTTGGAGTTTACTCCTTAAGAATCGATTTTCATATAAGGTCCCCGGTATGGAAATTTTATGAGGAGTAAAATTTATACAAGCGTTAACTAAAAAGCGTTACGTTTTTCTGCGCAACGTACCTTGCGCACCTGTACAGGGTATGCTGCGCGACAGCTAACGCATGTAAGTATGTATGTTTGCCTACTGCATTTTCAAAGACAATCGTACTTAAGGAGTAAACTTCAGTCGTGCGTCGGAGCTGACACACACTTTTTTCATTCTTATATCCTTTCTTCTAATCGTAAGCAAGAATTAAAAAAATGTTTACATTCTGAACAATTTCGCTTGCGTTACCTATGACCTTGAGTTACCTATGGATGTCTCCACTTGCACATTATAACTAGGTGTTTTGATAAGTCTGCTTCAAACACATGTATATAACAATAGTCAACAGTTAATCTGTTAACTGTCATTACTGGAACACTAGGACTAAACTGGAGCCATTGGGCATCCCGTATCAGTCAAGCAAATGAGCAAGATAGCAAACCAGTCTCCATAAGATTGTTTTCAATGTGTTGAGAGGGCGGGATATAGTCAACTGTGATTGGCTAACTACAATTCGTGTCATTTCCGTAGTAGTATTATCTCTTTCGTTTAAAATTATTTTTTTATTGAACAATATAAGCTTCCGAAAAATTCTCAAAATAAAAAAATGTGGGACGACCTCATTAGTTATTATTTAGTGACGGTTTTTAAAAAAAAAAATACAGGACCTCCTACCACTTCGTGCCTTCGTCAACTGCTTTAAGTCGACCCTAAGAAACAAAGGAAATGGAATTATGTTTATAAAAATATCACAAAAAATGTCTGCCAAATTTTGAGCACTGTCTAAGTATTATATAAAAAAAACTAAACTAAACATCATGGTCAATCCTACATTACTGACCAATGTTTTTACCTAAAAAAAATGAGATCACATCTAACAGCCAAATGTCATACAAAATGGCGAAAAACAGCCAGCGTCTTTGGGAGGGGATCACAACTTCGTATGATTTCTCAACGTCAGTAAAACCTGATCCAATTCAGCTTTATAACCACACAGTTGCTGTTGCCTTAATAAACACTGTTGGCAATCCCGGTTGCTGAACGCCTGCTTCTGCGCCAAGCCATGCACAATTGCTCGCAAACGAAGTTCCCGATCCTCATATCGCCTTTCCAATTGCGATATCTTTTTTCTGAGTATAGCGTACTCACTCTTGTCCGATTCTCCGCCGGTATTTTCCCGTTCCAATTGTCTTAGCGCACTTAATCTCGATTCAAGATGATCTCTTTCGACAATCAACACAGTTATTTGTTCTCTAGCGCTCGCCAATTGTGACTGGAGTTTATTTATCGTCACCTGTTGGACTTCCAACTGTTCTCGAAGCGGTGACATTTTCGCCATGTAATTAGTCAATTCCTGTTCATGAGCCTCTTGTAATGTATTTAGCTGTAAATAAACGACATTTTATAAATATAGTTTTTTGCACAGTTTCGTAATTATTTCAAAGTATTTACAAAATTCTGATGAAGATCGAACGTCAGTATATCATTCTTTAACCACCAACAGTGTGAGCCGTTCATTAGGACAACTTAGGCAGTCACCCACGACGCAAAGTTCCTAGAAGCGTATTCCAACAAATGTTTTTGTTGTTGAAAAAATAGTTATTTATATTAAATAAACTAATAATTACTCCTAAATAAATAAACTAAAGATTTAAAAACAATTCTACAAAAAATAAATTCACTTACATCTTGTAGTCTTTTTAACTTCAAAGCTTCATAATCATCTTCTAAACGACACAATTGTATTTTCAACTTATCTCGTTCTTCTCTTATAGCGCTGACTTGTTGATTCATATTATCCAAATCGGCTTCTTTGTCATATTGTAATTTATACTCGTCAGGATTATAACATTTCACTTCTCTCATCCTTTCTATCAAATTAGATTTCAATGTACCTTCTCTTTCTTTTTGTAGTTTCTTGTTTGTTTTACGTAGCTCATCCATTTCTCTTTGCAATTTAAACATAACTTTCTCTTTATTTGCTATTTCCAGATTTAGACCTCGTATAGTCGCTAACAGATGAGCATCTTCTTTCAAGTTTTTTTCAGGCCTTCTCGTTTGTATTGGTTTCGAAACTTTTGTATTTTGATTTATAGTTTGAACGCCTATATCGTTCGAATGTACGTTTCTATTTTCGTCGAAAAAAGTTTGCGTCCAATTTTCAATCAGTTCAGGACTGACCTTACTACTCAACTGTAATTTTAAGTCAGCAACGTGATGTTCTAAATCTTCTATATGGCTCTCGTATTTCAACTTCATTGTATTGAATTTTTCCTGAACATCTGTGAACAATTTACTCGAATGAGTCTCGCGACTTCTCGCTTCAGATTCCAACTGTTTAATTCTGTCTTCTAGAATCTTCCGTGCATTCTGGTCCATATTTGCATTCGCCGTGACAATCAATGCAGAAACGGAATCTGGATGTTTCCTGGCAATTATCCGTTCCATTTCTCTGACTTGTCTTGTTAAATCCTGAATACATTTGGCGTCTTTTTCGTTTTGCAATTTCAAACTCTTATTTTGCAATCGTTCGACTTCGACTGACTTTTTTAACACTGTTTCCTGCTCGAGCAATGCGTTGTATTTATTTTGAATCGATTTCAGTTCATTTTTCAGTCTCGAAATAATCAATTCACTCTCCGCTACTTTTCTTTCAAGCGTCCTGTTGCTGTTCACGAGTTCTTCGTTGCACAATTTCAATGTCTGATGTGAACTGTTTAATGTGTCCAACTGAAGTTGCAATGCCGTGTTGTGTTCTTTGAAATCTTTGAGGTTTTCCAAAGCGTTGTCCAATTCCAACTGAAGTGCCAGTTCAGTTTTGGGCGACGATGTTAATGGCGATTTTAATTTATTCTTTGTTGTTTCCAATTCATCCTAAAATACAAAAATATATTTTTAGACCCGCTTATACAATTTCATTTGATGACAATGGCATCCAAGGTTGCGACTTTGATAGTAAAGTAACCATACGCTTAGACACACATATTTTTGAATACAACTTAATTTTTTTGTAATTAACAAAATATGAACATGACAAAATTTGATTGCTTATAAATTTAGATAGAGGCATCTCCAACTCCAATTGCTATCCAATTAGCATCTACACTCTATAACAGGGGTGTCAAAATTGGCGGCCTGTGGGACTCTTGCAACCTGTGCCATCTACATGGAAAAACAGTAACCAAATAAAAAATAATTAATTTTATTGTAAAAAAGCGTGGGGTGCTTTGTATCATATTTTCATACTACCCCAACCTTTTTTACAATAAAATTAATTATTTTTTACTTTTTAGTTTTTTTAAATTATAATTTATTTTTGCTTTTTAGTCCTGGAGATCCTGGTCAGGATAATGGGACAAACTTATGGAATTATTGTATTGTAATCGGTCCTTGATAAGTGTGCAAAGTTTCAGTTCAATCTGAAGTTTTTTGCTTTTTTTTAGTCCTGGAGATCCTGGTCAGGAAAATGGGACAAACTTATGGAATTATTGTATTGTCATCGGTCCTTGATAAGTGTGCAAAGTTTCAGTTCAATATGAAGTTTTTTGATTTTTTTTTTAGTCCTGGAGATCCTGGTCAGGATAATGGGACAAACTTATTGAATTATTGTATTGTCATCGGTCCTTGATAAGTGTGCAAAGTTTCAGTTCAATCTGAAGTTTTTTGCTTTTTTTTTAGTCCTGGAGATCCTGGTCAGGATAATGGGACAAACTTATTGAATTATTGTATTGTCATCGGTCCTTGATAAGTGTGCAAAGTTTCAGTTCAATCTGAAGTTTTTTGCTTTTTTTTTGTCCTGGAGATCCTTGTCAGGATAATGGGACAAACTTATTGAATTATTGTATTGTCGTCGGTTCTTGATAAGTCGACAACGTTTAAACTAAATCTGACCGTTCAAAGTTGGTCAAAATCAAGTTCAAAGAAGTCGGTTACAAACTGACAAGCAAACATACAAGTGAAGCTAATAAAAGCGTGTTAAAAAAAATATGCTAACATTGTCGCAATATAAGATACATCGATGTCGGGTTGAATGATTTCTACAAACAAGCGAACAATTAAAAATCGCTTTTAGAATTGGTTAGAAAGGTTTGTGCGGCCCGCATGTGTTACGTTATTATGGGCAACTGCCCACGGCTTAAATGATTTTGTCGTCCCTGCTCTACACTCTACCGTTGAGTGAATCCTTCAGTCAATGACTCTACTCTAGAGTAGGTATATTAAAAATGAGAGGTTACTGACTTTACAACACAAATACAATGTTGTAAGAGTCAGTAACCTCTCATTTTTAATATACCTACCCGTATTCATGCTAAACAATTGTTGAGCAACAGTTGGTCAACATTGTTGATAGCAACTTCAAATATTGCTGGAAACAATGTTTACCGCAACCAGCGTTGCCAGTAGAGTACGAATAGTACGCTTTGCGTACTATCCGGTCTCTTTGCGTACTCGCGTACTCTCTTTGCGTTTTACGTACTATTTTAAGTTTGATTGTTTGAACTTTTAATACTTGAAATTGCGTTCGAACCCACTCTCCGAAAATTAACATTTATACATCTTTTACATTTCGGTAAATTCTATAAATTTAATAAATACGACTGCTCAGTGGTCACTACATTTTATTATATTCGCTTCAAGTTTAAACGAATTGATTGTAACTCCAAAATATATTTCTCTCTTCGTTTATCATAAAAATAAGTGTACATAACTTTTTCTTTTGTACATAATATGTGATTTTTTTAGTTTTAGCAATCATTTTATATATGTTAACAAATTTGTTAACCGATTTTGATAATTCTTGTTTTATTTAATAGGGCATTCCTTTAGGGTGGCCTCATATAAATGTTTACTGAAATCGGTTCAGTAGTTTATTTTTTAGTTTAATAATCAAGAAACTAGAAAGAAGTCGGTTATTAACGTACAAACTATGTATTGCAAAGCCACCAAAAAGTAAAAAAATTTAAAAAAATTATAACAAAATAGAATCTTCTTCAAAAAAAGCTACTAAAAAGAGAAAAATAATAAAATTTTGAGGTCGGCGCCAAAATGTTATTATTTTTCTCTTTTTGGTGGCATTTTTAAGGAGGTTCTATTTTTTATAAAAAAAATTTCATATGTGCGTACGGCGTACTCTAGAAAGGATTGGCGTACTATTTTAGATTACTGCGCGTACCCAAGAGAGAAAAGTGTCTGGCAACGCTGACCGCAACCTTTCTTGTACACACTGCCAGTCTGCGTTAAGATGTTGCCAGAGGAAGTAGTGCTGTTGTTTTCTCTGTATCAGGGTACCTAGCATATAGACTTAACTTAAATGAAAAAGGTGGTGGGTGCGAAATTATCTGTTACGAAGAGAAAATTTGATGAGTGACCTTAGAATGTCAGATGGATCATTTAGTAACTGTACAAAAATGACTAAAAGTGATTTTGAACTTCTTCTGGGAATGATTGGTCCATTAATAGCCAGAAAAGAAATAAATAATTCAATTAAAAGCATAATTTTATCATTACTCCACACTACTGCCATGTTTAACAAGTTCCTAAAAACAAATTCTTACACCTAAATAATTGTTGCTTAACAAATGTTCACGCTCGCTGACAGTCAACTTCTTAACAAACTGCCAGCAACACTGCAACACGTTGTGTTGCCGGAAACATGTTGCCAGCAACACAGAAACACGTTGCTGCAACAGTGTTGCTCAACAATTGTTTACCATGAATGCGGGGCTTTATTGTACCTAATCATAAAGCCACGTATTCATGGTAAACAATTGTTGAGCAACACTGTTGCAGCAACGTGTTGCAGTGTTGCTGGCAACATAACGTGTCGCAGTGTTGCTGGCAGCTTGTTGAGATGTTGACGGTCAGCGAGCGTGAACATTTGTTTAGCAACAATATATTTACGTATAAGGACGTGTTTTTAGGAACTTGCTAAGCATGTAGTGTGGACTGTGGAGTAAAGATAAAATTATGCTTTTAATTGAATTATTTGTTTCTTTTCTGGCTATTGATGGACCAATCATTCCCAGAAGAAGTTCAAAATCACTTTTAGTCATTCTCGTACAGTTACTAAATGATCCATCTGACATTCTAAGGTCACTCATCAAATTTTCTCTTCGTAACAGATAATTTCGCACCCACCACCTTTTCATCTTTTTTTATTGTTAAGTCTATATGCTAGGTACAGAGAACACAATAGCACTAGTTCCTCTGGCAACATCCTACGCAGACTGGCAGTGTGGACAAGATAGGTTGCTGTAAACATTGTTTCCAGCAACATTTGCAGTTGCTTTCAACAATGTTGACCAACTGTTGCTCAACAATTGTTTGCCATGAATACGTGGCTTTAAACATAATTCAAATGTTTTTCAACTAATTTAGTTAGGAACCATGAAACACAATAATTTATAAAGGAAACAAGAATATCGACTAAGTGCTATAATATTTTTCAACTGTACCTATAATACGAGAGTAAAAAATTGTACAAATATTTTAAGCATTTTCCAACAAATTTCATAATTTTTTATTAATCTGAAACTGTTTTATAACTCTTAAAAACTGAAATAAATATTTATCACATTCATTTATTTGTATTTATTTATCATATTCAAGACATTACAGGAAAATAGAAAAAGGTAAGGAAAAAAACACAAAACTACTGAATAATAAATATTTTATTTAAAATAAATCATAGTATAAATAACCGTTTCTTTTACCAAATAATTACTATGAAATTTTAAATTTTCATAATAATTTTTTTAAAGATATTTCCTGAAAAATAAACCTAGTCCGCCATTGGGCGCGCGAATCATAACTGTATTATTCAGTTGGTCATTTTTTCCTGAAATAAAAAGAAACTGTACTGTTGATCGCGTTCTTTTAGGTGTCAAGTTTCACTGCACGACTATCGTGAACATGTCGAACAAAATTTGTTCACCAACATACATTTTCAATCTAAATAAACATGAAACGGTGCATCCTCGGGGATGCCTCACAACTTTTTAGAATTTATTTAGAAATAAAATTTACAATTGAAACAAATTCTGTTTGGTGCGTTATTCGCGGAATAAAAATGCATCTAAAATCGGCTGATCGGTATTGCCGTCTCTTTCCTTTAGATACAGATTACCGAGTGATCCACGCGTCCGCTTAACGGTTTAGGGCCCTGTCTCTCCGGGCTGCCATAGCAACGCAACCGGTTGCGCTACCGTGGTTATTCAAAGCTACCAAAGGAGACATGTACGCAATTTCAAAAAATCAATTTCGCGGCACATATACTGGTATTATTTATAAATTATGTTGAAATTCGCTAAAATTTATATTTTTACGTTAAAAACATCTATTTTATAGTAAAAAATGTTTGTATATTTTTTCTTAAAATATTTTTTTCATATTTCAATTTTTTTTTCGGTCAAACTGCCTGTATTTCGTTAAAATTACGTTAATTTGCCAAAAAACAATGTTTCAAAGATCGTGCGGTGAGGGGAGCGGCGCAAATAATTGTCTGGCAGCCCAACCAAACAATCCAGCCGCCAGTAAGAAATACTTGACTGGTCGCCCAACCGACTGGAAGTCGGGTGAGGTAGCCTTCATTGAAGTGCATGCATTTGGTGGCAGCTCAACCGGTTACACTGCCATGGCAGCCCGGTGAGACAAGGGCCTTACGTCTGTTTTAATCACAGTTCAAAAATTATGGTGACTTATGCCACGCTTGCTGCGGCAGCAAATACTTTTATCGCAGCGTATGCCTCCTTCGCAGTTGGCACAATATGGCCGGCGGGAAGAACGAAACCATATCGGCCATTGTCCCGCAGCTCAATAGTATAGGAATACTTGATCTTCCTGTGACCTTTGGCCCAATCATCCGATCCGCCAGAAGCTGCATACAAAGTGGTGGCGCTCGAACCCACTGTATACGACATTCCGCTTACTTGCTTTATTGCCTGAATAATATTGTAAAACGAAAAAAGAAACATGAAATATTGTTTGACTCATAGCCGCCTGGATGACAAAAATAACTGTCTGTTCTTTACGCGGTTTGTCCAGTTAAGAGTTTATCTAACGGTGTCCCAGACATGACTCCCCAGGTCTGTATCTCGATTTTTTTTAAGATAACACCATCAAACCCTATTTATTCGTAAATGGGATGCAATTCTCTATAAGATGGCGATCAATTATCGACGATATCTCTGTATACGCCAGAGAGGCAACATTCTTAAATATTCTTAAATAGCACCATATGTGTTTTTTTAGCTATTCTGATAGAACTTTTTATTCTCTTTTCAACTGTGTAATTAATTACCAGTGTTAAATTATAAAATTTTTGAGATAAACGCTATTAAACTTTACATACAACATAATTATACATGTACCTACTTTAGTGGTTCCCAAAGTTAACTGAACCGCGACCCACCTAACAATAACTTCCAAATTCGGGACTCACCTCTTTTCATGAAGAAAAAAGGGGCATAACTATATGAATGAAGGACTGTTCAAATAAGAAAAAAAAAATATTCAGTTACAATCGAAAATTGCTTGCCGTCCGTCAGTGGCCGGTCGGTCGATGTATCATCCTATTTTTCAGGGCCCACCCAATATTTGCTCGCGACCCACCAGTGGGTCACGACCCATAGTTTGGGAAATGCTGACCTACTTGATATTTTGCGTTTATCTTGAAAATTTTATAGTGAAATACTGGTATTTAATTACATGGACGATTATTGTAGATAATAGACGCGTCGACAACTTAGGTCATTTACGTCTTCAAGACAACAATTTATAATCTGCCAGCCGGCATACACAAACAGACTAGTACGGGCTCGGGCTCCTGGGAACGCCAATTCCCAAAGAACATTGGAATGCAATTGCGAGAACAACTACATTCCAATGTTCTTCCCTGGGGGATACACGGATGAAAATAGAATTAAGAGCTCTATAAGAATAGCTAAAAATACCTATGGTGCTATTAAAAAAAAGTTGATAATTGCCTCTCTGGCCTATAAAGAGTCATTGTCGATAATAATTGACCGCCACCTTGTAGAGTATTTCATCCCATTTACGAATATATAGAGTGAGATGGGGTCATCTTCAAAAATAATTGAGATCCAGATCTGGGGAGTCATGCCTCAGCCTGGAACATCCTGTAATTCGAGAATCACTGAACCGATTTGAAAAGTTCTGTCACTGTTTAAAAGCTAGTTCTTGGATTAGAACCAGACCTGGGGGATTGTAATAGATGAACCACAATAACTCCATATAAACATCTCAACACTTTCGTATACTCACAAGTCCGCAACCAACTACGTATTATGATTTCCTTTCATAATGTCTTAGTTTACGTTATATTGTACCTGACGGTAATTAATTCAAATTATATATAATACTGAAATTACGTAAGAAACACACTTTGTATATTGTTTCACCATCCAGAAGGCAGTAGTTTTAATGACGTTTGAGGATTCTGAATGGAAGACCGACCTTTATTAATGATATTGTCAAGTAAATGAAGTAATACTAATCTTGCTTATTGTAGATTATAGACGCTTGACAACTAAGATCATTAGCGTCTAATTACATCAAATTAAATGAAACGACATCACAAAACATCTATGAGCGGAGGTGGAATTCGAACCCACAAGAAAGGCCGCAGCACCCGTTACACCAGGCTGTCCTCAGTACGTGATTTATTAAACAATTGGATTTTTCAATCGATTAATTAATTTATTGGTTAAAAAAGGGTCTTGGATAGACAGAAACAAACAGACTGATGGAAGAACAACAAAGTGATCCTATAAGGGTTCCGTTTTTTTCATTTTGAGGTACGAAGCCCTGAAAATACGTTTGTTTACAGTCTACAGATATTCTATTGTAGGAGAGATAAACAATTTCCAATCAGTGAAAATTTATCAGAAATGACAAAAGGTCGGTCCCCATTAGCGATCAGAGTCTTACTTGTGCAGCTTTCTGTGCCACTTTTTGCAGATCTTGGTAGTCTGGAGGAACGACATTATCGTAGCCCCAAGGATAAAGAATATATTGTCCATAAGAATGGAAAGATAAATAAGCTTTAAAATCAGCTCCAGTTGAATCAAAGAAGTTTTTAATCGCTGCAGTTTCTGGTTCAGAAAAAGCATTCATTCCACAGTAAATTTCCTGACACGGATTGTGGGATGTTCCTTTGCCACCCCAGCGGTAGCTAAAATATTCGAAATTAAGATAAACAAAAATATAATTAACATTTAATCAATTTTAATTTACATTCATAAGAATTTAGAGAATATTATATGAAAATTTTAAATAGCGAGAAAGGAGAGGAGAAGAAGAACTAGAAGTAATAAGAAAGGGTTTAAAAACAACAGACGCCACTCGCACCATTACTATCGAAATGCGCACTGGAAGAAAAGACGTAAAAAACACAAATTTGAACTCTGAGCACAAAAACCGAAAAAGTTATTCATCATAAGCTTTGTACATATAAGATTTTATTGGAATTATTGACAAAAGCCTTAAAAAACAGTCAAGTTGACTGATACAAGAAAAGAATTGTCGATTCTCAGTGGAAAGCGGTAAGAAAAAGTCGTGTAGAACAGTACACCGAATAACGGAAGTAGTAGAAAGAAGTCAATCGAGGGCAGAAATAACGATAAGGGTACAAACCCAAAGTTTCTGTTCAAATCTGTGCCACTGCACAGTCCTGAGCCACGCCGGTTCTTTCTCCATAACCTGTCGGTGGTATGTGAATACTCATAGCCATCTGGATTAGCGACAGGCAAAATATACCAATCAATGTTTTTGATCGTCTCGCTTTCGGTATCATATCCTTCGACAATTTGATCGATAATGTAAGTAACCGTCGCCGGAGATATCCATTCTCTGGCGTGGATGCCTCCATCGACCCAAATAGCTTTGTTGGACGCATTGCCATTCGATATGCGCAACAATTTCAAAGCGCGCCCTTGATGAGACGTGCCAATTGTTCGAACAGAGCACAAGTTTGGATATGCAGTGGCTAGAAAATCAAGGTATCCATGGATATCGGACAGACGGTGATACGATTGCCATGTCATCCGATGACCTAAATTCATAAAGAAACTGTTAAATAAATACCAGTTGAAATGTAAAACATTTGTTATAATCAAAAAAAAATTATATACTACGAAAAGTTAGAAATTATTAAGCTTTATTTAAATAGATATTGTAAATTATAGACGCTCGACAATAGAGGTCATAAGCGTCTTATAAGCCCTATTTCATGCAACTAAATCACATGCAGTGAAATACCATTTAATACATTATTCTTGTTTAAATAAACAGTATTTTCAAAATGAAGGGCTGTTTAATAATTTCAACAGAAAAGTATATTACAATCAGTTGTGGATTTGCAAATTTTACGCCCATATTTTTTACTTCCCACCTCTACTATGGTAGGGAAGTAATGGATTCAGTCCGAAAACAATATTTCGAGATTTTAAAAGATCTTCACGTTTTGAGACCCTAGCAATCGTTTAAGATCATTTTCTGACTGATGTCTGTATGTGTGTGTGTATGTGTGTATGTGTGTGTGTGTGTATGTGGTCAATTTTTCGCCTTCGATATCTTAAGAACGGAACAACATACGGGCATGCCGATTGTTCTATTGTGTTTATCAGCCTTTAACTTAGATCTGATTAGATTTTGAGTCAAATCGGTTCAGTGGATCCTGAGATATTCAAAAAAACGTCCTCAATGTCACGTATTAACATAGGTAAAAAAAAATATAAATGAATTCTAGATGTTATAATATGAAAAAAATGTAAATATTTTTTTTCTCTAAAATGTATAGTTTTCGAGAAAAAAAATATTTTACTAAAAAAAATAAAAATTGTACGTAAATCAAGGTAACCATGATTTTTGCTATATTAAGCTAGCCATCAATAGATCACCAAACAAAAAAGAGGGCCATGCTTTTTTCAAAGAATAAAAATTAAATTGTGTTTTAAAGACCACCAACAGCTAAGGTTATTTGGGCCTAGTCAAAGAATAAAAAAAAGAGTGTTTATTTTTTGCAAATATTTACTAGGTGGGAAGTATAGGACTGGTCATCAGTCGAATTTTTTCCGCCCCAACTCATATGGTTGTGTTGCCTTTTAATTGACTAACAAAAACTTAAAAGCAAAAAGTAGGTAAAAATAGGTATTTATTTCTTTAAAGATCTTCACAAACAAAGATTGAATGGAACTTGGCACCATTTTAGATTTCCATTCTATTTGTAACCGAACAAACTGCAGGTAGAGAAGAACCTGATGTTTTTGGTAGGATATCTGTATTGCCTTTGTGCACCAGAAGATTAAGTTCTTGCAGGGAGGTCGCGATGACATATTAATTTAATTTCTTTATATTTTGGGGAGGGGTCACAGGACTAAACATGTTAATCAACGCTATTCTAGATCAGCGCAGTAAATAGGGCCTGACAAATGGCAACCGTGGCCCGCGTGACGGGTGCAAACCTGAAGGGCGCAATCAGCGACGCGAATATGATTGCTTTATAGTTTATTTGAATAATATATCAAGAAAAGAATTTTAAGGGACGCGAAATCAGAATCTTGCCCTGGGCGCCGACGACCCCAGTTACGGCACTGCTCTAGACAATCGCGTTCATTTGTATTAAATGGTATTTCTAAAGTTTAAACTACAATCTACATACGCCAGTATACCCCAGTTAGCTGTGGGCCAGTGCTGCATATCTGAGCCCAGCGAATTATAGCCGAGCATAGCACCTAAGCGAGTGTTCCCTGGCGTTAAGACTAGACGACGCCACGCTATAAATATTCTCGAGTCATAATTCAGAATACAATAATAACAGAGTAGATGTGAAATTACAGTACAAAAATCTGCATACAACGGAAAGATGCTTGTATAATTTTTTTCAGATTTCAGAGTTAAGTCGTACTCGAAAACGCAATATTTTTAGAATATTGTTTAATTTCCAGCCTTTCAAGGTAGACTAGAAGAACTAAAGAAAAAAATAAAAAGACTAGTTTAGTAAAACCTTTCAATGGCAAATGGATAAGTTGAGGTTCCACTACATTCATCCTTTAGGGGAGAGAAAGAGGGGGGAAAGGGAGAGAGGGAGAGAGGGGAGAAGGAGAAAGGGGGAGAGGGGAATGGGGAGAGGGGGGAGAGAGAGATCGTAGATTATAGACACTCGACAAGTGAAACTTCGTGGGATGTTATTTATATAAACTATTACTCGAATTATTACATAACAGTTGTATTTCTGTCACTGTGGTCAAGAATTCTTAAAATTATGTCATCTGGTTTGGAAAACTGCTAGGTCAAAAAATTTAACAAACACGTCTAGTCTACCTTAAAAAAATAACGTTTTAATGATATTTTCTCAAATCTAGTGAGTTTCCGTTGTAACAAATTTCACTGTAAAAAAGATGAAGAACAGGAAAAATAAATCAAAAACCAATACTACAAAAAAAAATTAAAATAGCAGAAATGTAACCTGTGATACGATCGGCTTAAATTAACATAACAAACCTCTTCTATTGGCAAGTTCTTCATCGAAGTCAATTTCTGGGTTCTCGGTGTCAATGGCCCTCTGCAGGTCGTCAATGATTACCTCATACCGTGCATTCGCTCCATCCAGCAACGTTTTAGCAATGTCCGTGCTGTCGGCTCGCACCAGGAAGTCTATTGCTGAGGTGTTGCCGCCCCACGCTGATATAGCTATCAAAATTTAAATACTAATCAGTAAAAACCGGAGACAGTGGTACCCATGTAATTATTATTATTATTATTGTGGATTATAGACGCGTCGACAACTCAGGTAAATAGCGTCTTCAAGACAACAATTAATAATCCATTTGTATATTAGAATCTGCCAGTCGACATACACAAACCGACTGGTACGAGCTCGGGTTCCCGGGAACGCCAATTCCCAAAGAACATTGGAATGCAATTGCGAGAACAACTACATTCCATGGTACCCATATTATTCCCATACTTATAATACGCGCAGTGGCGTATCCAATAAAGCTTCGCACCCGAATAATACAAATTTGTCTAGAAATCATTCTCGAAGCGAGCATTGCAAATCTGAGGTTACGCTACTGCGTATACGCGACATACAGGTGATCACATAAAGTCTTCCACTACGGAATTTAAATTCTTACTGAAACTTTTTGAGAAAAATGCAATCAAATTGGCTATTATTGGCTTCCCGACAATATTCAAGCATGTGTAGTGAGTTTAGTACGGCTGAGGATATTATATAAGGTTTTTTTTGGAAAATTTTTTGCAGCCAATTTATTTATTTGAACGAGTTATATTTATATTAAACGTTTCGCCTTTTTAGGCATCATCAGAAATATTCAGAATATTACTGATGATGCCTAAAAAGCCGAAACGTTTAGTATAAATATAACTCGTTCAAATAAATAAATTGGCTGCAAAAAATTTTCCAAAAAAAAACCTAATATTCAAGAATATTTTGGAAATTCACGAGGAAATTCATAACCGACTCGATTTCCATTTTTTTTATAACATTGAGATCAAATGTCTTAAAGAACTTCCCTCTTCAACATGTCACTTTTTTGACATTGCCATACTCAAAAAATATTCTCTTTCCGATTTCGTCGAATAAAGTTGGGGTTGCCATTTAAAAAAATTTCCGATGCCATTTTAAAAAAATGCCGATGCCATTTAAAAAAATGGCCGATGAAGTGAAACTTATTTGAAAATATGCCTTTTTAAAAAACAAAATCGAGCATTTTGCTCAAAAATTTACAGCAAAAATTTAATTTACATACTGAAAGGACTTTATGTACCTACTCACTATATATACAATTTATGGTACTTTTTTTATACTACCCGAACTCGAGTTATCAGAATTAATAAAAATAAAGAAATAATTTGTGCAATTTCCTTAATCAAATTCAATATGTTTTGAGAAATATCACTGTATTTTATACTTTCTCGCTAAATTACTGCAAAATTGTACAAAAAATTGTGCAAAAATTCCATATAATTGTATTTAAAAAAACGTTCCATAAATAATACAAAAATCATGCCGTCGTTTTGAAATAATAATCATATTTTTCTAACTGCCACCTTCAAGGCATACAACATTTTTTTTGTTTGGCATTTCAATTTAAAAGTGAAATTTTCCAGTTTATATTTCAAGAAATGTTATGAGTTGTAAAATAAATTGAAAAAAAAATAATTGCTTTATCCTCTATTCATATATTCTAATTTAATTTTCCATGGACCTTGTAGATGGAACAATTCTTTCCAAAACGTCGGCGTAACTACTGTAATATTTAGAGTGCATTTCTAATTTTTTCAATTAAGTAACGCTGTTGATTCAAATTAATTCTGATAAACATAAAAAACCAGCCGATTTACATAGATAGTTAAATTTAAAAGATTCATTAATGTATTTCAGAAACGGTAATTTGTTGTTTTGTTTCCACAAAAAACGATAGTAAAGGTAATTTTTGCCATACTCACTATAAAACAGCTGCTTTACATGCATGTATGTATGCATGTAAAGTGACTTCTGACAAGCCGGTGTGCGTGAATATCTTTCCCACATTAGTGTGGGAAAGTAATCAATGTCCATAGTGAATTATGTTTATTCGCCACGATCCACCCTCTATACGTACGTACTCTATAGGTACGTGCAGTATGGAGCTGGGATTTTAGATGGTAGCGTAGATCATAGCAGGGCTTGCTTAAAATAATGCATTGTTATATTTATGCGAGCGTACACAACGACGCAGTGAGTGTAGCAGGTATAAGCGCTTTTACAAGAGCTGCTAGATTCAAGAATGTATATCACCATTCTTTCAACGCGCTGACTACTACAATCAACGTGTGACAACTGTCAAATGGCCGTTACAAGTTTCCCAATGGATGTGACTAGTTTAATAAGTGAAATTTTGCTAGTTTTTATTTAATTTGTTTTTAGTTTTTTCTAAGACGTATTTAAAAGTTCCATACGTAAATATTCAAAAAACCAGTTTGGGTAAAATTTTAATTCTTGGTATAAATGATGAAATTCGCCATGTTTAGATCGTTTTGTATTAATAGGGTGGACATGATAGCTCCTACCCAAATTTGCATTTAAAATATACCACTTTGTAGCAGAAGAACACAAATATTCGTCTTCGCTAATTGACATTTCAAACGCGATTTAAGCTTGTATCAAAGTTTCGTTAATCGTTGTGCAAACCTATAAGCGCTTATAATTTCAGCCACCATCTACCATACATGCTAGAGCATCTAGAATCCCAGCTGCGTACTGCACGTACCTTTAGACTATTACCTACTGGCAGTTACTTTCGACATACTATGGAACGATGGCGACACAAAATGAACTATCAAAAATTGTTGAAAATTAAGTGAAAAGCAGCTGTCTTATTATCTTATAGTGGGCATGGCAAAAAATACCGTATATATCTCGTGCGTAATGATATTAGGTACTACTCGTGTGACTGTTAAAATTCGCTATCGCTCGTTTTAACATACTGTCAGTATTCGTCAGTAATATACCTCATTACGCCACTAGATATACAATCTACTAATAATTAACAAAATGTATACATTTTCTAAACTTACCTTTCATTTCACTCAGTTGTCTTATTGTTTTTTTAACCGAATCACTACTCATAACCACCTTCCACACTTGTGAACCAGAATACGACACACGCGATTCGAACCCGGGATCCTTCGATGTCGAATCAGGTTTGACGAGCGAAACGTTAGACTCCTTTTCGTATTCGTCGGCTTTTATTGCTTCAGCCAATTCACCTTCAGCAACAACTTCCTTGGGAACTTCTATTTCTAATTTTGGTTCTTCAGAATTTTTTAAATCCTCTTCATTTATCTTCTCGTCAAATTTCGATGGTTTTTCTAAATCCAAATCACTTTTAGATTCCTCTAATTTTGAATCATTTGGTCCCAAAGACGCATCTTCTGATTTTGAACTAGACGTTTCTAATTTCGAATCAGACAAATTTAGATTTGAAGTGGATTCCTTTTCTTCTTGTTTTGCGTCTAACTTAGGAGCCGATTCTATTTTAGAATCGGTTGTTTCCAATTTTGAAGCAAAAACATCTATTTCTGAAACGGGTGTAACTTTTTTAGAATCCGATTTTTCAACTTTTGAATTAAACACATCTATGTCTGAAGCAGGTGATCCTTTTTTAGAATCCGATGTTTGGATTTTTGAATCAAGCACATCCAACTGTGAAGTAGATTCGTCTTTCTTAGAATCTAATGTTTCCACTTTTGAACCAGAATCTGTTTCCTTTGGAGTTTCTATTTTTGAAATAGATTCCTCTTTTTTAGAATCTGCTGCTTCTAACTTCGAATCAGTCACATTTAATTTTGAAACTTTCTCGTTTTCAGCACCTGTTGCATTCAATTTTGAATCAAACACATCTATAGTTGAAGGAGGCGTTTTGTGTTTAGATTCCGATGCATCTAATTTTGAATCAATTACGTCTAATTTTGAAGAAGACTTTTCGTTTTGAGATTTTGACGCGTCTAATTTTGAATCGAACACATCAAGTTTCGATGTTGCTTCTTCATTTCGAGACTCTGACGTCACTAGCTTTGATTCGGAAAAAATCGCGTCCGACGTTCCCAATTTTGAATCGGACACATCTAATTTTGTAACCGAATCTTGTTTTTTGGAATCCGACACTTGCAATTTAGAAACAGACGGATTAATTTCTTTAATATTTTTGAGCGGATCGACGTCAGGCGTCGATTTTTTATTTTCAATTTCACTTTCCAACAGTTCGGGTTCATCATCGGTTATTTTTGTCACATCGAAAATATCGCTCACATCGGTCGGTATTCGGCCAGGTTCGGCAATAACTTTATCATCGACCAATTCCGGTTTCTGAGCATTGATTGCGATTGTCGACAACAATTTAGTGCCAACGACAATCTTATCGTCGAATCGCAGTCGATCACGATGTACGTCATCGTCTTTGTTCAACTGTCTCGCCGCGCGTTCTCGATCCCAAACTTCATTCGATTCGAACTGTTCGTCTTTCAATAGTCTCGATTCAACCCGATACGGTATGCTCTTAACAACGGGTTCACCTATGTCGACGTAGAGAGCCTCATTACGGGCAGGATAAGCGCGCGACGCAACAATCGCGAGCGTCGACAACAATGCGAGACCGCGACAAAACAACAGCGACGGACCACTGACGACCGGTCGATGCATTGCCATGGCGACAAATAACCCGTAGAACATGTCAGCGGATTGTTTTATAGGCGCCGGTTTGCTGTGCTGGTGGAGCGTTGATGTCTCCACGATCGTAACCAACGAAATAATGTTACAGGCAGTTTCAAAAGACTGCTCTTGCTGATCAGAAACTAATCGATCTGGTAAAAACAGATTTTTGACCGAGCAGCTGATTTTTTATAGCACGAAATATAAATTTTGACGAACTTTTACTATCACTAAAAAATGTAAACTTTCTGTTCGAATAAAAAATTTCTAGAATATCAGTTATGACAATCTGGCATACACTTTAAATCAAAATATATAGAAAGAATATATTAATATAATTATTAATTTTATAACAGCATTTGTCCATTTTATTTATAAATTAGCATGTTCTACGATTCAAAATAAATGTTATTTTTAACTGACTTAAAAAAAAGAGGTCATTTATAAACCGATTTGGAAAATTCTTTTTTTTTTGGATAGGGTATACCTCGAAGTTAATCCCATATAAATTTTACTTACATCGGTTCAGTAGTTCGGCTAATTTTAATAAAAGTGAGTAGCGGCGTGCGATTCCTTTAAGGTAAATGTCACTTTTTGACACATCACACAGCGTAAGAAATCGGTTTAATATAAAATAAAAAGAGAGTAACGGCGTGTGATTCCTTTAACTAAAAAGTAAAAAATAAAAAACTTTTTAACAAAAAAAAACCTTCTTCAAAAAGCCACAAGAGGAAAATAATAAAACTTTGAGGTCTGCGCCATTTTAATAATATGAAATCGGTTAAAAAGTGCCAATTTAATTAATATCTACTTTTTAACCGACTTCATATTTTATTAAAATGACGCAAACCTCAAAGTTTTATTATTTTCCTCTTTTTTGTGGTTTTTTGAAGGAGGTCTTTTTTGTTAAAAAGTTTTTTTATTTTGTCAATTGTCAAATAAATTTTGTTTTGTTTTATCAATTGTCATATAAATAGTTTTTGAAACTCCTAATCCTTATCGGCAAGTCGACCAACTTATTTCTCAATACAATATTAATTATAAACATTAAACCTTTAAAAAATCATACAAGTGGCAGGAAGATTCGTCATGTACTCTCATACCATAAAAATATACACACTAGTGAAAATAATAACTGACAACATTTTTAAAATTAAGTTAAAATTCATTGGTAATATTGGTACCGATTTGGTATGATGTGTGCACTAAAAATAATAATTTTACTACTTTAATATTTTTTTAGATAATAAACCAAATTCAAGTCACATTTGCCATTGAACTAATGTAAGTAGTGACGTTTATATACGAACAATATGATACTTTAGCCATTTAAATAATTTTATTATAATACTAGCGGCCCGTCCCGGCTACGCCCGGGTGGTATGAAATTATGATCTAATAGCGGTTTTTAAGACCTACAATTTTTCGTACATTGTTTTGATGTATCTCTAAAGATTTGGCCAGCGTTAGCCATGTAAGCGTACGAAAACAGTTTTTTTTGACAAAACACCGTCATCGTTAAGCCATTTTGTACAAAATATATACACAAACCTTCCTCGTTTATCGCTCTTTCTATTAGTAAAAACCGTTTAAAAATCCGTTGCGTGGTTTAGAAGAAGTAGGCGGAGAAACAGACAGAGGCAGACAGTGACTTTGTTTTATACTATTTAGAAATTAGAGATTTCAAAGTATTCTACTAAACTATCATGTCGCTTCTAAAATGATATAGGTATATATTTTTTATTGTTTCCAATTACTTTTTTATAAAGACTAATATTTTGAGGTTAGCTAGTATTTAGGGTGTAAAATGTAAATAAATATACTAGTCAACGGTCCGGACACCTGGCGTCGGGACGCTTTAAAAGATGTAAAAAAAAACCTAGTAATTTGTCAAAGCCTAACATATTTGGTACAGGGTTAATTTTTGACCACGAGCTCTTGGCCTATAAAGGGTTATTGAACAGAGCAAAACAGATTAGGTCTAGATAATATAATATATAATATAGCGTTTATGGTGTAGCAGCGATGGCGTTGTCTCTACGTGTAGCAAGTTCTGGATCTAAAGTGGCAAAATGCCAATGTCGCGAGGCGCCAGTCGCATATTGTTTGTCACAAAGCAGACCTGGGTCAATAACCGGACCCAACTGGAAGGTTATGTGATACGGTACATCGACATGCTGACTGATACGGTTGTTATGACATCCGATCATTTATCACATCAATAATCTATATATTATAATATTAGCACGGTTCAGCGGCGTAACCACCAGTGTTCCGCGGAACACGGGTTTTAGGGGCCCGCACGGAAATATGTTGTTGTTTCTTCGTTTTTAGCAGTGACGGATTTAACCTTAGGCCCGCGCAACATTTGAGGAGCGGCAAAATTAAGAAGGCGCCTGAACCTAAACATTTTTCCCGGGCGCTAAGTCAAAATTGATTAATTTTTCCGTCAACGAATAATATATTTTTATTTTTTATTATAATTGAAGTAAGTTTATCATTAATATCTACAAATTGGTGATTTTTACTCGAAACATGTTTCGACATCGATTTTTAGAGTAAACATTACCAATTTGTACATATTAATGACAAACTTACTTCAATTATAACAAAAAATAAAAATATATTATTCGTTGACGGAAAAATTAATCAATTTTGACTTTCCAGCTCCCGGGAAAAATGTTTAGGTTCAGACGCCTTCTTAATAATATACAGGGTGAGTTCGACCACCCGTATCAGTCGTTTTTTTCGAAAACGGTTAGTCGTAGAGAGTTGTGTCAAAAATTTGTATTATAAAAGTCCTAATAAAGAATCGAATGGTGATAATTTTTTTTCCGGGAAGGTCGGCTTCCCTATTAGTTTGCTCCAGAATGTCTAGAACTCCGGAATTATAAATGTAACGATAGGTCGAAAGTGGTATTGTTGAAAAGATCTTTAAAAAATAAGCAAGTTTTGTAGGAAAATTTTTTTTATTACTGCCACCCCTGTAAATTTCTGTAAGTATAAATATAAACTATTATATGTTCAAAACTCCGGAATTTTAGAAAGCACGATAGGTTGAAAGTGGTGCTGTTGAAAAGCTCTTTAAAAAATAGGCAAGTTTTGTAGGAAAAATTATTTAATTACTGCCACCCCTGTTAAGTAACAATCGTTTGAAATTATTAAATCAAATTTTCATTATAACGATCGAAGTCGGCATTAAAAATCTAGCAACCTTAGACATTATCACAAGTGTTCAAACTGTCTTCCATTTACTCTTTAATACATACTACTGAGCTCTTCTGGTCATACTGTGAGTGTACTTCTTCAGTGTTTAATGATCGATAGATAGGTAACTAGATTTTAAATGCGGACTTTTAAAAAGTTCGTTATTATGACATTTTAATTTAGTAATTTCAAACAAATATTACTTAACAGGGGTGGCAGTAATAAAAAAAATGTTCCTACAAAACTTGCTTATTTTTTAAAGATCTTTTCAACAATACCACTTTCGACCTATCGTTGCATTTATAATTTCGGAGTTCCGGACATTCTGGAGCAAACTAATAGGGAAGCCGACCTTCCCGGAAAAAAAAATTATCACCATTCGATTTTTTATTAGGGCTTTTATAACACAAGTTTTTGACACAACTCTCTACAACTAACCGTTTTCGAAAAAAACGACTGATACGGGTGGTCGAACTCACCCTGTATATTATACTTTGACGTTACAAGAAAGGCGACATATAAGTACACGGGCCTAAGGTGCTATCACAATCAAATGCGCTACTGGTTTTTAGAGTTCCGTACTTCAGAATGAAAAAAAAAACAGAACCTTTATAGGATCACTTTTGTCCGTCGGTTTGTCTACTCGACAAGACCCTTTTTCTCATGAACGACCAGAGATATCAAGTAGAAATTAATATCAAATACTAAGGGCTACAACTACACGCGTAAACATTTTTAGCTATATGATGATTTCAGATCAAGAAAAACTCTTGCGCAAAATCGAAAGCTGTGAACAATGCAATGTCTAATGATTAAGTGTTGACCGTTGTATTTCTAGTAATAAACATTTTGACTGAAGTGATTGATGTTTTACTTTTTATTCATCACATTTATTTCATCAGCATTCCGGAAAAACGTATGGCAACCCTTTACCCTACCCATGCACAGGCGTAACTAGATAGACAATCTACCCCCCGGGCTTGAGAATGGCCGAGCGTGTAGCAATGCTGTTGTTTACATGTCGTTGCTATGGTTCCTCTATTACAAGTCCCCAGTTCCCGGGTTCTATAGCCCTAGAGCTGGTAAAAGTGTCAATTGGATTTTCAATTTAATATTAAAAAAAAATAATGAATTGAAAATATGAATTCATGGTGCTAGGTCCAAATAACCTTATCTGTTGGTGGTTTTTAAAACACAATTTCACAATTTTACAATCTACCCCCCCCCTAAAAATAGGAATTAAAAAAAATAATACATTTTCTCAATAGAAACTGATCAAACAGAGACAGGTTGGGAAACGACCATCCCAGCTTCATATTCTAGTAAAGCCAATGCGGTCCACGTAAGCGTTGTTACGCTACTGGCACGGTTACATTTATTAATTTAAATGGATAACGGGCAGCAGTAGCCCTTTGATGTTTTAATCTGATAGAACGGTTCCGTAGTTCAATTCGATTACGCTTAAAACATGTACAGCTACAAAACCTGTATAGTGTATAAGTTATAACTGACAGATAAGGCGATTTTGAAAAAAAAATTGTATTTGATTTAAGTATGACGAATTTTAGCCACCTACAACATTCGTTATTTTTTAGACAGCTTTACTATCCAAAGTGTAATTTATATTAGAGATTCGCGATTCGAAAATGGTTGAGCAGTAGGCAAAAATCGAGTGAAGTCGCTGGTAAAGGCTAGTTAAAAAAATTAAACCAAGATTTTTTCCACCTTACGGCCGCCATTTTGAATTCACAAAAACATTTTATAACCTAGATTCTAGAATATTCGCGTGATTAAGGCAAATCGAATGGCATCCCGATTATTAAAATCGATACAGTAGATTTAGCCACCTATGAGGTAACAAACTAACATACATATATTATACGTCATACATACTGTTAAAATCATAAGTCTTCCTTTACTTCATTTCAGTTAATAAAAAATTTATTAAAAAACAAAAAACCCGACTACGTAAAAATCGAACTTAAAAGATGGAAACAAGATCAAATGATAACATGCAGTCGGAGGTATTTCTGTTCAATTTGTTACTACTATGCCTCCGACTGCATGTTATCATTTGATCTTGTTTCCATCTTTTAAGTTCGATTTTTACGCAGTCGGGTTTTTTGTTTTTTAATAATTTTTTTATTTCAAATGTTTTTAGTTAAAAATAAATCGATATAGATCCTAAACGGTCAGTCGATTCGAAAAATGTTGAGGGAAAACTAAAAATGATTTTTAAATACCTATTCAACGATACCCCACTTGACATAGTTTGTTAAGACTTTCATTTTTTTCATTTTCACAATATGGCGTCCTGTGGTCGCCATTTTGAATTTTCACTAACGTCATGTCTTTAGTGACACTCGCCGGACTAAGGGGAATCGATTGACGTGTGAATCATAAAAATCGGCCCAGGCGTTTGGTCGGTATAGTGCTTCAAAGGAACATACATACATAGACTGTTAAACACATTACCACTCCTTTGCTTCGCAGTCGGGTAAAAAAAGTTATACCACTTATACCTCATACTTGCAAGAAACCGTTTTTAGGGTTCCGCACAACCGATGAAAAAACGGAACCCTTATAGGATCACTCTCGTGTCTGTCTGCCTGTCTGTCTGTCGCAGCTTATTTTCTCAGAATCTACTGGACGAAAAAAGTTGGGTATACATATTACAATATAGAGTTAAGTGGCCCAATAACGGAAGTATATAGCGTAAATAAACGAATTCTGATTTTGAAGATTAATTTTGGGGGGTAAATTTGAAAATTAAACAAGCCGTGAGGTGGGTCGTTTATTAGGACTAAAGTGCGACCCTTGAGGTCCACACGACGAACTTCCCAGTTTGATAAATATTTAATAATAATAATTAAATTAGATATTACACAGAAAAGTAATCATTTCAATCATTAAAACATCAATAATTTAAAAAAAAAAAAAAAAAAAAAAACGGCTGAACCGATTTTTATAAAATTTATGTCGGATCAAAATGACGTTAACACGCCTCGATTGACACCCTTACAAAGTCGATATAATTTTTTATTCGCGAGATATTGTGTAAAATCTACTTTTTTGGAGGTTATTTGGTTAAGAAAAAAGAACGGCTGAACCGATTTTGAAAAAATTTCTTTCAGATCATATTTACGTTAATACGCGTCGATTGGCACCCTAACGTAGTCGATATCATTTTTCGTTCTCGAGATTTCGTCTTTGAAAGAAATGTACACATACGTACGTACGTACGTACACACACACACACACACACACACACACACAGACAGACAGACACAGACATCTTTCTAAAAGTAGTGTAAAAATAGTGTAGTGACCTTGAAACATAAAAATTTTTTTTCCTTTTTGATTTCGATTTTCGGACCCATTACAATAACTTCCAGTGGGAAGTTAAAAAAAAAATTTCAAGTGCATCATGTGACATACACATGAAAGGGCTCGTTATGAAAAATACAAATACTTATATATATTATATTTGTTATAATTTTAAAATGCATAGTTTAAAAGATATTAAAGAAAATATACGAAAATCGAGCATTGCTTCCCTCCTAATTCCGAAACTACTGAGCCTAAAATTTTGAAAAAAATAGGGAATATAGGTCTCAACTCTCACTCATAGTTTACTGGAAAATCTAAACGAAAATCTTAAGTCTTTAAATTCCCACGGAAAACGGAAAATAATACGAAAATCGAGCATTCCTCCCCCTTTATCTCCGAAACTAATAAGCCTAAAATTTTGAAAAAAATAGGGAATATACTACCTCACTCATAGTTTACAGGAAAACCTAAACGAAAATCCTATATTTAAATTCCCACGGGAAACGGAATAGTACAGAACCCTCTATGTACGCGCGTCCGACTCGCATTGACCGGTTTTTTATACCCGCCATCTCACATAGGCTGTGCAATATTCGCGACTATCACATAATTGTATATACGATTTCGTTTTCATTGTCATTTTCTTGACTTCAAGGGCCACGGCCAACGAACGCGTACAGTTGCGGTCATAAAAAAAAATTAGGCCTTCGGAATGGAACCAGAAATCACTAATAAAATTTATTATTGTTTTTTACCTCCAATTATCAAGGAGCAGGCCTATTGTATTTAGACATATAGTAATTCAACACTGTCGTATTTAATTATTTTATTAAAAGAGTATAAAACTTATTAAGGTTACACAGATCTTTTCAATTACATATTTAGAAATTGTATAAACTAAAAACCCTTTCATGTACTCATTTTACAATTTTGAGATATTTGTTGTTGAAATGTTCTCAAAATTACCAACAGTCACGGTTTTCTCTTAATTCATTTGAGCAAGATTTGCCGGGGGGCGGGTGGTAGGGAGCGGTATTTGATTGTTGACATAAGGGAGGCACTTAGTATAAATCCGTTCCGACCGTTTACATAATATTATCCTATATATATATTTACTGTGTGTTTTAAATACCACCAACAGCTAAGGTTATTTGGGCCTAACACGAATTCATATTTTCAATTCATTATTTATTCATTTTTTAATAATAAATTGAAAATCCAATTGACACTTTTACCAGCTCTCGGGCTAGAACCCGGAAACTGGGGACTTGTAATAGAGGAACCATAGCAACGCCATGTAAACAACAGCACTGCTACACGCTCGGCCATTCTCAAGCCCTATATTTATTGTAGATTATAGACGCGTCGACAACTTAGGTCATTAGCGTACTCAAGCCCTATATATTGTAGCAAACCTCAAGATGTTACGCCACTGCCTGCAATAGAAGCATCGAGAAGGGATGGTCACAGTGGTGAGGCGTGGAATGGTATCGAAGATACGAGTACCTGCTAGACGTTCTGGAAAGTGCTAGAACGCGCTGTGTTTAAGCCACGTAGCTCTATATAAGCAGGGAGCCGACGGGAATTAGTCAGTCAGTCGTGAGTCAGTGTCGTGTTGAACTGCGAAAATAAATACAGTATATAAATCTAGTTATTTGTTCAGTGTTATTGAAGTGTTTCACTTTGTTTAAGAATTACTATTGTGTTGATTGTTAGAATTGACATATAGTTGTTGCGTTTATTGTTATTGAATTGTTAATTATATTAAATAAATATTTATTCCGCCCACGCAGAAAATAGTTTTATTACAATATTTACTAATCGATAACTGCGGTACTCATATTAATTGTATCTTTAAATTAAATTGTACTAACTAGTAATCGGCTTTGGCTCGGCTTTATACTTTTTGCAAGACCAGACCGTACCTACGGTAGCAAGACCAAGACCATACCTGCGGTAGCAAGACCAAGAATAAGACTCGACTTGCAATATCGAGACCAAGACCAGGTTTGCAAGATTTGATCAAAAACAAGACCGAACTGCGTCTTGCAGATTGGATTTTATTTTTTAATTGACTAATCTTTCAAAAAACCTAGTATACGCCTAGTATCTACTTACTAGATTTTCTTTTGAAAAATTAGTCTTAGGTGCATTCTTAAGAGTAATTGTTAGAATAGCATAATCAGTTTTCTACAACCGTAGCTGTACACTAACCTATACACTAGCCTTGCGATTTCTTTAATTATTATCGCCACCTGAATTGCGTTTGAAATGAAAATAATCTTCATCACGCGTATTATTAAATTAACAAACAATGCAGTGTGCACATAATCATGACCTGCTTTTTACATCTGTATAAAATATTGATGGTTTATTATACGCCACGAGCACAATAGACATCGAATTATAAATACCTTCAAATAATACGACAATTGTCTCATAACGTTTAATAACCCCTGCCAAGGACAACTTTCAAAGTTTCTCCACACTTTCCCACCGTTGTTTAAAAAAACAAAGATTTGATTTAAATGAAACGCATCCGAACCCTTATTAAGTTGGCGCCAGACCATTCGCAATTTCAATTCGGCTTTTAGATAAAAACACTAAACTTTATCTAAAGCTGTGTTTGTTAGCAAGTTTTTAGAAGAGTTCTAAAACAATAAAGCTGTGAGGACTTTCATGGCCGGTTTCAATTGAAAGACATGGAGAAAAATTCTTCCGGGCTGATATGCCGTGGTCAACTGAAGGTTTTCCAGACGTTTCGTCTCTAACAGTGAGAGACATTTTCAGTGCCACTGAAAATGTCTCTCATAGTTAGAGACGAAACAGTTCAAAACTGTCAAAACTTACCAAAAAGCACAACTTTATATAAAAAGAAATGTCCTGACTGACGAAATCTCAGAAACTGTAAAGCCTACAAACATGAAATTTGGCAGGTAGGTTCCTTATAGGACGTATAGGCATCCGCTAAGAAAGGATTTTTCGAAATAAACCTCTAAGGGGTCAAAAGGGGGTGTAGAGTTTTTTTGACAAAATGCTCATATTCGTATTGAATTCAACATACTAACTCTTCTTTAAAAATAAGCAAACCCATATTCGAGCATTTTTTTAAATTCAATCCCTGAGGGGGTAAAATGAGGGTGTAGTGTTTTTTGACTAATGAACTCCTAGGCCAAACCACTGAAGCTATATAAATTTGAAATTGGGACAGTCACTACGAAGGGGTTTTTCGAAATTCAACCCCTAAGGGGATTAAAAAGGGGTGTATATTGCACTGCCTAAACCACTGAAGATAGAAACATGAAATTTGAAAGTTATTTTCCTTACAGACTGTAGAGGTGCACTAAGAAAGGATTTTTCGAAAATCAACCCCTAAGGGGATGAAATGGGGTGAAAATGTTTTTATAGAAAATCGTATTCCCTGAATGTTTCAACTTGAAACTTGGTACAAATACTCTTCAAAACAAATAAAACACGTAATTTAGGATTTTTAAGATAACCTCTAAGGAGGGATGCAACGGGATGTTGAAGTTTGTATAGGGAGGCATACAGAAATCTAAATATAGGTACGTGAGCGGAGCCACAGGTAACATAGAGGGTGAGGCATAAATAAAGAAGTTGCGTAATATGAAAATAACTAATTATTATTTAAAAAGTTACTATAAAGTAGCTATCAAGTTATACTATATAAATGTAAAAATGTCAAATGTAAACAATCGAATCAAATGCGAAACAAGGCTTCTTGATAGTAACGTTTTAACTAATAATTAATTATTTCATATTACACAACTTCTTTATTTATGACTTTGAATAACCTTGTCTTAGGTCGTTGGATTCGTCTCAGTCACGGTTACAAGATTCCGTGAAAAAATCCAGTCTGATTAAAAAAAAATGGAGGTGACCTTGACCCAACCTCAGCATACCAATCGAGACGAAAATCTATTTTACCAACATACGTGGGGACAGCCGTGGTCCAGTGGTTAGCGTCGTGGCCTCTGGATCCGACTGTCGCGGGTTCGAATCCCGCCTCTGCTCATGGATATTTGGTGATGTCGTTTAGACCCAGCTTTGATATTTAATGATACTGGCCAGATACCTTATATGGTGGAGCCACCCCCCAAGTGATATTCTCTTGTATATGTGCATATGCTCTATATATGTGGACATATACAATTGGATATACCTTTTTAAAAAAAAAAAAAAATACCAACATACGTGCCCCTTGATACAAAACAGTTTTTATGCGAACTTTATTTGCTACAATCAATACTTTCTGAGATATAAGTTTGTAACACTTTATGTGCCTCACCTGTATATATAATATATTAACCATGAATTCATTACGTAAATAAATGCACAAATTGTTATAATATTACACATGTAAATAAATCAGTCATCACAACTTTCAGTTTTAATTTTTCACTTGATTTATACGATTTTATAATAGGCAGAGTAAAATGTAAATTAACTGTTTATTCTTAATTGAAACAACAATGTGTACTGGTGTTGGTGACCTTGATAGTCGAAACGCTTCCCTTTTTTAATTAAAAAAAACACTAGCGGCAAAACAGTACCCTGACCTCTAGTCATCAAGCTACTCAAAGTCAAAATTGTCAAATTGATCGCATCTACACCTCCTAATTATCAGGATTATCAAAGTTTAGTGCCAATAAATATTTTCAACTTATTATTATCTTTAACAGACTTCAAAAAAAGAGGTTATCAATTCGACGTGTACATATATTTTTAATTATACGCGAAAAATCCAATACCACGTACAGTCGCGGACTTAAAAAAGTTTACACCTGTATCATCTAATTACCGGTTTTTTTAATTTTTGCATATTGTAATTTGGTTTTCAATAGTAATGTATCTATTACTAAGGTTACATCCTAAAAATTCAATAAAAAATTGTTATCAAAACACCTCATTTGTTTATTATACAATCCAAATTACTCAATATTATTCAATTAAAACATAAACAGATTTGATATACATATTTGATAATAGCAAATTCCTTCCTGCAATGATTCTTCTTTTTTGTTCATCGTTTTAATAATTTCGAGGCATTTAAACGACAATTATTTCTTTTAATTTTTGACATTTACTTTTACCGATTAAAAACTAAATTTGTTGCTAAGCTACTGACTTTTTGTGAACTTACACTGAAAAACTCAAATGTAAACTTTATTAAGTCCGCGACTGTACATTACGAAACGTTTCTGCAGTACTAAATAGACTGCTAAATTCATAACCCTTCTGTTTTCGTATTGTCGGGTAGAAAGTTGCCGAGTTCTGACATAAATAAAATATCACCAACTGTAAGTCAACTTGAATCTGCATGTGAAATCGAATTGAAAGATACATGTAGGTTTCCCAATGGGCATAAAACTTCTTCTAAAGAAAAAAAAAAGCGTTTCGAATGGACATATTCCCAGTACACATATCAGGTATCTTTAAAAAAACATGTTCTTTCATGTATAATATATTATGCTCAGTGGTGTAGTTTTAAATTTCGGCTAGGCATGGTGCCCCCTATGTTATACCTCCGACTCACATGGGGGCGCGTATAGAAACGTCATATAGATGTTAGCAGGCCTATAGCCACCTAAGTTATCATTAATTTTCATAGAAAACAGGGCGAGAAATCAAGTTTTTCCTTTCTGATAGTACAGGGTGCGGCAAATCAAACAGTGCAGTTTTGAAAGGTTGGTACTTCCCGTGTGGTGGGGATAGTGTGATTGTGATGGTCTCATTTCGTCGGGCGGGCCATGCCGTTATCAGTCATTACCATGGTTTGGTCTGGTCAACAACGGGGCTTCGCCGTCCGTACGTTTTTTGAAAATGGTCGTTCTTTCGTCGCAACTCAGCGAGCTTTTTTTGAACCACAATTGGAAGAGCTAATGGGAGAAACAGATATGGGGGACATTTGGTTCCAACAGGACGGGGCTACGGCACATACTGCTCGAGTTTCAATGACGAAGCTGCGATAGATGTTCCCTACGCACCTCGTCTCTCTGAGGGGTGATGTGAGGTGGCCCGCGCGCTCACCGGATTTGAGCATTTGTGATTTTTTCTTGTGAGGCTTCCTGAAGGAAAAGGTTTTTAAACATCGGCCTCACACCTTGGAAGAACTCAAAGAGCGAATTCGGGAGGAAATTGGCGCTATACCAGTCGAAATGTGTCAAAATGCGGCCGAAAACTTCAGAAATCGACTTCATCAATGTATCGCTGCTGGCGGCCATCATATCTTTCTGATGTCATTTTTAAAACTTGATACATAAAACGGCATGATGTACTGAAGAAAATTAAATAAATCTAATTTCTGTCAGTTGCGTAGTTTATTCTTAATAGCCTTTCAAAACTGCACTGTCTGTTTCGCCGCACCCTGCATATATGCAAGTTGTAACCACTTCTTTTCAATTCCGGATCCTTTGGAAATACAAAACACCTGTGATTTAAACATTCGTAAACACAGCACATCGGCATTATCAATGATTTATTATTTTAAATAAATTTATTCTGTACACACTACTATGAACTGCCCACAGGCCACAGACCGCGGTAGTTATATAGCTGGCGCCTCTAGCGGTCAAGTTTGGCAATGTCCATCTCCATTAAACTTTGTAAATAATGCAGGGGCATAAGTAAATATTTCCCAGTCAGTGGGAATTTGAATGAAGGAATAGTGTGACTACGTGGGATGGATAGCTTAAGAGTCACACAATCAGATACTATAACCAGGTGTTTTGCCCAATTTTTTAGCGGACGACCTATATGACAAAAATCTTTTTTTTGTCTCTAAGTATAACTCGTTTGCGGTTGGTTCTAAGCAAATTTTTCCAGGAATTTTTTTTTTCAATTTTTCGTCTGTAGGATCTGTAATGTGATTCTTGGTCATTCATACCCGAACCCTTTAGCCTTAAAAATAGCGTCGGGAGAGCGGGAACCGTTTTATAGGCGAGGGAAAGGATTTGAGGTGAAGAATGCAGAGGGTAACTTCCGCTATCGAATACTGTTAAGAAATAGGCTATAATAATTGGAGCGAACGAGAGAAGCGAGTGAGTAATGTATTACCCAATACATCTTAAATTCATAGCACGCGGGCCAATCCGGATCGGGCCGCTAGTAATATAAATATATTTCTTATATTACAACTAAACTATTCTTGTTATACTTCGAAACAAAATTGACTAGATACTTTTAAACTTTTAATGCTAGTGAATTGCCAACAAAACACAAAAAATATATTTATTGTAGTGCTAGTGGCAAATGCCGATGCACATTTTGATTTGTTAAATAAAAAAAAACATAAATTAATAAGATTTATACGGCTGAATTGCAATTGAAAATTTTTCATTGGAAAGCAGCCAATTATATAATTGATTCGAAACATATTGGAAAAAATCATTTTACCAACCATAGTCACAGTCAGGATTCCAACCTGAACACTCGCATGTAGTGAAAATCTATTGATCTATTAGTTTGGTAATCATGTCACGGTTGAGTACTGTAAGCTCATTTCGCCTCGAAAGTGGAAAGGTTCAGGTTAGAATCCTGACTGTGACTATGGTTGGTAAAATGATTTTTTCCAATATGTTTCGAATCAATTATATAATTAGGAAGTTTCCCCTTTTTATTTTTTTAGTCTAAATCATAGTTCTAAAAATTACAAAATTAATGGCGGAAGAATTTTTGAAATATCTTTAAAAACAACAAAGTTATGCTACTTCAAAGTTTGAATCTGACAATTCTCCCAGAAATTCAGTTTTCAGTCCGGGTGACGTCACGCGGCACGATATTTTTAAAAGTTATTTTCATTTTGTATGTGTGGTAATTTAACATGGTAACTTCCGATAAATCTCTTTCTTTAAACTCGTAAATTGTTATGGAAACACTAAAAACAAACCAGTTGATGACGGGAATCGGGAAATATTGACATATCTAAATTTTTGACAGCTAATTTTAATTTAATATAAATAGAAAAGTCTGTATTACAACAAAATAGTTACTAAGTAACCTCGGTTCTAATTACTCACAAAGCTAAAAAACAGCAAACTTGTACCGCGTGACGTCATATTCAAAAATCAGTTTCGTTGCGACCCCACGTACAAGAAATTGAATATCTCCGTTGAAATTAAAGATATCAAAATAATTCTTTCAACATTTTTAAAGTTATTTTTATTATAATGATGTGACAGTATCATAATTAGTATTTTCGTTCAATAGAAACTTCCTAATTGGCTGCTTTCCAACGAAAAATTTTCAAAAAAAAACATGTTCCGACACTGACTTTCAAGAAGATAAAAAATCAAAAATAATAAAATTGAACCGAATCATTTTGTACCTACGAGTATATACATACACCTTCTTTATTATTTACAACCCGAATATATTTTGTGTATGCATTTCGAACTTGTTTTTCAACTTTTGGCACAGCGAGAGCGCTCGGTAACTGAGGTCATTGTCAACCAATTTTAAATGTGATTCTACTTTTTTTCTTTTATAAAAAATATCATTTACAACTCTGCATGGATACAAATATAAACATTATGATTCTAATTAAAGTAAATACTTTTAAGGTGTCTATTTAATTAAATTAACATCAGGACATAAAACTTGCATTAATTGATGATTAGTATTCCCTATATTATTAAACGAGTAAATCTTGTATATATGTTTCTATGTACCTATATAAATATTTTCTCGAAAACGGCTCTAACGATTTTGATCAAATTTACCGAAAAGGGGTTTCGGGGGGCAAAAAATCGATCTAGCTAGGTCTCATCCCTGGAAAAATTCGTTTTCTTATCGATTTTATCATTTTAAAAAACAGTTTTTTTAACGTCATATAACAGCGTCGTATTGTGAGTAGGCTTTGGAAAAAACAAACTATTTTCATTATTTATGTCAAAATTACTCTGACAGTCAATATTTAACTTATTAAAATAATCAGTAATTATTTGAAAAGTAAAAAAATAACAACAATAAAATCTAAACATAATTATGTAAGTAGTTTTAGCTAATATTTAAATAGATAGGTATGTTATTTTTATATTACTTATATAAAATATGTAGTATAGGTAAGTAGGTACGTTAAATGTAGTATGACGTATAATCTTACCTAGACCTTTTTTCTCAAAAACGACTAACAATTTTGATGAAATTTACAGAATGAGGATTTTTCTGGGCGAGAAATTGATCTAGGTAGGAATTTTGGTTCCAGAGGGGAGCAATTAAAAAAAAAGGTGTTTTTTTATTTATTATAACTCGCTCAATTAAAGTCAGATTGATTCGAAGTCTATTTCTATATAGATTTTATATAATATATCACAAGTGTTAAAATTGTAAATGAACACTAATATAAGAAGTGTCTTGCACAATACTTCTGGCGCCGCGAACGTCTGTGTAAAAACACATCGATTTTTGAAAACTATTGTTAAGATACATACAAAAAAGTTTTGCCTAAAATTTGCACGGCGACCCGAAGGGCCGCACTTTTAGCGCCGCAGGCATGCAGTATATCAAAACACATCGATTTTTAAAAACTATGGTGAAGATGCATGCAAAAAAGTTTTACGCAGGTTTATAGTCTGACGTTTGTTATTAAAAGATATAATATGAATTCTATTTCTTCGAAAATCGATTTTTGTGAGTTTTTCAGTAGGTACCTCCTATGCAAAAAAAATATTTGAAATTTACTGGAAGTTGCTAAGATGACATCACAGAGAAAAAGTACTTCGATAAAGTTGATATTTGGTATCAATGTTTAAAAATGGATTATTGAAACGGCAACGGGCAAGCAAAATTTCATCTGATTCGAACATTTTTACAAGATATTCAATCTATGAAAATCGGTTTTTGCGAATTCTTCAGTCAACAAAACAATAACGGCGGTAGATTTGAAAATGGCGACCTAAGTAATATTTACAGGAAAAAATGCTTGATTCAAGTTGATACCTCGGTTGATACTTAGTTTTTACGCTTAAAAATACACATAGGTATTTAAAATATTTAACAGAAACAATTATTTTAAATTATGTTTCAGAAATAAATTCGTTTCGGAATAATATTCTGAGAAAATAATATCTCACAGCATATAAGTACAATTTCTATTGAACTCATCCGAGCAAAGCTCGGCACCCAGATATTTATTTATTAATTAACAAAAAAAAACCTCCTTCAAAAAAGCCACTAAAAAGTGGAAAATAATAAAACAATGTGTAACATGTGTATTTTCAATTTAAAGTTCGATGAAGAACAAAATAAATAAAACTATTGAAAAGAACATTACCTACATTTTAACCATTGGTTACCAAGGTTACAAAAAGCCGAGCGGGTGATTTTCAAGAAGCTGCAGCGCGCTTACCATTAGTACCACAGAAAAGTTGTGGGAATGAAAATTGTAGGAAATGTAATCCTCTTTAAAACCTTACATAATGAAAGAATTGCTTAAGTCGACCGTTTCTGAGAGATTTCGGAAAAAGCAAAATAGGTGGTAAAATTTCGTGATTTTTCGGTTCCCCCCACGTTAGCACAGGGTCCTCGAGGTCGAAAACTCAGTTTCTACTCCACAGAGTACCCACAAATAACATACCAAAATATCATTAACTTCGGAATACTTTCCAGGTAAAAAGTACCTGACTGCTGGACCTGTTACTATATCTTAGTGTTGATGACTGTTCTTTATAGGCGATATCAGAGAGATAACTGAGGGGAACATCGTTATTAATGAGCGTTTGCTTAGAGAGAACCGACTATATATATAGATACTAGAACTAGTATATAGAGGTCAAAGAAAAGAGTAAAAAAATATTCTAGGAAATATACACTAAGTAAAAAACTAACTAAACGTTCGTGTTATTTTATGTAGGTACATCTAATAAGTGATGGATGATAGGTACATTTCTAAATATCACCACCGAAGGCTCAAAAAAACAACAACATTTCATGAGTTTGTGCGTCATACTTTTACAAAATTGTTTTAAATGACACCACAATTTAAATACTCCACATTCGTGACATTCTACATTTAGTGAATTAGTATTCGACGAAAGTAACAAGGAATTAATCAACAATTAAACACGAATGCAGATGCATCGATTGTTGTACGACATTGTCGTAAACAGTTCAGTAATATTATATTGTGTAGGTGCCACAAAGCAGGTGTAGCGGCACGTTGATGTTTACCGTTATCTGGACGCGATTGACATGTAAAATTTTTTATGCCTATATCAATAAATCATTTCGCATTGTGCCGTCAATCGCGACCGGATTATATGAGGTCGGTCATCTGAGTTCCCCCTTTAGCAAACTTGAGGTTAATAAAAATTCTCCTTTAAACATAGGTGTAAAAATCTTTAATAATCTTCCAAGTCACATTAAGAATTGTAAGAATCTAAATATTTTCTCTCGTTTTTTGGGGAACACATTTTATAATTTGTCCGAATTTTTTAATTTGTAATTTCGATTGTTCTATTGTATCTGTATCTGTATGACGTTTTCTATATGAGTTTTCTCATTGAATGAAATAAAGAGTTTATTATTATTATCGTCGGTTTGTCACACTTTCATGCAGTGCGTGTTACCTCTATCCGATTAATATAAAACCATTTACACGCCGCCGCGCTTAGGCGTATTTGAAAATTCGGAGCAAGGCTCGGAAGTTAAAAAAATAGTTTTATCAAATTTTTCGATAAATGAAATTTTGAAGCTGTTATTTAACAGGGTTGCCACAGATGTCCGGTATTCACCTGGATACAGACGCTAATGACCTCTGTTGTCGAGAGCGTCTATAATTCACAATTCAATTCAATTCACCTGGATAGTCCGGTATTACAATGTTTTGTTCAGGTGAAAAATAAAAAGATACCCGGACTATGAAGCGTCTAGTATATTTGTGAAATTGTATTTTTTTAGGTCTCGTTTTGTTCAGAATTTACTGTTCTATTAATATAGCACAAAAAATTCTATGCAAATAGATACTCTATTATATTTTTAACCGACTTCAAAAAAGGAGGTGGTTCTCAATTCGGTTGTATTTTTTTTATGTTTGTTACCTCAGAACTCCGTCATTTATAAACCGATTTGGAAAATTCTTTTTTTATTTGAAACGATATACTTTCAGATTGGTCCCACAGAAATTTCATCAAAATCGGTTCAATAGTTCGGCTGATTTTAATAAAAGTGAGTAACGGCGTGTGATTCCTTAAGGTAAATGTCACTTTTTGACGCATCAGACAGCGTAAGAAAGTCGGTTTAGTAACGGCGTATGATTCCTTTAAGGTAAATGTCACTTTTTGACACTAAAAAGTAAAAAATAAAAAAGTTTTTAACAAAAAAACCCTTCAAAACTCAAAAGCCACTAAAAAGAGGAAAAAAATTAAATTTTGAGGTCTGCGCCAATTTAATAAAACATGAAGTCGGTTAAAAAGTATAGTACCTATAGTCCGACTTCAAAATTTCATTACTTATTTTCCTCTTTTTAGTGGCTTTTTGAAGAGGGTTTTTTTTGTAACCTATAGTCTATAGGTTACAAAACACAATTTTGATTTGTAAAAAAAAAACTTTAAATACCTTTTCACATCTGCATGTTAGTTTTTTTCAAAAAATCTTTAATGTGGCCATGAAGTGCCAACAAGCAACCAAAGAAATTTAAGTCGACAAAAAAAAGGAATTAAAATTATTTGTCGTGTCGATGTCGTATTTGTTATTTGAATGATAGCCAGATTTTTTCGACAGCATCTAACATATTTTTAATTATTTCGATTTTGTACTTCAATCAATGCCGTGCCGACAATATTCTGTCGCGTGCCACCTATGGCACTCGTGCCATAGGTTCGCCATCCCTGGTGAACTGAATTTCATTATGATATTTTCCAAAGGATTACCAATAAAAAAGAAAATATTTTCGCTACGTCCATCCACTGTAATACGACTCCAGTTCCACGATACAAATGTACTGAATTTTATTTTTGGTATTGTTAACTGGGTCAATAATCAAAATGGATGCATGTAAAACGATACATATTTATGTTAATATAGTATTAAGAGCATAAAATAAAACAAACAAGTCACTATATGATGTTACAAAGACTTTCCAATCAATAACAATGGCTAATTAATCAAATTAAAGCGGATCCGTAGTAGCCGCACCTTACAATTTACATGTTTTTAAGGCGCAGACACAGAACAGAGCACGTTAAATTTTAGACGTCAGATAGTCTAAAAAAATTCTACCACAAATAGGCTAATAGCATTTCAAAACCAAAAATAATGAAAACTATACATTTTTCCAGAAAATGAAAAGTACCCTATGTCCTTCGGCCTTCCAGGACCTAAAGTAATTATATACCAAATTTCATGAAAATTCGTTCAGCCGTTACGGAGCTAAATGGTAACAAACAAACAAACAAACACACACACACACACACATGCGCGCGCGCAAACTTTCGCACTTATAATATTAGTAGAGATAGAGATGATTAATCTGTATTCGTCATCGTGGACCGCAGATTGAGGGAACATGGTGAAACATTAAAATTGTTCAATATTATCAGCGTTTTTATTTTCGACAATTACTAGGTATTTATTTTATTAGTGTTGGTTCTTGATCTGCATTTTTTTGAAAATTTATTGTTGTAGTCCATCCTGAAATAGTGTAGAGTAATAAATAATTGTTTTGGACATATCCCAGTGGTACCCTAGAGAAGGTACCTAACAGGCTTCTTTTAAACCATTCCCAAATTGAGGTAAAGATTTAATTTATTACAATTTACAACACTACATTACATTTAAAAATATAAGCAGTACAGTCTAAAAGTTTATTGATAATTAAGTCTTTACCTGAATTTGGGAATGATTTAAAAGAAGGATAGGTACCTACTCTTAGTGTTGCCGTCTAGAATCTAGATCTTAACTTTCTAGATTTGTCTTGTCTTGTCTAGATTTTCAAGACAAGACTTGCAAAAGTCTTGTCTGGAAATTTTCAAAACAAGACAAGAGTTTTTTAATTTAGACTTAGACTTAGTGAAGTCTTGATTTTTCAAGACAAGACAAAAGTTTTTTAATTTAGACTTGGACTTAGTGAAGTCTTAATACTTCAAGAGAAGACTAGTGAAGTCTTGTCTTGACATTTCAAGACAAGACAAGACTTTGAAAATCTTGTCTTGTCTAGACGGCAACACTACCTACTCTATGGTACCACAGGATTCTGTCAAAAACTTCACACCACTCTATTATTATTACTTTACACTATTTCAGGATGGACTTACAATCAATCATAATATTGGGTTTGAGAATTGAGAGACCCCCAAATTACGCGGCGGTAAGCGGCAAATTGCGCCTCATAAAATATGGCTGCGCATTCCCGAGCTGCAATGTACTGAAAATGTCACTATTATTGTGTAAGTGAGACAAAATCACGTGGCTGCCAATCTCAGTGATCGTTGTGAACGCATTGATGTGAAAAGGCAATGCCTATACTAAAAACCAAATCTATGTGGAATTTTAGTTACATTTTAGTAACTGATTTATGTTGGCAGCACTAAGTATTTTTAAAAGTTTTTTTTAGTTTGTATGTGTGGTAATTAATTTCCGATAGATCTTTTCGTTTAAATTTAAAATTGTTATGGAAACCATTCAAACAGGTAAGGTAAATTTCAGATTTTTATTGTCATTAAAAATATTCGTCAAAAAGTATTCACAAAAAAAAATTAAAAAATGCCGAAAAGCAGAAATTTATTGACAAAAAAATTAAAACTGGCTGTTATTGAATGTTTTTCGCAGTTTAAAAATCAATATGTAAAAAACCTCGACTGAGTTTAAGTTGGTTTAAAGCGTTTATAATTAATAAGTACATAATATGGAATAATAAGTTGATGAAAACGTCATAAAGAGGCTCGAACTTTCGTTACGTTAAAATTCCGTAACTTAAAAACACAACGGGAACGAGTGGTTTATAATACTGCCTATTTATAACAGTTAATTTTTCATTTGCTTTCGATAAATTTACAGTGGCTGATATTTTCTTAATCAATGTGCAAGTGCAATAATTAGGTATATTATTTTAAACGGACAGTTCTTATTTTTGTATATTTTTTTATTAATATTATCATTGTGAATAAGTAATTAAGACATTATGTTAATTTTTTTGACAAAATAAAATTTAAGAAATTATTAAAACAGTTCATTTTTAATTAAAAAAAAAATAACAACACTTTTTAGTTTATTATAACTTGCAAGAGTATTTAAAGAAAATCTTGAAAAAGAAATTTAAACTGACAGTTTACACGTCCAGAATTATTAAAATATTTATAGAAATATTTCTGACAGTTAATAATTTTGCTTTTAGTAATCTACAGATTGCTCAAAAAAGATTTATGTGTATTACAGAGTGTATTTTCGTTACTAGGAAAGTCACTAAAATTCCACATAGATTTAGTTTTTAGTATATGTTTCTCTACTGAGCGACTGTTGCGCAATCCATTCTCTATGTCAATGACTTTTACCACAATGACGTCACTGTGGTAACCAGAAATTAAATCAGAGACTGTACGATACGCCTTCAAAAATAACTCCAAAAATGTCACGCAATGTCAAGGGCGCCGGAATGTTTCAGAAGCGGGTCGAACCGCGGTTTACCGAGGGGGATCCACATTTGAAAATGAACATTTTCAGGAATTTGCAATACATTACAAACTTGTTAAGGTTATAACCAATGTTCCCTCTAATTTTTTCGCTGACTGTGCGGTACAAAAGTATATGGGAGCAAAAATGTTCAAAATGCATGTAAAGTGTGCAAGGGGGGGGGGTCTGTGTTTGAAGTAAAAATTTTTTTTAATAAATACTGCAACCACGCACGCTGTACTGTATGCAAAACTCACACAACAAAGAGATTTCGTTTGACTTTTAAATGTCAAAGGCCGTTTAAAAAAAATGTTTAATCATTTATCAATTTATTAGGTACTATAAAAATTATTTTACGATTTAATTATTTATTTAATTTTTTTGTAAAGCTATGAAAATGCTTCGCCACCTCACAAATGTTCAATAGCTATTGTGTACTTGAATTTTTAATATTTTTTTGTAAAAAAATAATGTAATATGATGTAATAGGTCGGTATATTTTTTTCGCAACAAGCGTCTATGTTGGTTAATTTATATGAAAACTTTTAAAACACTAATAATTTATATGTCATTAAATGTGATACTAAGGGCCGTATTCATAGTCAATAACTAATTTATATCAGGTAGATCATACTGATAAACTATTTAATGGTCCGATTTGGTATTCACAAACACCATTTAGGGTTATCGAACGTTTAAATCGTCCGATAAGTTACAGGTAGAAATACCCTTCTGTTAAATTATTTATTAGATAGTTTTAACAAGGAAAGAAATACTTCATTATTCGCTGTATACATTTTTGTATTTTGTATCAAAATTATTGGTCAGAATTTTATACAGAAATCGCCAGAACATGCATCATCGATACTTACATTTTTTTCTTCAGATTTTTCAACGATTTTTTTTTGTTTTACTTTCATTATAATTTATAAAATAAAAAATATCGACTTTTTATACCTATTTATACTAGAAACATAATAATAGTCCTGACTAGGTCGGGTCTAGCATAGGTACAAACGATGCGAAAAAGAGATGAAAGGCAGCCGACAAACCTTCTTCACACAGTCAAAAAATATGTAGGGCCAAGTCTAGCGCTAATAGCCAATTTCAAATGTTTTAAACAAACAAATAGGTAGGTGCCTACAAAAATAAACAAAATAAATGTCTTACCTTAATAACTTTTATTTCTTCCAGCAAGCGCTTGTTGTCTCTTTCGTATTCATTCAATAGTAAATCTTTTTCTCTCATCTCAGTCTGAAGATTTTCATACTCAAATTGTCTCATCTCTAATGAATTACTGTCATTTTTATCTACTAAAGTAGAATCCGGAATGTAATTATTGTTGGCATTCTTCTGAGAAATATCTTTCGGTTCATTGATTTGCAAAGAATTGCTTTTATCATTTTCTAAAGATTTAACAACTATTTCGTTCACAAAGCCTGAAATTATATTTTCATCCAAAACTTTTTCTTGCGAAGTTATTTCCGTCAGGCCTGCATCATTATTCAATATATCATCGACTTTTGAACGATTTTGACTAGATTTCGAATCAGGTATTTTCCGTATCAAAATTGTATTTCTTATCAATTCGATGTTTTTGTTAACATCTGGCTTATCGAAGTCATGTTTTGAACTGGATTTCTTTTTTATTTCTTTGTTAAATCTATTTTTTGAGCCAGATGATAATTCACTTTCAAAGTCATCGCTATCATAAGACAGCTTAGTGGAATTGATTTGTATTGGATTTCTTGGACTTCTTGGAGTAGATTTTGCCGATCTGGGACTTCGCGGTGTCATTTTACTTGATCTTGGTGTAATAAGAGACGTACTTCTACTACGACTTGAGCCACTAGACCTAGAACTTAACTGCTCGAAGCTTTTAGAGCTTTCCTCAACCAATTTTTCTGCTTCTTTAAGAATGTCTTCCACACTGCGATCACCTCCTCCAACATCGTCAGGTTTACCACCGGGACTCTCAGCTTGTAATCGATTTATTTCTTCTATAATACTACCGATGTCTGCATCGGTTGCATCACCACCGGCAGCTGAATTCTGACAAGCACGCTCTTTTTCCAAAAAATCTGCCATAGAACTGGAAATTTCATATGGTGATATGGTTATGTCAGCTTTTGGAGTTTCTGCGTTTTTCACGTTTGATGATTTCAACCACCATAAACCCGACGATGGTCTAGGACTTTGTTCTGATACATCCATTTTGTTTGCTTTTTGCGAAATCACTCACAAATAAATTAATTTCCTTCACACATAAAACAGTTTTGTTTACAAATTTCACAGAATGACAGATAGTCAAACAATATAGAAAATGTGGAATAACTCCGACTTTCTAAAATTTTACTACTTTCAATATTCTTTAGAGCTTAATCTTAGAGTATAAAAACTATAGTATAGACTGTGTGCAGGGGGGCGGAGTTATAAAAATATCGATGCGAGCGCTTGTAGTGTGATATATTGTAAGCTTTGAACTATAGTCCAGTGAGCATTCAGCATTGTTATTTACAAATGTCATAAAGTTTTTCGATTACAAACATAGAGAAGAGATTATTATTACAAACAAAACATGGGAAAAACTACGCGTTCTGGAAATACTTTTTGTGTTCCAGGCTGTTGTGTTAATAGCGATTCAAGTAAAATAGAATTTTATAGATTTTCCGCGCGGAGTTATAACCTCGAAAAACGACCAAAATGGATCAAAACGTTAATAAAAGTAAAGTAAGTAAAACCATGATATTACTTACAACTTATTTGGAAATTATTAATGTAAATCTGTAAAAGAAATTTTTCGTCTTTCTTTAGTGCTGATGCAATTAAAAGCACAAAATAGGCATTGTGATAACTTGGAATATAATACTTTACTATACGATATTCGGTTTATTTTAACATAAAATAATATTCTTTACAATTCATTCGTAAATCGTAATGACTAAAGAGTTACATAATTTATAAATTAAATAGTTATTACACTCCATATGACTAACTACTACAGGCATGAAATCATTGACATTTATTTTACATGAAAAAAAACACGTTTTATACCTACTTATTTTTCTATCATAGGTTTGCGAGAGCAATGCGGAGGAGTCAAAACTCAAACGGTTTCGAAGTGGAAAACATTAAGCTTACTAATACAAGAAAATGGAATGATATGCAAAAAGATAGTATAGTAATGCTCCGAATTTTTCAAATTAAAGTAGATATTCGAATAGTAAAAAGAAGAAAACAAACTAATCAAAGCGTAAGACAGTTTTTTTGTTATCAATAGTCGGGAACCTATTTGGGAGTTGAAGAAAGAATTCGGTATTCGAATCTCCGACTATTGATAACAAAAAAATACTGTCTTACGTTTTGATTTACTTGTTTTCTTCTTTTTACGTAGTCGGGTTTTAGTTTTTTTACTTTTATTTTTGCAATAATGTAATGTAGATATAATTTTATTTCTTAATAATTAAATGTAAATAAATAATTATATTTTTCAATGACAAAATCACAATAAACGTATTCTCATACAATTATTATTATATAGGTGAGGCAGACCACCCGTAACAGTCATTTTTTTTCAAAAACGGTGTCTCGGTGGCAGAAGTTTGCCGGATGCACTTTGCAATAATTCTATTCTTAACGGTGTCATCACGAAATTCTTCAATATGTTTAATATGACAGAAAGCTAATTTCTCGCCTTTCTTCAATGCAGCCTCAATAAAAGAGATCGCGTGCTTAATACTTTCAAGCCCAGTCCACAAATCACCGGCGCCATAGTTTGAGGTTATGCAGCTGTCAGTAGAAAACATACACGATTATTTTTTTATTATACGTCAAAATTGAAGAAGAAAAAAACTTAAAATAAATAATTTTCACGTAACTTTTATGCTATGCTATTTATACTATTTGCACACAGCTAGATAAAATGGTATTCGTTTATTAAAAAATTTCCCGATATAAGACAACAATAAAAAATAGTTCAATCGTACACTATTGCCCACTAGCGGCGCTAGTAGGCTTCGTGCACACAACCTATACAGATAGAACGCCTGACCATCCGTAACGTCCTTATATTTTTGACGGATTTTTGATTACGAAAAAGTATTTAGGAAAAAACAGACAAATTATTTTATTCTCTATATTGAAAAATATAATATGCCATCCCTAGATAATTTTTACCTCAATGAACTTAATTTTCAAAAATTAGTAGGTAAATTAGCCTCTATGACCTGCATCGTCAATTTTGTCCTCCTATGTTTACATTACTCTGTCTTAAACCATAGATAAAGAAACTACTAACTAAAAAGGTATTAAAGAACAAAGGGCTTAAATTCACAGATCAGTTACGGAATGGTTACGGGTACGAACTGTGGTAGTCCTAATTAATACATTTCTAGTCGGTTACGTGTCTAGTGTACAGTTAGAAAAGCAGTCGAAAATATTCTCATCGCCTTTGTGATTTGTACGTTCTTCACATCGGTGGTCCGTAGATCAGACGCCATCTTTTCTTTAATAAATTTGACAGATCTAAAATAGTACATCTGTCAAGTGATTTTTTGTTAAAAGTTTGTAAACAAATTTGTAAAACTAAAAATGAGTGCTACAGATGAAACCAAAAAGTCGTTTGCGGAAAGACAAGCTGAGCGTATGAAAAAATTACGAGATCTCCATTCTCAGCGGAACGAGGCAAGAGTGCATAACCATAAAGAGGTTGTTGCTGAAGATGCAAGAAACAAACTTCCAGCTAATTGGGAATCGCGTAAACGACAAGCTGAATGGTTAAAAGCAGATCAAGATGCACGAGATGAAGCTGCAGCTCGCGGTGAAGATTATGACAGGACAAAATTACTGAACATTTCAGCTGCCGAAGCAGAAATGATCGAAAAGAAAAAGAGGAAGAAAAATCCCGATAAGGGATTTTCAGATTACGAACAAGCAACTATACGACAGTACAACAGACTTGTTAAGAACATGGGACCACGAGATATGGAAAAGTACGAAGAACAAAAACAGAAACTCGGTGACGCGTTTTACGGTGGACCGCATGTAATCTTGCAAGGTTTACACGAAGATAAAAAAGATGCGATAGATAATATGGTTAAAGATTTAGAACAACAGATTTCTAAACGAGAGAAATATTCCAGAAGAAGAACACATAACGATGATGCAGACATTGACTACATCAATGAAAGAAACGCCAACTTCAATAAGAAATTGGAACGATTTTATGGTGAACATACAGCAGAAATTAAGCAAAACTTGGAACGGGGAACTGCAGTCTAAAATCATATCCTTTTTAATAAAGAATGCATATTTAGTTGTTTGAATAGAAAATTGTTCTGTTTATTATAGTGTCCCACTGCCGTAGATGTTTCTAAATGGTAAAAATTGTAATGTGCATCAGTTGTTATATTGAATTAGGGTTTTAAACGGTTTTTTTTTGTATTTTTATAATATATAAATTGAAAAATGAAGATCATGTTTCTAACATCTATTATATTTGTGTTGATTGTATGTACACACCGCATGTAATTTGCGAAAGTAATTTGTTTATTTAGCATTTAAAAAATTTCTCAAAAACATTACAAATACTTTACCTTGACATTTAGACCTAGATGTAAGTGCAAATATTGATGTAAAAATGTGATAGCGTACCAATTACAAATTTTTCAGAGAGTACATCACAAGTTAGAAATATTTTACCCTTCGAAGTAAGATATTATGCAGGGATGTTACGGAGCTCCGATTCCGAAACCACGGATAATTTGATACTTTTTTACATCCAATTCCATATCCGAAATAATTATAACGGATGCTAAATGCCGTTGCCGTCGATAGTTACTTGCGGTGAGTCCTGTCCGCTGCGCATGCCTATTGTATACACACATTGCATAGTCGTGTTTTGTTATCAGTCATGTTTCGTTTTTGATTAACTGAATGAACGTGAAAATTTAATAATTATATCAAAGTGACACCAAAATTTTAAACCCGATTCCAATATAATCCATTAAAAGCTTCGATTCCGTTATAAGGCATCCATAACATCTCTGATATGTTCACACTAGATTTAAATTTTTTATTTATAAAATGAACAATTCAACTTTTACTAACTTTAAAACTAAAGATGTATGCATTAAAACTGTCAAAAAGATTGGTCTGTACTCAGCTTTTCTATGTTAAATTGAAAATTTTGTTAAGAAAACAAATTTTTATCAATGATATTAGGTGTAAACAGCTGAATGTTAACCTTAATACGTTCAGAAATATCTGTATTTAAATGATAAGAAACAAACAAAAAAATGGTTGGAATGCAATTTTTCTAAAGTATTTTTTTATTATCAAAATAAGCTATATTTTATTTTCAATCTGTAATATATACATTTTCTTACAATAGATCTATAGTTTATGTAATTAAACATTTTAAAAATAAAACGATATTTACATTTTTTCATATTGTGTTAATTTATGATACAGTATAGTGGAATTTTAACAGCTGTAGCTATTGAGTAAAGAGGATTTTATTATAAAAAGTCAGTGTTCTAAATATACAATGGCAGTTCATAAATTTATTTTCACACAGTTAAGATTTTAGTAATCCTGTTTTTCAAAATAAATAGTGCCCCTTTATGAACCGTGTAAACCCATCCGTTTCATAATTATACATAAAATAGAATAGAATACACAAGTGTTTTAGAATATATCGACGAATTTCAAAATGGTAACTTTTAATTTTGCTTGATCAACGTTTAAATTTTTTTATGTACAAGTGGCATCCATAAAGTGTGCTAAAATGCCTCTTTTATATAAAATAAACCATATAATTTAGATATACGATACATCAACAAAGTTCCACCAATTGAAATTACTCCGATATAATCTCGTAAAAGTCTAGGATTGCGTTCAGAATAAAATGATTTTTCTGGGGATAACTCACCGTTTGACTACTTTCAAAAAGTAGCATTTTGGTCTCCATCAGAGTACCTCTAATGTGCCCGCACTACATAGGCGTAGTGTTAAAAAAAAAGGATGCGATTTTATGAAACCACGGTGCAAGTGAAACTTTATTGCCATAACCATAAATGCTTTTAACCCGAAATCGCCGAAAATATATAATTTTGTTTACCTGGTTTTGGTAATGTAATTTGAAGTTGAACCCTGATCAGTATGGACACAAACGTAAGAATCCAGATTCTATCGTTGGTGGTCATTGGGTATTTGATGTGCTGCTCGATTGAACATTCGTATAATATTAGTTATGTAAATTGTAGACGTACAATATAGTTATGAACATAGTGTCGCTGCTTTTCGATGAGTACTGGCCTGGTCGATCGCTTCGATTGGACGTGACGTAACGTTCGACATACGTAACCGAACAAAAAAAAACGAGACTAATAAAGTTTCACTTTAAAAATATCATTGGGGAGAATACTTTTTACAGGTACTGTGTTTTATAAGAATTTACAATTATTTTGTAAATTAATAAACGTAATTTATCCTGGCAAACACATATAGGATTTGTTTTTTTTTATAGTCTGAAAGCCCGGTCGATTTTTCTACCTTGAATCCCCGGCCGATTTTAATGTTTTCTAAACGATTCGTTATGAAAACATGTCCCTAAAAAGGGCACACGTTTCAACAAAAATCATCGATCGAGGAATTATTAGTGTTCGCTGAAGATGAAAGCTTAGCTTTCGAAATGTACATCCATCAATAAAACTGTTGTGGTAAGAAGTAACTATATTTTATTTTGTTGTAATTATTCCGAAGTTTGGGTTCTTTTTTGACTAATTTGACTCCCCTAGTTGTAATACACTTTTCTATTTATATTAAATTAAAATTAACTGTCAAAAATTTAAATTATTATTTATTAATATCAATTGCTTTCGGCAGGATTTTCGCCGGCACCGTTGCCTTTTTAGGGACATGTTTTCATAACGAATCGTTTAGAAAATATTAAACTCGCCGGAGATTCGAGGTAGAAAAATCGACCGGGTTCTCGGACTATTAGTTTTGTAAAACTTCATATAGGTATGTTATTGCTACATTGTTGTTGTTTCTTATTTAAATTATTATTAATTGAAATCTGTTACTGTTCATAAGAACCAGTGAACTCAGTTCACTGATAAAAACAAGAAGGTACAACTTTTAAATGGAAAAAAATTGTGTTTACTGCCATCGTATAAGTAAATAATAACTTTAATATTGTCAAAGCAAATTAATATTTATATTAAATAATAAAAATCAGCCTTTAATGTAAAAATTCAAAATCCCTGGAAGCCATTTTAGTTAAAAAAAGCAATGGAAAGTGGAACTAATGTATTTATAAAATAAAAGCTTAATTCCTATCATACAACCCACGAGTGAACGACACCTGTAAAAAAGAAAACATTGTATAGTTTCATCAGTCACAAATTAAATCGATTATAACTCTTTTTATTAGTTAGTTTTTAGTAACTTTAAAGCGTCATCAGTAAAATCGAAAATGTTTTGATCATATTTTAGACGCAATTTTTTATCGATTGCCATTTAATTTATTCCTAACAAATATTATCTTTAAAATATATTTTAATATATTTGAAATTTTTGACCCGCCTAAAAAGACCAACAAATTCTGTAAGTATTGTTTTAATGTTGTTAAAAAAAAACCGAAGTTTTAATCCGTGAATATTAAAATTTTTCCTCTAGTTAATACGTCATTAGCCGTACCTAACTAGTTTTTCTTTTGAAATGCAAAAAATAATTAAATTAAAATGAAGCACACACCGTGCGTTCAGTAAATAATATAATTTTCAAATGTCTACATAATTTCCTTACCTTCGATTAAAAATGGACTCGTTCATTTCTTCATTCATTCATATCACTGCCTTACACGAATTTAAATATAACAAGAATCTACTGACTACTTATAATACGAAGTAAATATGTTGATGAACATAGACATGCTCAATAGGCGCTTATGATCTTAATTGTCGAGCGTCTATAATCTGCAACGTCTAATCAATAGGCCCTAATATTAAATTCACGTTAGAATTCAAACGTAGAAAACAATTTTTTACAACATTTTTAAATACTTTTAATTCTGTTACCGTTACCACTTTTGTTAATCATTCAAGCCATAATTACCTATAATTTTTGTTCGTATCACTTTATAGGGCCACTGTATCAAACGTACCTAACTGAACGGACTGCATTAGTTAAAATAAAATAAAAAAACAATTAGAATGTTAGTTAAAAACAATTTCACACTTTTTATTGTCAATGTCACTGCTAAATTGTTATATCACATCCAAACAAAATTAATCAAGCAGTGAACCATAAAAATTTTTTAACACTATGTTATCAAACAATAAAATGGGTCGATGTGAGGTGAAGTAATCTGTGTCAGCCGCAAGCATTTGCGAGTGCTGCTGTGAAACATGACTCCGAGTCTAGATCGGTCCCGCCAGTTACATCCCATTGTGTTGGAATATCCTCCCTTAATTAAATCTAAAAATCATTTTTTCCGTATTTGTTAGAACTTGAAAAATAAATACAGAAAATGTGTGCTAAATATTGATTTTTTCCGCTTTGTTTCGCTTCGCACAGCCCTGCTAATAAATTTTTTAAAAACGAGTTAGCTGCCTCAAAACTAATAATACGGTGCGATTGTTTTTCCATTCAAGCCCGGACTGGTAAATAAAATCAGTCCGGGACTTAAGGGCATGAAACATCCCCTCATATGCTGTGAGTAGGCAAACGAGATTGCAGCTATTGCAATATAATATATCTATGTCTTGATCTATGTTTAAAATATATAGGTGAGTCCAAACCAACCCACGGTTGGCACTGTGTCGTTGACCCACCGGGCAAACCCGCTATGCCCTATGTCGTCTGGACTTGATTCTGTTTATTATGAAGTACTAGCGGCCCCGTCCGGGTGCTAAGAAAGCCCAGGTGCAATACACTACTCACTCGCTTCGCTCGTTCGCTTGAACATTATAATTACATTACTCACTCGCTTTGCTCGTTCGCTATATATATAAACCTTCCGTGAAAAATTATCTAGCTAATGGTGAAAACCGCATCAAAATCCGTTGCGTGGTTTAGGAATTACATTACTCACTCGCTACGCTTGTTCGCTATATATATAAACCTTCCGGGAACAATTCCGTCATACATGATTTTTGCGTAACTTTAACCGTTTAAGCAGCGCACGTAACGGAAGCTCTCAAAAGGAATAATTTTTCCCGTTTTCGCAACATTTTTCATTGATGCTCCGCTCCTATTGGTCGTAGCGTGATATTATATAGCCTACAGCCTTCCTCGATAAATGGGCTATCTAACAAAAAAAATTTTTTTCAAATCGGACTAGTAGTTCCTGAGATTACCAACTAAACAAATAGATGATAGATTGAAATTTGAAAACCAGGAAAAAAATTATGAAAACTTAAAATTCGCTCTTCTAGTCCTTAGAACTTTACAATTACAGACTAAGTTACGATTTAGTTTATTTTTATTAAAGTTATTAACTTCTGTATAAATCATTAAAAACATGACTCTCTCATGATGCGGACTTTGTAGGTGCGTTACTATATATACGAACACATCAATCGATACCCAGTAGTGCTTCTATTGTACAAAGTGCAGAATTTACCAATTTTATATTAGTTTAGATTAGATAGGTAAAGCTGGTTTACACCACTGAAATAGTACTTAAATCGCAATATCTCGGAACTGATCATTTTGTTTACTTCACCTCTACACGGTTCAATATTCATTTGAACAACGTTAAACGATAAAGATAAAACTACTTTATGTTGTAACATACTGTAGTGATAAGTGATAACATAGTATTTAATTATTAATATATTATTTGCTTACGTCTGCTAGGCCCTGGTGTAACGTGAATGTGTATATTATCGCCTGGTGATGCATTTACTAGAAGTTACAGAAAAAGAAATTAAAATGGTTTCAACGATAAAGATCTTTATTGACTTTAAAATATAAAATACAATAGGTACTTTTAAATATATTATTATCAGTACATTGAGCACATGAATCAAGCACTAATAAGTGCAATAACCATGTACAGTAGAACCTCGATTATACGAGCTACCTTGGACCGACCGACCCTACCTCGAATAATCGAAAAACTCGGACAATACGATTTAATAGAAGATTTAATATAAGATTTAATAGAAGACTATTTATTTCTATGACATAATCAACATTTACTCATTAAAATATTTATGTCAATCATAGAAGCTCGGATAACCCGGGCTCTCTTAAGCGCTAAGGCATGGTCAATACAGGAAGTAAAAATTAGATAAAACCTCGATAAATTGCGAACTTACATAAAACGTACTCAGTTAATCTGGGTTCTACTGTTATAGCAATAATTTTTATTAAAGCGCTAACAATAGGCGCGTTCAAATTATTACACTATTGCTAGTTAAAGCGCTGCAATATGCTAAGCCAGTATGGAGTTATTATAGCTTGAGTATCAATGGAATTTTTCATTACTTGATAATTTTTCACAGTACCAATCAGTCACAATTTAGCTTTTTAATTAAAGCTTAACTATAATAGCATAGTAGTTTTAGTTTGACCCATTCGCAATTAAAAGCAAATGTAGATGTCAGCACTTTGAACGTCTATGTGGGGTTTAATCGGTCGTATCACAAAGCGAATGTAGAAGTCAGCACTTCGAACGAAATGATGGTTTGAATGGCTTTTTAAGTTAATGAAGTTAGATTTTTATATCAACAATGTCAGATCGAGTATTAACATACATAGATATTTATAAATATATTGGTTTGAGTCAAATGAGACATAATGACATTACAGAATCTGCTATTTTTTTCCTCGTAGACCCCACATACGGCGACTTCGGAATTCGGATTCGAACACCGAATGTTAGCCACTTTGCTTTTAATTGCGAATTAAACTGTCAAGTAATTTTAGCTTTACAAACATTATTTGAACTATGGAGTAAAAATCCAAAACTACTGTGTTATAGATGTTTAATAATTTATGAGATAAGTATTGTATTCTTTAATTCTATATTTCTTATGTAAAGAGGGTTTAGTAATTTGGAATGGGTACTTCAAAATCCACACAACACTTCAACGCATCTAAATAATCTTTGCTGGGGATGCCACTAGATAGCTGTTGAACGCGTCCACTGAATCATGTGCTCGGAAGTACTTATTACTAAACAATGCTTTTTATGTACATATTTTATTACTTCTTTCAGTTTTCTGACAACTGGAAATTGAATGTACTATACTGCTTCTAAATCACTAAAAAACAGCCGTAGTTGCTTAATTGAAATGTGATGTTAAATTTTGATGAAAAATAAAACAAATTGTGAATAAAATTCAAATATAAATTAACAGTGTATCGACTGAGGTGATACTTGCAGTTTTGGAAGATCTCGCGCGATTTTACTGGTCTTATAAACCGATTTAAACTGTTTTGGTTCAATGGTTATTAATTACCAGGAAATTTCATTACCCGATTGAACTACTTCTTGTCCATTTATATTTCGATAAAAAATTCTGGATTTACATTTATGCATATAGGTACTATTATAGCATTCACACACTCAAAGATGAAAGGATGGCACAGTATGAACAGTAATTTAAGGTAGTTATATCGCAAATTCAAATTAAGAAGTTGTTAAAATTTAATGACAGTTTTGAGCATACATTTCTGAAATTACAATAATATTAACCATTTCAAAATCGAGATATTCACTTTCAAAGCCGTCCATTCACATGTATACCCCATGTTTGTCAAATACATATTTTTTACTGTAGAATGTATACGAAAAACACGGTATTAGCGAAAAACGACCTAATAGTAGAAATAAACCGTATGAAACATCTGTAAAAATTTGAGAACAAGACCATTTATTTATGAAGTTAGAAAGTTTGAGAATCTCGTCATATTTAGTGCTTGGGTGCATAAGAACGAAATGAAGTGGCAATGCTTAGCATAATACACAAGGCTACTGACTATAAGACAATAGATTGAAATGCGCAGCAGTGCCACGATCTCCGAACCGGTCAGAGTACATACGCAGAAATAGGATCTGGTGGCTGAGTATGGTAGTGACTGTAGAAAGCCGAAAGTTCTGACCGCATTCTCCAGGTTTCTGTACCTCAGAATACATATGGACATATTTTCGCGCAGGACTGTCGTGTTCATTTTGTGACTGTCGCGCAGAGGCGATGCGAGGCGTGGGCAAAGTGGGCCACCGCACACGGCCTCGCGCTCCGCAAAGTACATAATAATTAGGGTTTTTAGAAAGAAGCGCGAGGCCCTAATTCAAAAATCCCGCCCTCAGCTGTGCGTTCGATGGTTTTTAAGAAAAACTACCAGAACGGGTGAACGGCGAATTGGAGTAGGTTTTCGACACACTATTTAGAATGAGCGAAACGGGCATTTTATAGTCAATTCATTTTCAAGATAGAGTGACCTGTGTGCGTGATCAGCTCGTGTCCCTTTGCTTCTTGAGTTGTGATCGGTCGGTGGGGAGAATTTCAAATTTTGCAAATGTTCTGGATCGTATTTAGATATTTATTTAAGCTGTAGGTAAGTGACACTGTTGGAATGTATTTTGTTCAAATTACTCTATCTTGGAAATGAATAGACTGTAAACTTTGCTCAGGCGAAACCGGGTAAAACAGCTAGTTTTTCATATTAAAGACCTCGCGCAATTTAATTTTGCCCACGTCCACTTTTGTGCTTGCCCCGCCACTGCTGTCGCGGCACAATTAATCAGTGTCTGTGTGTTCAACAACAAAAATAGTAAACTGGTAAGCTAGAAAAATATATGCTGCCATCTATCATTTGTTAATTAATCCAGTCTTCGAAAGTTAAATGCTTAACCGAATCTAAAAACAGTTCGAAGCGGTTTATGAGTTATTCTAAAAAAAATATCCAAAAATTAGAAATGAATTTTAATTAATGTTGTGAACTATTAAAAGAAAAATAATAAACTCTTGTTTACGGAAATTTTATAGTACCTACATCTTTCAAATTTAAATTTGTAAGATTTTGAGAATATATTTACATAGGGAATTCATAAAGTTTGAATTTATTCATATTATTAAACAGTACTATTTCAATACAAATAAATTTGTTCGGTTTCGTTTTGAATCTGATACCTCTAATTAGTTTTAAAGTCAATTAATTTGACTGATAAACTAAAAGATGAATAATTAAAAGATTAATGAAAAAGAAATAAAGTAAACATTAAAAGCAAGAAAGAAATTAAAATAAAAACAAAAAAAAAGGTAATGGTAAAAGCACTAAAAATGCATGCAAGAAGTGCACTGTGCAATGTGTACCTATGTAAATAGAAAATATAATAAACTTAATATATATTTTTGTATTAATTTTATTCCTTAACTAGGACAATTTCAACAAATAATCACATTTAGCGTAAATTCTTTGCATAAAAATATAATCACCAATGACAACTTTTTTTCTAATTTTTTGAACTTAAAAAAACAAGACAAATGAACGATATTATGTGTACAGTCGTCCCATGTATTTATTTTAGAATTATACAGAAAATTATTGTCACCAAAAATGTTCAAATTCTATATTTTTAATTTGCATGCTATCTATTTGAATATATTTTTGTACTGATTAAAATTTCACTTTTCGAATTATAAAAATTGTAGTGTATAACATTTATTACAAAATTATTTTATTTATAAGTTTTACAAGAATAAATGCGAGTTTAGAAATTAGCACGACGTCACAAAAGATGAAGCATGTCAGTCATAATTATTTGTCGCTTTATAAAAATAGGTTATTGCTATTTTAAATACATACCTACATATTATAGGTAGGTACTTATTTATCATAACAATTTTCTAAACGTGAAATTAACCCTCAAATTTTACACAGGGGTCCAACCCACTCCAATCTTAAACGTTGGTATTGCGCAATTAATGAGTTATTTCGACACGTTACGTTGTTTAATTAATATGTAATTCTCTTATTGATCCAACACATTCAAATCGAAAGGCATCTGAATACAAAATGGGACAGTTGTAAAGTCTGTTTGGGGTCAGTCAGACCCCAATTGGTGTTTACTACATACGACCCTCAAAAAAAAACCATTTATATTCTATACAGGCTGTCCTAAAATTGCTGGGACACAGAGCTACCACGTGCAGTAGAGGTCAAAAAAAGTCGATTGGACCCAATTTATTTATATACCAAAATGTACCGTTTGCTCGTGAGAAGAGTTCAAAGTTTACATAAAAAAATACATTTTTGTACGCTGTTCAGAAATGAGTGAAACAAATTGAATGAAATTTGACAAAAGTGCATTTTAGAGGATTACTCTCCTTTCAGTAATCAAAGAAACCCAAAAGAAATTGTAGAAGGGTTAAAACCACCCTCACCCCCTGACATTTTTTTCAGAACTTTCTTAGGGGTGGTAATACGGTTCTCAAATTTGTTTAGCGAGAAGACTGATTAATTATCTTCATTTTGTTGCTCTTGTAAACATTTCGTATTCCGCATAGTTCCGAAGGAAAAAATGTTTTCTTAAATAATGCTAACAGATATTCCTAGTACAAGTTTAATAAAATTGTAATACAAAATTTTATGTAAATTTTGAACTCTTCTCACGGGCAAACAGTACATTTTGGTATATAAATAAATTGGGTCCAATCGACTTATTTTGACCTCTACTACACGTGGTAGCTCTGTGTCCCAGCAATTTTGGGATACCCTGTATATATTTTGACCTTAGAGAATACATTGAACTAAGATTTTGAAAAAGATTTTTTCCAATAATTCTGAGTTAGAATTACATGCAATTTCAGGAACTGACATACCCATCGGCCAACTGGCACATACGCATTAATATTTCAATTACTGTTTCTCTGTTAACTATTTTTAATAAGGCAGCAATATTGTAATTGGTTTTAAATATTACACTTATTTAACTGTAAAATTCAGACTATAAAAAATATCAATCATAACAATTTATATCATCTCTTTAGTTACTTAAATATCGATTTCTTTATAAGTCATTTTATAAAAACTTTAATACATTCTTTTGTTTTATGTGTAGCACTGTTTTCGCAAAACAAAAAAAAAATATTATTTGCAAATGTTGTAAATATTCAAGCTGTTTATTAGTTCACTGATCACACAAACGAAAAAAAAACATTATTAAATTGTTAGGCCTGGACGTAGGGTAAAGGCATCGGTTTTCAACGTACATGTGGTCGACGACTTTTATGTTTATAACTGACAGATTAATTATTACATAACATATACAGCTTGGAAATCTACGAGTTGCCCATACAAATATAATGAGAGCGAGCACATTTGAATAATGATTAACATATTATATTAGAGGGAGATAAGGGAATTTCATAAACCAACTGACTGAATGAATCAGATGGGTGCCTTGGAATAAAATCCCTATATTATTAAACGAGCAAATCTTGTATATATGTACCTATGTACCTATATAAATATTTTCTCGAAAACGGCTCTAACGATTTTGATCAAATTTACCGAAAAGGGGTTTCGGGGGGCAAAAAATCGATCTAGCTAGGTCTCATCCCTGGAAAAATTCGTTTTCTTATCGACTTTATCATTATAAAAAACAGTTTTTTTAACGTTATAAAACAGTGTCGTATGGTGAGTAGGCTTTGGAAAAAACAAACTATTTTCATTATTTGTGTCAAATTACTCTGACAGTCAATCTTTAACTTATTAAAATAATCAGTAATTATTTGAAAAGTAAAAAAATAACAACAATAAAATCTAAACATAATTATACTTACATAATTATGTTTAGATTTTATTGTTGTTATTTTTTTAACTAATATTTAAATAAATAGATATATTACTTTTATATTACCTATATAAAATATGTAGGTACATACGTTATGTAGTATGACGTATACTGACGTATAATACTCGTAATATTATCTACTTATAAGTTATAGGTATGTAATTTTTTTTCTTAAAAACGACTAATGATTTTGATGAAATGGGAACATTAAGTACTATTTTTTTTGAACTCATCCGAGCAAAGCTCGGTCATCCAGATATTGATAAAAATCATCATAAAAATATGATACAGTTTTCAAGGCACCCGTCTGATATATGATTCCTTTTTTGAATTGTAGATTATAGACGCTCGACAACAGAGGTCATTAGCGTCTAAGATATATGATTCCCTTATCTCACTCGGATATATGCAAATCATTATTCGAACATGCTCGCTTTCATTATATTCCTATGGGCAACTCATAGATTTCCAAGATGTATGTATCCATATAATAAAACATGTTGTTATTTTAAATCCCTAGTTTGGCATTTTATCGACAGTATATTCTATCAATGCAAAAAGAAATTTTAATTTAAATTACACAGCAATAAAGACATGTATAACTAGTTCTCAAATTAATATTTTCAAACAGGGATGTGAGTGTGACGGAGCTCCGATTCCGATTCTGAAACTATGGATAATCTGATACTTTTTCACACTCGGTTCCGTATCCGAAATAAAAATAACGGATGCTAAACGTCGATGCCGTCAATCGTTGCTTGTGGTGAATCCCACTCGTTACGCGTATTTCCCCTCCTTCGCATGATTTATTTTGCTGTACACTTCTTAAAAGTCAAAACTACTATTGTATAGACAGAACTTTTCCAGTACAAAAAGATGTCAAAAAAAAATAGTATATCACATGCCATTATAAATCCAATTCCGATATAATCCATTAAAAACTCAGATTCCGATATGACACCGACAATGTGTTTTCAAATTTCTCTTTGCTTCCAGAGTACATTATCGGTAAAATGCGGAATTAGACACGCAAAATAATTTTCTATATTACAAATTAGGTAATTAATAAGTAATATTCTATTCTGTTATTTCTAAATATAAAAGTGGTCGACAACAGGCGGTTGGTTAGGAACCGATGCCTTTACCCTACGTAACCAGTCACACAAAGGAACTACCATCTCTTGCGCCAGTACCGCCTATCATAGTGGGAAACACAAACGGATTAGGCGGTGGCGAATCAGTCTTTCCCCCCCAATGCGAATTGTGCCTACCTAGCACGATGCGTGGCATGCCGCACTCTTCACACTTGTTCATTAGCGGATGGTTGCTAAACGTGCAGACGTGACATGTCCACGACGGGCCGCCTTCCTGTTGGTTGCTGCTGTCGCCCACATTGCCTTGATACAAATTGGTGTTGCTCCCCGTAGTCGTAGATCTTGAAACGCACCTCAAATCTCCTCGTTGCCCTGTGTAGATGTTGCGATAGAACTCTTCATTTGTTTCACCGAGCGGCACTGAATCAATTGAAATTGTTTATTTCAATTTTAGCGAGATTTTTAGTGAAAATTTATTTTAAAAAAATGCAGGCAATAGCATGTAATCATCCTAATATAAGGCCCTTTTCACACACACACGGTTTTCATATAAATGGCACCGTGACAGTTTAGTAACGTAGGCATGAATATGCAAGCTACCGTCCAAATCGATACGGAGCACGGTTCTACGATCTATTGCTAAGACGTATTATGCCTACATAGCTAAACAGTTACGGTACTGTTTATACGGAAGCCGTGTGTGTGTGAAAAGGGCCTAAGTGAACCATGTTCTCCGTTGGGTTGGAAATCTTGGTCAAAGATACACAGTGTTCTTATTGCTCATACCCGTCTGTCTCCCACCACTGAGCTAAAAGGTAATAGAGGCGCTGCATACCGTATACAACTGCTAATACTAAATTCAAAGTTAAAGCCAGGTTTGACATTATAAGTCACAACAAACATGGCGGCCAAAAAAAGGTGGATATGAATATCATTCTCTTCTTCTTCTTACATATAAAATGAACAGGTCTCAATAAATGTGGCGACTGGCTTCACTTTTAAATGGTTGTAGCGTCTCTATAACATCTTAACTCAGTGTCTCCCACGGATACTTACAACTTTCCCGTTGGCCCCCCTCATGTGTGTAGTGAAAATTAAACGAACTTGGTGCGTGAACCAAGTTTGCCAACCTCATTCTTATGTGTATACGGCACTTTAAATGAGTGTATTATGAGCGGGCGTGTCGCGTGAGTGAATTAAAATTTTTATGAGCACCGTGACGGATACAAAAATTGACTCGTTTTCATTCCATACTGTATATTATCTACTGATAATTTCGGAGGGTTTATCCTGTAAATTAGCCCTGTATGTCCAGTAACTCACCGACACTGCAACGAAAAAACTTTCGTGTATATATGCGTGGATCTTTAACTTGAATGAACTGGAGTCATGTGCATGAAGTGATCAAGTAAGCACATCTTATTATTATGAGAAGGAAAAATTCCTTAAACCATAAACTGCGCGATTACAGTTAGTTTGAGTCGTGCGCACGGTGTACACAGAGCGACCCAATAAGCACAGCCCTTTGCATGTGGCAGACTAGTGACGCAGCATTACGCTGACATAGGGACACGAAAAAAGTATCGATGGATACTTTTAGGTATCGAGTACATTTTTATCGATACCGATACTTTTCAATTGATACTTTAATGAGTATGATACTTTTCTACCGGTACTACTCATGAGTATCGATACTTCTCATTCGATACTGTGTCCCTACGCTGACATGCCGGAATAGCTTTTATATTTGGCAACATATTATAAAGAACAGATCTTTCACAACAAAATTTACCTCTGGATCCTGATCGCTTGTCGATCTCTTCAGTGAGCGCGCGACATTTATCTTGCAGATCGCGAATTTCAATCCGCAGCCGTGCCTCCAGGGCGGCAGCGACGGCCGGCGCCGCTTCCAGCTGCTTGACTTCTTCTTGCATTGCAACGAGTTTGTTCCGCTCCGCAACCAATGCGATTCGCAGTCTTTCTTTGCGTTCTATCTGACGTAACAACCGCAATGACACTGCTGGTAAAAAAACATCTATTTTATTTTACAGTTTAGTATTCAATACCTACATGTGATTGCAAAAAAAACAGTCAACTATGATTTTACTTCATGCTTCGAGGGTTCCGCACTTCGTTCGCTATAGTTTTCCTGTTATTTTTTACTAGTCTTTTTATATACTTGATTTTTTTATTGTTACTATCTACTAATCAGGGGTGTTACGAATATTCGCATCCGCATCCGTAAATGCGGAATATTCGCATTAATTCAGACATCTGCATCCGCATTCACATCCGCATCAATCAATGCGAAGTTTTTACGGATGCAGATTCACATCAACAAGTAACTACATGTAAAGAAAGTGGGCGGAGTCAGAGTGGCACGTGCTAAAAATATGATTAAATAAATAAAAAGTTAAAATTAAATTGATTTTCAGTTATTTATGCACTTAAAATTTAAATAATTATCCTTTTAAAATCCCAAAATCCGCATCCGCATCCGCGGATGTGAACTTCTAATAATCCGCATCCGCACCTGCATCCGCGGATGTCTAAATTTTTGCATCCGTAACAACCCTGCTACTAATTACTTAGAGCGAGTGATTTCTTCAAAATCTATTAAAACGTATTTACATAATAGTCTTATACGAGATGGTAGGAAATTATACTGATAATCTTCAGCAAGCGATTCGTTAGATACATAGACGGGGTCTGGGGAGCTAAGGGGGCAATTGCGCCCCCAGGGTTAAAAGAAACTTGAATATAATTATTTCAGTTCTATTAGCATATTCAATTTTAGCCTTATTAATAAGTTTTTTTTTGAATTTTCATTCAAATATTACTAACAATTTTTTAAATGAATATGGACTATAGTAATGTCTTTGTATTCCATTTGTTCTGCCTAATGCTGCCCCCATCCCAAATTAAGAGACCGCTGTGCCTGATACTGCCCCCATCCCAAATTAAGAGACCGCTATGCCTGATAGTGCCCCCTCAATGATTTTGTTGAAAGATCCCGGAATTCGGTGTTAATTAAAAATACAATTAATAAATATAAACCAGTTGTCTTAATCAATAACTAAATTCAAAATATATTTTAGACTATCAGATGCAACATTTTGAAATTGTAACGAACAATTTTATTCTAACATTTTATTCAGAAACGCTTACATATTATGTTATTTCTTTTAAAGAAAAACAATTCTAAAGTCTGTGATATGTGTAATATGTACGACACATAACAGAAAAAACCGGTCAAGTGCGAGTCGGACTCGCGTGGAGAGGGTTCCGTACTATTAAGACTTAGGACTTTCGTTTAGGTTTTTCAGTAAACTATGAGTGAGGCCCTATAAAAATATATATGTCAAATGGAAGTCGAAAACTTTTATTTTTTATCATGACCTTCTGCCCCGCGACAGAGGGTAACCTTTTTTTTCCATCACTTCATGCGCGGAGTAGTAACGGAAGGGGAGGCCAAACGAATGTTTTCGCTGGCAGAAATCGAGCCTTTTCGAGTGGCATTTTCAACTTTCAATTATATGACGGCAACGATCGTTTTTTTGCGAGCCGGAAGTACCCCTTTTTTTGCCCTGGATGAAATTTTCATTTCGGGTTCGGCCGGAATTGAATTGGTCCTTCAGTTTTATGACGGAGGCTTTAAGTGTCGTGGGCTCTTGAGACTTGAACTATAAAACAATTTTTAATATAATATTATTATTCTCTGTTTAATTTGCATTTCATGACAACGCTAGTTTAGCATGTTAATGTCTTCGGCCTTCGCGTACAGAGGATATTCAATTCAAGTTCGGGCACTCCTCCAAGTGGAAGAAAATGACATTGACATCCAACCACACCAACTTTTCGGCTCTTTCTAGATATACTTTTGGTGTTATAAAAAACAAAAACAGCCAAAAGATTATCCTAATTCCTGACACACCACCTTTTTCATGTCTCTGATCTACTATTTTTAAATTGCTTACAGCTCCCGTAGAAGCTTACAAAAATTGCCGTAGCGGACGGTATTTCACGTCCACAAGGCGGGGTATTGGTTAAAGTTTTCAACTAGCAATAATCGCACCTCGGTTAAACCTCATTGGTTACGATATCGCCACTGCGCAAAGCTAACATCACTATAGAAGTTTCTGAAGGTGATATATAATATGAACCTCCATCAGTGCGAACGTCAATGTGCCAAGCAAGATTAAAATGTTCGTTTCCATTCGTGCACTTTCGGAAAATAGCTGATGAATGATGACGTATGGATTGGGTATAATGTGCGGTGTGCCTATGCATAGAAATTATCTCTGTTATACACTATTCTCACGCATGTTTAAGAAGTACTACACCTAATATTATCATGAATTATGCCTAATTTGTAAATAAATGAAGGCCTCCCTTGGTACATATTGTTTAGAGAAAGTCAACTGTATTGCAAACAAACAGCGGAAAAGTAACCGTCGTTAAATAAAACTACTATTTTTGTGCGTGGACACTGAGGGGCAATGCCCTACTTAAAATTTCTGATGGCCGACTTACAATTTGGTTTTAGCTACGACCCTGAGCGTTCAACAGTTTAGACTTTGGAGCCTTCGACCAGAAATGTTGTAGCGCCTAGTGTTGTATAATGTATACCACATAGTTTTACTGACAGCAGGCTAATTCCATTTTGCACTAATATATAAATATATTTTAAACCTAGAATATTCACATCATAACATGTCACTGGACTTCATATCTGACGGGAACAGAGTCCAGTCGGCGCCTAAAATGAAGAGCAACAAACATTTGTGACCTAAATATTTACATACCGCAGCCATTTAGTTGTACAACAAAAATATGAGCTATCGTCAGGGAGTATTGTATTCTTTTCTTTTTATAGATTTTATTGGATTGTGACGTTGTCTTGTATTCGGTAATTTCACAATGCGATTGCTTTATTAAATTCCCATTGGAAGTTATTGTAATGGGTCCGAAAATTGAAATCAAAATGTATAACAAATTTTTATGTTTCAAGGTCACTACACTATTTTTAGATGTCTGTGTGTACGTATGTACGTACGTACGTACGTGTTCATTTCTTTCTAAGACGAAATCTCGAGAATGAAAAATGATATCGACTACGTTAGAGTGCCAATCGACACGTATTAACGTAAATATGATCTGAAAGAAATTTTTTCAAAATCGGTACAGCCGTTCTTTTTTCTTAACCAAATAGACTTCAAAAAGGTAGATTTTACATAATATCTCGCGAATAAAAAATTATATCGACTTCGTAAGGGTGTCAATCGAGGCGTGTTAACGTCATTTTGATCCGACATGAATTTTATAAAAATCGGTTCAGCCGATTAAATTATTGTTAAAAATAAATAATAATTATGTTTTAATGCTTAAAATGATTACTTTTCTGTGTAATATCTAATTTAATTATTGTTATTAAATATTTATCAAACTGGGAAGTTCGTCGTGTGGACCTCAAGGGTCGCACTTTAGTCCTAACAAACGACCCACCTCACGGCTTGTTTTATGTTTATTATGGCGAGAGTTTACTTAGAACTTATACTCGAATTATTTTAAACGTGTTGAATGACATGAAAAATTATCATATTATTTATCATGTTTACTTTACTCGATCAAATTTGATAAAACAATAACCTAGAATTAAAAAAAAAGAATAATAAATGTGCATCGACTACCAGACCATTAGCACAAAAAAACAAACAAAATATAACCTAAAGCAGTGTTTCCTAAACTAGGGTCTGTGAGTATATTCGAGGAGGTCCGCGGACTCATCCCATGTTACCTTCCGATATAAAATCAATTCAAAATATTACAATATTCAAAAACAGTAAAAAATTGTTCATAGATAGATATTTGTCCATATGATTGTCGCGTACAAATTACAATTCTATGGCGTTTTATACTGCGAATTTATGGCGCTATCAAACGTTTAAAATATAGATTTTATCTTTAATGTACAAATTTTGTATTACAAATATTTTTACTGCCCACCTCTACTATGGTAGGGAAGTATTGGATTTAGTCCGAAAAAAATATTTCGAGATTTTAACAGATCTTCACGTTTTGATACCCTAGAAATCGGACCATTTTCTGACTAATGTGTGTGTGGTGAAATTTTTCGCCTTCGAATGCCGTTTGTTCTGTTGTATTTATCAACCTTTAGATTAGATCTGATTAGATTTTGAGCCAAATCGGTTCAGTGAGATATAAAAAAAAATTCTCAATGTCACGTATTTAACATAGGTAAATATAATTAATGAATTCTAGATGTTATGATATGAAAAAAATCTCAATATTTTTTTCTCTAAAATGTAGTTTTCGGGAAAGAAAATGTTTTACTAAAAAAAATTATACGTAAATCAAGGTACCATACCTAACCATGATTTTTTGCTATAAGCTAGCCATCCGTAGATCAATAAACAAATAAGATGGCCATGCTTTTTTTCAAAGAATACAAAAAGAGTGTTTAATATTTCTTGCAAATTTGTATATGCTGTGTATCTTCCCTGTATACTTGTCGCGCACGGCCAGAATGAGATAGACAATACACAAATTTGAACGTTGAGGTACTTGAAGGTCATTGTATTTGTTACCACAGTAATTTTTAGTTAATTATTGTTTACTAGTCGGAAGTATAGGACTGGTCAACAGTCGAATTTTTAACTAATAGTCGTTGGGTTCCGTCTACTTCTTGGTAGCTATATTCCGAATTTTTGTTCACTTCTATAACAAATAATATTTCCGAAACTGTCAGTGCAAATGTCAAAAAATGATATATTGCTGAAATTAGAATTTGATAATCTACTCAAATCTGCAAAAAAAATGGGGAAGGAGCCATTAAAAAAGGCGATGACGTCTTTCCGGAACGGGAAGGGACTAAAAAAAAGACGACTATTAAAAAAAATGCGCGTTTAAAAAATTAAATTGACGTATCCGAGGATTTTGGCAGCAGATGATCTGGGAGTTTTTATATGGATTGTTCCAGACGAAACATACGCATTGTATGCTATTGTTATGGTTCCTCTATTACAAATCCTCAGTTTTCAAATTCTTATCTGAAAATTCGTTAAAGTATCCATTGGAAAATTTATATGATGATTGTAACCGTAGTAGTTGGTGACCTTAATTATTAGGGAAACAGCAGTCTTTATTTATTTTTTCAAAAAAAAAAAAAAATTCAAGATATTGATTTTTTTATAAAATAAGTATCGTAAGTATTTATCTCAAATACAATTGAGATTCTAATCCGGCACGAACGATGCACCGGCATTACTGTCAGGACAAACATAATATAACCAAAAAACATGTACACGGTAACGCACCGTGCTATGTAACTGGCGCACTGTGCGGTTCATACAGATACAAATTATTCATTACCACACATCATGTGCTTCATGTAAGTACTGCGGTGAGCAAAACACAGTGTTGCCAACGATCAAAAGTGGCTCCCACTAGATGACAGATTGAAAACCACCAGAAAACCACTAAAATTGAAAATGCGAGTGTAGCGACGTAGCGAGCAAAAATGTCATTGACAATAAGCAAAATTAGAAAAAAATTATTTGGACAAATAATTTTTTTTTAAATAATTATTAACATTTCTTGAGCATAATGTTTCAAGTCCCAATTTCTATATAAAAATACATTAGTTTTTTTTCAGATTCATAATATTGATGGTAAATTTGTCATAAAATGTGTATTCAAATTCTTTAAAAGTGACTGATTTTTTACTTATAAAAAATCAGAAAAAAAATTGAATAAACAACTACATTATTTCCTGATTGAAATTGATTTTTTATAAAAAATAAATACATATAGAAACATGCCGCGTGACGTCACCCGCACTGAGAACGACATTGCGCGGAGAAATTCAAACTTTGAAGTAGTAGTAGTAGTAGCATAACTTTGTTGTTTTTAAAGATATTTCAAAAATTCTTTCGGCATTAATTTTGTAATTTTTAAAACTTTGATTTAAGACAAAAAAATAAAAAATGAAAACTTCCTGGTTGTCGATGACAACCTAAGCTTATTTTTAATAATGGGGTATTTTGAATCGATTATTATAATATCTCGAGATGTTATTCAAAATCTTTCGAAAGTTTTTTAGACCTTTAAAAATATCTTTGCACAATGAACTTGCAGTGTAAAGTCTTCTGCAATGAAGATTGCCAAGCATTATTTCACAGATTATAGTGAATACTTTCGTCTTTTATCTTCCTCTGTGCAATGAAGCACTGCATGCAGGTGATTCTCTCAGGTCCTAACAAAAGTTGAATATTGAGTATTTCATTGTGACTAGTAAATTACACCTCCTTGGTAAATTCAAGTTGTCAGTACTCTCAGTTGTCGCGTCTCACTTAATTGTCATTAGTTTCAAATTTCAGTGTTACCAAACTAACATAAGAAATTCAAATATTCCAAAAAATTTTAACACCAATTTTAATTACGAATAATTGAAAATACTCCAATACCACCAGATCTCACCAGAAAATTTCACAATACCACCAGAAATCCCACTGCCACTAGATGACAAATTTTTGCCACTAAGTAGGTAGCTGATTCCACCAGATCTAGTGGGAATCCCACCAAGTTGGCAACGCTGGCAAAACATCAGAAGGTGGATCACCCACATGATCGCGGCGAGGCAAGGCGAGCTATTTATGTATGACACTCATGATCGCGCGTTTTTTTCTTAACGCCGCACTACTAGCCTACATACGCCATCAAATCATCAACAGCTGCTGTGCTGTTTCCTTTACTAGTACTAGATAATAGATATCGTTTGTGATACTGCAAAACCATTGAATGTCAACATTATGTTGCAGTAGACTGTTAGTTCCGGACATGTATAGTTCCAGGAACCATGTCCTCTGTCGAAGATGTTTCCTATTTTTACAAGCTTTTAACTTGCAATGTATGTTTGTTTGTGTGTTTGTTTAGGTCAAATATTGCAAGTCAATTTTGAACGACTTCCACGTATCCGATCGATTTGAAATTTTGTACACATATGTATTCCCGATGACCATACATGAATAAATCGTTTTTAGAAATAAATTCAACCTCTAAGGGGTTTAAGCGGAGATGTGGAGTTTTTTTGACTAATCAACGCCCAGGCCAAATCGCTGAAGCTAGAAACTTGAAATTTGGACTGTTGGTTCCTTTGGGGGCGTCCATAAATTACGTGAGGTAATTTTGGCGATTTTTCGACCCCCCCCTCCCCTCTTGGTGAGATATCGTGAAAAGAGGGCGGATGGAAACCCTAGTTGGAAACAAAATTTTACATAGCGCAAACAAATATTCCGGTGAACTCTATATTCAGAATTTTACCAAATGGTTTTAAAAGTCCTCTGATTGGCCAATTCAAGCGAGTACACAGTAGGTATCATCGCCAATATCTTAAGAGAAATCAAAAGCACAAACCAATTAATTGATGTGACCAATTAGTATAATTCAATTATTCATTAAAGTTTTTTTCAAAAATTTAATCCAACATCAATTCCGAATCTGCAATTCATATTTTTTAAGGCCCTTTTCTTCATTTGTGATTGTGGGTGCGGTTTTCCTCTGTTCCAATAAATTATTCTAGATGGCGTTTACTCAAAAATTTGTATTGTTTAGTGAACGAGAGTGGGGAAAGTATAGTGAATAAGAATTGCACTATCAGATCTGGTGCCAGTTGTGAAATCATCATCTAGACAAAATGCAGTTTGGAAACTGATCATTATTTAGCGCAATGCACGATTTCAGAATTGTTTTTTTGTTTTTTTTTGGTCCTAGCATTTGCAGTTCAACGAATATCAGTTTCAGGGAATAATCAATGTTTAAAAAAAAATTATCGCATTGTGAGGAGGTTTAAACTGTTATTCTTCAACTGGAGACCGACGGCTCACGGCGCGCATAGTACCTACAAATATGCGAAATGGGGCGGGAGGTCCGAGACAAAACACGTGTAGGGCAATTAAAGAAACAGTAGAAGAACGTGCCAATTGTGTCACGGTCCGTCGCGTCGTAAAAATGTATATTATTTTTTAAATTTACCGTCGCCGTTTTTATAAACTGTTAAATTATTAGGTATGCGTTGAACCGCAATAAATATTAATAAAGAAACGAAATTATGGCAGGTTTCACAATAAGTATATCGCTACAATATCTCAGTTGACAACGATTGTGTAAACATACAATATCGTTATAGTTTCTACCAATGACAATATAGAGTTGGGTAGTTCCGGACATGTATATAGCTCCAGGAACCATGTCTCTCTCGGAGACATTTCCTATCTTTCCATAGAACGTAACTTTATAGTATGTCCATACTCCATATTATTATGGTCTGATTTCACATACTATAGCACAACGGGCCAACGGCCAATATTCGTTTGCACCCGAATGAAAGTGCACATGAAAAGTTCGGGTATACTCGACAAGAGTCTGGCCGTCAGACCATGAGGAGTTCGTGATCTGTTTTGGAATAATTCACTGGATCTTCACCCCGCAAAAAACGCCATTGCACCAACATTCCTCCATAAGAAACTCTTCCCCTGCAGTCGTCGGCAAAGCCAAAAGTGCACACCCCAGCTAAGTGTGACTGTATGATAATTTAAGACACAATATAAAAAAATAGAAAAAATATCAAATGGAATATACGTCATCGTACCAACACCCCTCCACGAGAAACTCTTCCCCTGCAGTCGTCGGGAAAGCTAAAAGTGCACACCCTAGCTAAGTGTGATCGTATGATAATTTAATAGAGACAATATAAAAAATAGAAAAAATTTCAAGTGGAATATGGAATTGTAAAAAAAAGGAATCGAATCAGTCACCTTCTGCATACGGAGTAGACGCGCTACCAGGTCGGCTGTGGAAGATGTTTGATTTACAGCTGTTTTGGTATACCAAATAGTATTTTAACCTGTAAACTGTTCTGTTATGTAAAAGGTACTTTGTGCCTCTTGCTTCTCAGTAGACGCTAATGATCTCTGTTGTCGAGCGTCTATAATCTACAATTCATTCATTCATTCTTGCTTCGCATGGTCGGTCAGCTAGATTCTTCTTACACGGCGTCTATAAGACTGGGAGTATTTAATGTGAAACAGTGGAACGAGACGTTCATTTCTTTCCAAGATGCCAATGAAACGAGATCATTCTGAGGTCATGTTTCACGGAACCATATAACATGTTATTAGCTTAGCAAAGGAAACTTCGGAACTGTTTTGCAAAAGTAATTGGCATCGAGTATGGACTATTAGTACGACGGCTAAATGCAATATTTTTGATGAATTATGTACTTTTTGTTAGAAGCGGAGGCAAGTTACTTTCGTGATCCATGATCATTTGGAAGGAATTTGGGCATACCTATCAGGATTGCTGAATTTTAACTCCTGGCTCCAGGGGTGGCATTTTTGAAAATGCCCGCTAATGATCCAGAAAATAGGCTGTAACTCCATAAATGTCAGGTGTATTCAAAATATTTTTTTACGACCTACTCCTATGAAAATGATCTCGAAGATACGGAGAATGGACTGTGTAGACACGCCAGAATACAAGTCGCACGACTCGCACAGTAGAAATTAGGCAGTCGTGGCTGCATCTGTGCGTCATTTTCTAATCAGACTCGGACCAAAAGAATTAAGAGTGGAAGCCTTTTTATTTTACCTCGCTTACACATACAGAACGCTCAATATTTTCATCACACTGATCTACAAATACCGATGGTTTCTACGTGATATAATATACGATCGGCTCTTTTTCCAAAGAATAACGATACAGAATCGAAATAACACTTTCACAGCTAATGGTGCTATTCTATTGGACAGTGTTAGAATTACAGCGCTGTCATTGACGTTAAAACTATAGAGGCAGTATAAGCACTTAAAAGTGATTGTATTTAGGCCTAATTTTATATGTGAGAAGACGAAGAAGAAGAGAATAATATTCCCAATCCATCCCGTCTTTTTGCCGCCATGTTTGTTGTGACCTGTGACGTCAAACCTGGCTTCAATTTTGTATAAGTAGTTGTATACGGTATGCGTAAAGTGACCAAATCCTGAATATCAAAAAGCGGGACAAGGTCTATAAAAACCCGGCGCAGGCAACCGTTGGGTTCCACGCCCAAAAAAGCCTTAAACGCGCTAGAAACCACCAAAAACTCGCTAGAAACCCCCAAAAACTCGCTAGAAACCCCCAAAAAATCGCTAGAAACCCCCAAAAACCCGCTAGAAACCCCCAAAAACTCGCTAGAAACCCCCAAAAACTTGCTAGAAACCCCCAAAAACTCGCTAGAAACCCTCAAAAAATCGCTAGAAACCCCCAAAGACTCGCTAGAAATCCCCAAAAACTCGCTAGAAACCCCCAAAAACTCGCTAGAAACCCCCAAAAACTCGCTAATATTTTTATTTTAAATATTATTTATTTTTTAAGGTAGGTATCAATTATATAATAATAATAATAATAATAATAATAGCCATTTATTGACCTGGAAAATAGATAAGTATACAATTTAAGGATAAATTAATAATATTACATAAAATAAATAAAATAAATAAACTGATTTGTTAATGTTATACAAATTTTCCTGGTCCTACCCATTTTGGGTATTGGCCTCCTCCATCAATTTCCATTCTTTTCTATTTTCCGCAATTCGCCACCATGTTGTGCCCAGTATATTTTTAAAAGTATCCATCCACCTTGCTCTTTGTCTACCTACGTTTCTTTTTTCGTATGGTGTCCACTCCGTTGCGATTCGAGCCCATCTGTTGGTATTCATTCTTCGTACGTGACCAGCCCACTGCCATTTGATTTTATTAACTGTTACCGATATTTGTTTGAACTTTGTTTTTTGTTTTATAATTTTTTTTGGGATGTGTTGAATTTTTTTGATATTCAAAACGCTTCGTTCCATGGCCGTCTGCATCACGTTTATCTGGTTTTGCTGTTTTTTTGTTATAGCCCAAGTTTGTGCACCGTAACTTACAGAAGGTAGAATACAAGAGTTAAATACTTTTCTTTTTAAATTAATTGATATGTTTCCTTTGAATATATCACGAAGACTCCAGAATTTCTTCCAGCTTTTGTTTATTCTTACTGCCAGTTCCTTGGATTGTCTATTTTCAAAAGCGACGATTTGACCTAAGTAGGTATATTCATTTACATATTGTAGTAAATTATCTTCTAAATATATGTCATTTTTTTCGCTGTTTGTTAATATTTTTGTTTTATTGAAATTAACGGTCAAACCAGCTTCTTTTCCTACTATATTTAATTCTTTTAACATTTTTTCCAATTCGTCAGTATTTTGTGTAATTAGAATGAGATCGTCTGCGAATCGGAGATTGTTGAGTTTTTTCCCATTTATGTTAAGTCCGCAATTGCTCCAATCCATTTGCCTGAAAACATGTTCCAACATACAATTAAATAGACCGGGTGACATAGGGTCCCCCTGTTTTACTCCTTTTAAAATTTTAAACGTTTCGCCGTGACAATCTCCCGAAGATATGTATGCATAGCTTTTATATAATTATTGATAAATAAAATACTTTGAGTGGGTAAAAATATCTAATGAAAAAAAATAAACATTCTTAATGCACGTGATTTAATGAAAACGGGACAAAAGCGGGACGCTTGTTGTATTGTATTGTATTTTAAAGACCACCAACAGCTAAGGTTATTTGGGCCTAGCACCAATTCATATTTTCAATTCATTATTATTATTTTTTTTTTTTTAATAATAAATTGAAAATCCAATTGACACTTTTACCAGCTCTCGGGCTAGAACCCGAGAACTGGGGACTTGTAATAGAGGAACCATAGCAACGCCATGTAAACAACAGCGCCGCTACACTCTCGGCTATTCTCAAGCCCGGGGACGCTTGTTGAATCGGGACTCGTGGCTCAAAATCGGGACTGTCCCGCCTAAATCGGGACGGATGGTCACTTTGTGACTTTAGGTATGCGTCCTCTATAGATTTTACCTCAGTGAGCGCTGTTAAATTTTTGTCTCACTTTATGTGATATGTAAATGTAATGTTAGAAAGTGACAAAAAATTAATAGCGCTGTAAATCTTTACATTGACCATACAGAATTGCATCAAACTATCCCTTCAAAATTGACATTTATGCGAGGGAATTTGCCTGTAAGTATTTCTGTTTGTTTGTTGCGGATTAACTCAAAAACTGCTGAATCAATTTTGATCGGACTTTCACCATAGTGTGAGTAATTTATCAGAGAATAAATTAAGGTTATATATCGTTGCGTTGAAGCAGTTGCTAAAAAATCGACATTAACGCGAGCCGTAGGTAAATTCCAGTTTGTAATAAGAAGGTAGTAAGGTCTTAAAACTACGAAAAAAATAGTGTGCATGCTATTTTATAAAACTGAGCATCGTTAAAAACTTATGGATAGTGTAGATGAATCACTTGTTACAATAATGGAGGTATATATATCGCTCATTTTGCCCAAACATCGATAGGGCGATCTGCCAATTTGATACGCGTCCTCCGTTACAGACAAGCGGACGCCAAACCCGCGATTTATAATAAAATAATTACTATTGGCACTAGTTAGGCGATAATACATCGAACGAAAAATTGTATGGATGCACGTACAGGGCTAGCAATGATGTTCCCGGTTTGAAACACATATTGTAACTCACGTTAATGAAATTCATATATAGGGTGTTTGAAAAAACATATGCCATCGCTTGTGGGGTGATTCCTTAACCAAAAATAAGGCAAGTAGTTCCTATCAACGTTGTTCCACAGATGCTTTGTTTCAAAGATACAGGGTGTTCAATTTTTTAAATTTTTTTGGTTTATTATTGATATCTACCTAAATAAAATTACAGTGAATGTTGAAAATGGCCACCATCACCTTCATTACAAGCATTCAACCTTCTACGTAAAAATCTTCTCACTTTGACACAAGTACGAGTATTTTGCCGAACTCTGACAAGCGCCATTTCAAACAAGAGAAGAACTTTTAGAACGAATTGAAATGGCGTTTGTCAGAGTTCGGCAAAATACTCGTACTTGTGTCAGAGTGAGAAGATTTTTACGTAGAAAGTTGAAGTATTTTAAAATTGTAATTGAGTATTTGAAAATGGCTGCTGCTATTGTAGGCAGAAGAGGGTTTTGTGTCCAGAATTTCCGCGTTCGCCAGTCTGTTGATTAGTGAGCAACGGAATTTTCGAACAAATTTTGGTACAGATTCACCCAGTGAGCATATAATTCACAAGTGATACCCTAAATTTATGCAAATGGGATGCAGCTGTAAGAAAAAAGTCAACCGGCCGCGTCAGTAAGCGAAGAAATAGTGGAACGTGTCCATGAAAAATTCACACGGAGTCCACAAAAATCCGTCGGCAAAGGCAGCAGGAAGCTTGGAAATTGACTGAACTCGGGTAGTTTCGGACATGTATAGCTCCTGGAACCATGTCCTCCTCGGAGATGTTTCCTATAATATTGAGCATCTTGTAATTCTGTTGAAAAATTAGGACCTTCTAGCTACTTTTGTAATGCAGAAAAACCGTTTAAAATAATCACAAAGTGCTAGATCAGGCAGAGTGTCTGCCAAATTCGACCGGCGAAATTCCCAGACTTTCCCCAGATCTTGGCGATATTTTTTTCAATTTTAAACTATGTCAGATACCCCAGCGCTTGCAGCTTTATACCGTACAAAAAAGCGACCGCGTTCGCCTGTAGCGTGCAAAAATTGAAACGAGCCATGTTCCACGAAGCGAGGACGGGTAGTTGAAGTCCGAAGCTAACACAGCTTTATATGAATGTTTGTGGATAGGCACCTTCAAACTGCGCAATTCCCGGTTAATTTCTGAAATTCTCGTCTCTTTTCCAGTTTGACTAAATACTCGTCTTTTCCCTGGTATGACCGGTTGGTAAAAACCCAGATTAGGGCTTATAATTATATGCATGAGTTAACGTTTTGAGTTCCTCAGTTGATCCAATACGAGGAAAAGTTTGGTTGATGAGATCAACAAAAAAAACTCTACCAGAGTTGCCTGTGGGCCACAAGCGTTACTTTAGTAAAACTTTTTTATTGTCAACAAGCCTTTGGTAAGTTTTTTTATTGATCCTCAACCAAACTTTTCCTCGACGATTGATTCTGAGTTCCGTTTGAGCAAATAATCCTTGTAATTCCTGTGCTGCAGGCGCACTATCACGATGAAAACTTCTATGCGAGAAAACTGTTCTAACGCCGCGTCGTTTGAACTTTGAATATTAAAATTGCCTCTTTCAAATGGTTAGAAAGATTGTAGATTATAGACGCTCAACATCTGAGGTCATCAGCGTGTAATTTTTTCAAATGATTCTTGTATTATTAATTTTTGCATGATAGTCGTTGCTGATATTTTATCGTGGTTTTAATTTATCGTATGTGTTGAGTGCACACTCGAGTTATTTTCGTGATGCGAATGGTATACTGAACGTGAAAGGACAACACACTGCTTTCACACATTATGAATAATAAATTTAAATCAATCTGACAGCCTTTGAATTTCAAGGGGGGTATATGGTAACACGTTAACTGGCTTTTGACCTTGATTCATCGCTAGAATTAACATATTATATCGTGTCAGAATTAAAAATATTCAATAACAGATTAAGGCCGGATTTACACATGCTAACGAACATACCAACGAATCTCTGAAAGAAAGATGGAATCTTTGGTGCAGCGAAGACTGAATATTAAAAAAAAATGTGCAATCGCAGAACACCAAAACACTCACATTTTTTTCGAAGCACGTTTCGCTCCAGGGGAAGAGGCAGGAGGCCATGCCCCCCCCCCCCCCCAACAGTTAGAGATATCAATCCGAAAGAACTTTCACACCTTTATTGATTGCTACGAGTCAATTCGACCTGAAGATGTTGAAGGGGAAAAACGACCCTTGTCTGGTAAGGCTCTCGGGAACAGTGTTATTGATGTAGGTACTTATGTAAGAAATATTCTTTGGAGCTGAAAAAAAATGTGTTGCCCCTCCTCACCTCAAAGAAATTCTGGAGTCGCCAGTGGTTTCGCTAACGGAAGATAATTAAAACTTAAATTAAAAAGTATCATCTCATGATGCTAAAAATTGTTATCGAAACGTGCGACAAGAAAAAAGTGCTGTTTTTTTTTGTATTCAGTGTAGGTAACTGTTTTAGGTTAAGTTTTTTTTTTGCTAATTTTAAATAAAATCATATTTTTGGAATATGATTGTTGTGGCTGTTTGCAACAACATTAATGCATTGTCGAAACAATTTTGTTTTGTTTTGAGTTTCTGTTGTGACGTGTTTAAAACGTGTTTTGATAAAATTTAATGTGATTGTGTTTTATTTATTTTAATCACAATATAATGCAAGAAATACACACCGGAAAAACTTTTTCTTTGAACGCATGTTCCAGCTACTTTATTATCACATTTATTTTTATAAAATTCCATAATACTCTACGACAAGCTTCAGCAGAAAACCAAATATTTTCTCGAATAGCGTGTGTAAATCCGGCCTTAAACAGATCGGGATTCTACTTGCGTAAATTGTACATTGTCTAACGGCAATAAACATCCTTGAAGTGGGTGGCACGTAGATTGTAAATTAAATAATATTATTATAACTGCATCTGACTATCAGCAGCATGTTTAAATGAGATCGGGTCGTTCTATGTTTTTCGCGACGATATTGGATATTGTAGGTACTTAGAATAAAATAAAATCTGTCAACTGTCAAGTACCAACTTCGTTTGTGTACTAGGCTTGCGCAAAACAGTTTCAAAAAAACGGAAGGAACATTGAAAGTTTCCTATGTTGAGCGAACATGTTTCCGATATATATATATATAGTACACACGCACTCTCAATCGGAAACGAACGAATATTCTACGGTGGTCGTTGTTGGACTTAACGAATGGCGATAAATCTCGTGATAAAATCGGACTATATGCAGAAGTATGAACATGTTAAGATGCGTTCTAAGGAAAGATAGGATACATCTCAGACAGGGATGTTCCTGAAACTGGAAAACTACCCAGTCTAATTTGTACACAGAGGGTTCCGTACTAATGTTCATAAACTGACATTTAAAGTATTTAATGCCACCTATATCTCATTTTCGATATCGAAGTCGAAAACTACGCTTTAAAAATCATCTCCACACTGAATTATCTAGTTAGCGACATCTGCAGACGGAAATATCCCGAAGTTTGTTGTTTTATAGACAGTGTCACTTATTAAATGAGGTTTCTGAGGCGTTTATCTCAGAAACCACTGAACCAATTTGAATGAAACTTATTTGTTGTTAGTTCTAATCGTAAAGGCTACATTAGTGATGGGCGATTACGAGATATTTTAGTCGATTGTCTCGATTGTTCAAACATCTCGATGACTCTCGATGGTTTTCACTTGGACTCGATTGTTGTTGTTTCATATTTCACCGAGACCAAGTTGCATAGTACTGAATCGTACAGACGACGTACACTGTCGAGAGCCACATAATATATAATCGTTCATCACTCAACAACTGTGGTCGAGTCAATGGATGGTCGATTGTGCAGTAATCGAGTGCTCTGAGACCGACTGAACAGTGAATCAACGATGAACGAGTAGCGTAAACGTCAGACTTCATTCGACCAGCATATAACCTTGAATCGCGATTATATGTATTCTCATTCGCTGGCAAATAATCGACTTGAGCAATCGAACATTTCGATTGTAAAATCAAACTCCGAGTCGATTGTGGACTCGATTGTTATTATGAACGATTGCGATTGTTTCATTTGTAAAATCATCTCGTATTCGCCCAACACTAGGCTACATATCTACCAAATTTCAGGTTTTCATCCCCGTTATTTTAGTCGAGAACCCTATCTTAAACGGAACCTAGCCGAGTAAAAAGTACCATATTATATTTAGGTATCAAATTGATAATGCACTAAATTATCAAAATTGGTCAAGATGTTGTTGTTGATGCAGGCAGATAAACAATAATTCTGGACTCGCGTTCTCACAAAAATTGCCGGGAAAAACCCCTATAAGAAAACTAAATTACAAACAAGATCCGATTACAATTTTATATATTTGTATAATTATTAATGAAAAGTTTTTAGACATGAAAAGTCGAGTCGTCAATCAATCTTCCAATAGGCAATTTTATTGAAGTGAACATTATAAATATCCTGGGATCAGAAATAGATTAATTCCGAGAGCATCGGCTCCTACTAACCCCGTCCCGAACTTGTAACGACTCTACACAACGCCTGCGCATAGTGTGTCGTTCACAGTTCACACTCATGAACGCAAGCAGCGTTCAAGCGTTCAAAACATATGGCAGTTAGATACCGACGTAATTTTATTTTTATGGACCACCTGGCATATCACGCATTATGTAGGAGGTTGTTAAATGTATTTTACAGTGAAATTCAAAAATCTGTACCTAACCAGTAATTCCATGTCAATAAAGACCGCCGCTATTTTTTGGGTTCCTTAGCTACTAGGATCCCGCGTATAATTTCGTCATGTTGATCGGTCTGTCACAGTCCCATAGCTCCTAAGACTTATAACCGATTTTGATGAAGTTTCATAGGGAGATGTCTTTTATATTCGAAATCAAGGTGATTAAAAAAAATCACGTAGGTACGTCATCGAGTGAAGGTATCGTTGAATAAGTATTTTAAAATGCTACAGTCTATATTCTGTTTTCATAAGCAGTGTTCTCAATAATCAATAAATCAATAGATGATAGATTTTACATGGAGCGTGAGGCACTATTGCCCTTCGTTCACTGTGACCTGGAAGATCTTTTGTGAGTCCCCTCGTACTTATTCCCAACCTTACTACCTTTCTGGGGGCTGTATTCCACACCTCATTATAGGCTCTAGGAACCTTCCATTTAGATGTTACAAATAAAGAAAATAAAAGTGTTTGTCCGTGATTCTGGAATTTTTAGTTTTTAAATACTTTTACTGTTTGCATTCTCGATTACTAAACCAAATCTATTGTTACATTTTTTCTGCTGTGTGTCTGATTTAACTCAAAAACTACTGAAGTTATTGACAATAAATTTACATGGGTTATAGATTGTAACCTTGGGATCAACTTAGTCTTTGTTCCATCATGTTCCATCGGTTCGTAAGATATGATGATGACCAAGGACGTTGAGTGAAGCCAAGGATCTACGCATTGGATTCCATGAATTGGTTGGTCTGCACTCTGCAGGTATATCTAATGCAGGTCAAAACTTATTCAAACACGGTGGAATCTGGCGTCATCTATGGTGCAGTAGCAAAACTCGAACGGAGATTACGACAGGTAATTGATTAATTATCCTATTACGCGTAAAGTAGCGTTTTGAATAAGATTTTATAGGGCACTTTTTAGGACCCGGTAGCAGAATAAAAATAATTTTACTATTTTGTGATTTGACAACAGATATAGGTAGTTGATATTTTTCTGTGGCAATCGATTAGTGTGGTGCGATCCGTTGTCATCATAGTTTTTCGTTAAAAAGTTAATGTCGGTATAGGTACCCAACTAAGTACGTTGATTAAAGCGACAAAAAATAATGACAAAGTTTTGCTCTTATAAATGTTTCTTTTTTGGTACCTACTTATTTTGGGTAGATGGAATCCAAAAATTTACGCAAAGGAAGTCGCGGGCACAGCTAGTAATATATGAAATTGCAATAGCACCTCTGTCATTTCGTTTTCTTGCGTTTTATCGGGGTTTTCGGATATTTTGTGTGATACCTAGACGTGAGAATGTGTTTCCATTTTTTTTTGTTCTGTACAGGCATCACTCGAGAACGGCTCTGAACTATTTCAACACATTAATAAATAAATAAAATACGTGTCGCCACTGTTGCTTGATTTCCTCGTGGACTCAATTTAATTCTTAAAATTAAAAAATAAAGGATCGTAAACTGTAAAAAGAAAAAATGGCGACGAACCGATGTTCCACATCATTTATCAAAGGAAACCCGTCGATTCAAAAAAACAAAACACGCACGAAACAGATGCTTAACACCGTCAGTAAGAAACAGAATGATAACAAATGATAGGGTCCAACGAGCTTAAAGCTATTTGTCTATTTCTTAGACAGGTGAATAAACAAAAGCATTTGTTCCAATCATATTTATCATGGACCACACTTGTTTTCTCAAACATGAAAGACTACAAACAAAATGAAATACTTAAGGACTGGGAATAGCGAATATTTAATAGTTCAAAATAAAACATGAGGAAATGTTACAAATATAGATATGACATAAAAAAATACAGGTATTTAGTAAGTACTTCGCAGTATCGGACGTAATAGATTTTTACTTCCCACCTCTACTATGGTAGGGAAGTAATGGATTCAGTCCGAAAACAATATTTCGAGATTTTAACAGATTTTCACGTTTTGAGACCCTAGCAATCGTTTAAGATCATTTTCTGACTGATGTCTGTATGTGTGTGTGTATGTGTGTATGTGTGTGTGTGTGTATGTGGTCAATTTTTCGCCTTCGATATCTTAAGAACGGAACAACATACGGGCATGCCGATTGTTCTATTGTGTTTATCAGCCTTTAACTTAGATCTGATTAGATTTTGAGTCAAATCGGTTCAGTGGATCCTGAGATATTCAAAAAAACGTCCTCAAAGTCACGTATTAACATAGGTAAAAAAAAATATAAATGAATTCTAGATGTTATAATATGAAAAAAATGTAAATATTTTTTTTCTCTAAAATGTATAGTTTTCGAGAAAAAAAATATTTTACTAAAAAAAATAAAAATTTAACGTAAATCAAGGTAACCATGATTTTTGCTATATTAAGTTAGCCATCAGTAGATCACCAAACAAAAAAGAGGGCCATGCTTTTTTCAAAGAATAAAAATTAAATTGTGTTTTAAAGACCACCAACAGCTAAGGTTATTTGGGCCTAGTCAAAGAATAAAAAAAAAGAGTGTTTATTTTTTGCAAATATTTACTAGGTGGGAAGTATAGGACTGGTCATCAGTCGAATTTTTTTTTTTAGAAATGATCCATGCTTTTAAATGTTTGGAGTACGCGAAAACACATTAAATCCCATTCTCATTACAGTTCACGTAAACTTCAATATGATTAATTTATCGAACTTGAAGCCGGTTACACACTGCTTAAAACAGATCGCAGTAAATGAAATGCCCTTTGATTATTTGCAGGTAACGCGTCATCTATATTAAATAATAAAAGGAAAAAAATAAAAACTACTGTAAATTTCGTGTATTACAACACAAATTCGACACAACACAAAAACATTTCAATCGCGTACTATTTTTAAACACCACCCACGACATTGTTTTAGCAGCGAACGAACAGTCTCGTGAGTGACGCAGGCATTCGTCAGGGAAAAATAAATTTGCGGACAAAACAACAGAATCTGTGTTCAAAACACGTTTGAAATGTACAAAACTTTATAAAATAAGAATAGAATTAAAATATATTTTCTTCGGTCTCTTGTTACTATAGGATGAGAACTGATATATAAAAAAATATAAGTAAATAATACTAGATTGTATATTATCTAGGGCGTATTGAATCGACGAGGTGTGACTTTTGTTTAAACGAGCGTCAGCGTGTTCAAACAGTGATACGAGTCAAAATATCATTGCGCCCTAGATATACATTGTATTTTTTGTGCTACACCCTACAGAATAGCGGCTTTTGTCCTCATTTTCAGTATTTTCAACATTTCACCTGTGTGGCAAATTTTAACTCTTTAAGGGGTTTGAGGGGGGAAATCACAGATTTTTTAATTTTCTCGTTACATGTACGCGAGACCCAGCTTGCATACCAAATTTCAGCTTTCTAGGACTACGGATGCGGACCTATGCCACTTTAAGGGCAAATAAATATTGTTATTGATTTGCTTCAAGATACCGTTCTTCTAAGGCGTTTAAAAAAAATTAAAAACTAAAATTTGCATCTGTCTGTCAGTTTGAAACTACTTCTTGGTATCCAAGTAATAATATAGTACTTCAGGGTCGAGGAAAGAAAAGGCGGGCTCGGGTGGTGTTTTTTCAAACGAGTTGAATTTACTTTTACAAAAATAAGGCAAATTTAGAAAACAATTATTAACCATTGGAAAATCCGGACCAGAGAGAAATCACCGGTACACCCCCCTCCATCTTGTATAGACCTAGCTTCAGTTAGATAAATTAAAAAAAAATAATTCGGGGAAAACGTATTTAAAAGGTTAAAGAAGTCGTTTTTTCACGACACACTATAGGAAATCGTTAGACGAATGCAGAGTGTTAACATATAACGTGTATCATTTTTGACCATTTTGGTACGGAACCCTAAAAATGAATACTATATTACGTCGTCAAAAATTAAAGTATGTAATTAGTTGCCCAGTTTAACGAGTCTAAGATTTCTTTCAAATGAATCTGAATTATATTAATAATGTTGTTGATATTAACTAAAACGTACAGTCGTTAAATACTTTTGAAGAAATATTTTTTAAAGATCGAAATAAATAATTTCCATTTCGAGAAATGACAAAAACATAAAATAAAAAAAAATCTTACCTTCATCTCGAGCGACTTTCAAGTCCGGTAATGACTCCGCCTTTGGTGCTAAATGGACAGGACTTCGTTGTTGATCAGGTACATGACTCCATCTTGATTTCGTCCTTAAGGCCGACACTGAGCCGCCAGCCGGACCTACTGTTATTTTAAGCTGACTTTGAAAACCCTTTTTCGGGTCGTACGAACTCGTCGAATATGTTAAACTAGAATTAGCCGAGCTGATATCAATAGGAGGCTGCGGCTCTGAGGTGGGTGTTCTTAATGTCAAATTGACTGACGTGAAACTCCTGGGCGATTGCTGGTCATCATTCGATGCCCACGTAGGTTCCGGATTCACATTCAATACGGAAGTTTTCTTTGACTTGGTCGGTGATGTTAAAACGTCCACATTAACATTTAAGCTGACATTCAAACCTGCCGGGCTATTAGCTGCTGAACTAGGCGAAGAATGACCTTTAATATCTAAGTGATTTGGGCGTTTTGGTAACGGCGGTTTCTGATCTGTATGAGGTGATTTTAATTGTCCTTCCAATAGAAAATTTGAATTATCATATCCACTACCAGGTGATCTGTCCTTACCTTTATTATTCGTATTTGAAATATTACTTATATTTTTACTATGATTTTTTGGCTGATTAATGCTTTTTTGGATATTCTCATCGCTACTACTGCCAAAATGTTTGATACGCGAACTTTTCGATAATGAAAATGACTTATTTAAATCTAAATAATCTGGCCTAGGCACTTTTGTCGTAACATTTTCCGAACGCAACCCTGTTTCTGGTATTATATCACTACCTCTCCTATTGAACTCAAACTGACCCGCTTTTAATTTAACGTCCCTTTCGTTATAAGTGTCCGACGACAATATAGATTCCACTGAACAGCTTTTGTTTTTCCACAGTTTATTCGGCGATTGTTTCGCTTTGCAATTGTCCGAAGTTGTAAATGAAATGTCACCAACGAATCCCGAGTCCATGTTTTTAGAATCGGAACGTTCGTAAACAAATTTCTGTGAATCGTTCGTCACGTTTAAATAACCAACCGACCCGGATTTAACGTCCACACAAACGTTGCTCTCGCTCGTTTTACGAACGCGAGCCGTGAATGAAGTTGTTTTCAACACACTACCGCTGTCACTGTCATCACTGTCACAATAATTGCCGTCGTCGTCGGAGCCGTTGGAATCGTTGTCGGCGTCGTCGGCACTATTGTTGAGCGATTCCTCATCCGTCTTTCGACGTCCAGCATTTATTCTGCTCTCACCATCACCCTCACATTTATCACTGACACTCTTATCACTTTCCTCTTCGTCACCACTTTCTCCTGAACTGCTACTGCTCTCCTCTATTTCCACCATATCGTTTCCTTTTGACACGCCACTGATTTTTACAAATTTCTCGTTTTGACTAACAACATTCTTCCCGGCGGCCGACACAGTGCCCTTCTCGTTATCATTGACGTCACGTGACACATAGAATGTCGACTTTTCACGGTTAGATTTAAAGTTATTTTTCAGTTTACCGAAAAACGACAACTTATCACCAGCGCTATTATTCAATTTCCCGGTTTTCAGTTCGTAGTTATGAGGCGGCTGTTTTTTAGCACTTGATCTATTTTTGTCGTCGACACCTTTGTCCGATTCACCTTTATCACCACTGTCAAGTACACTCTTTAGACTGACGGTCTCGTAAGGCGCTTCCTTGTTCTCGACAGCATTGCAACGGTCGAGACACTTCAAGCTGACATTGTTGAGATCGTCCGATGACAAAGGCACCGATTGCGAACGTTTCTTCAGGCCACTATAGCCGTCGGGAAACTCGTTTTTCACAGCGCTGTTGTTATTATCGTTACCGCCGCGTACGATCTTCCTTAAAGGCGGCAATACCAATTTGTTTTTGTCGTTCTGTTGCGACGGTTCGAATGAATTCCTTCGTTTTTCGGTCGATGCTAATTTACCGCACTGACATTGCTGACATGCGGTCGAAGACGACGTGACTACGGTGTTGTTATGGTTGCGATAGTACGCCCCCATCAGACCTGGCGGGTACGGCAGTCCGCGCGGTTGGCGCGCCTGTTCAGCTCCGAGACGCTTTATGCAAGCGTCGCGATCGTGCTGCTGATCGGAGATGCACTGAGACACCACGTGGTCAGGAACGGCGGGGAACTTGGCTTTCAGTTCGTGGAACAGCTGCATTATGGCGATGTTCGAGCAAGCGCACTGACGTTCATTCGATTGTTGCTGCTGCAGCTCCGTGTTGTTATTGGCTCGCTCCGCCGACTGCCGTTGTTTTTCTTTGTTATCAGTCGTCGGCAGTTCTTTGTTGTTCGTTTCGCCATCTGCCGTTCGTTGTCCGTTGATGGATCTGCCTCGGTCGTTTCTTGCGGCAGTATCGCTCTTGCTGTTCGGCAGATCCACTGTTTTTCGTTGCAAATCGCCGTCTGTTTTGACGGTTGACATCGCGGGCCATTGCGCGGTGTCCACTGTTGATACTTCAACTAGATCACCACTTATCTATTACAATAACTTTCGATGTACACACAGTTATCACAGAACACTTTTAATCTTGTTGTACAACATCGGCCATCGGCTTCTTGCTGTCAGTCAGTTAAATCATTAAGTGGGCAGTGAAGAGAACAATATCAGCAGCCTCCTGGTGCCAACACAACAGTCAATACTGAGAACAGCGTAGGTCCGTTGTTGGCGTGCGACGTCGACGGCGAGGACGACACCGGTGTGTGTGGGACGACGTTCGACGGAGCGGAACGGTGCGAAGGGGGCGGGCGTAGGCACCGACTAACACCAACACCACCTGAGGATCACACAAATGTGATTTATTATTAACGCGTGGACACAAACACACCGTACATATATATTCTATAAAAAGTACCAAAAATACATTGCATACAAATTGTACCTGCAGCTTGAATACAGGTGCTAATTATTTACTTACAAAGTAAATTTGCCAGGCATTCCTTGTAAAGTAAGGTACTCTACCCAGTTAAGAAATTGAAATAAAACTGCTATTTATTTCAACTAAAATTGCAAATACGAGACATCTATAGAGTTTATTAAGTTGATAAAACTTATAAATTGTTAACTCTCGCATGTTTAATGATTCGACTGTTTAATAGCTGTACTATGCTTTGCAGTTTATTTAAATAGTCGACTCTCGCATGTAGTGTGTTTTCAACGTGAAATTGCTATATATAAGAAGAGATCGGTTTCCACTCTCGGGCACTGTGGAGAAATCGGTAACTCACCTAGCCGGAAACTGGGGGTTTCGGGTTCAAGTCCCGACAGTGGTCATTTGATTTTTTCTTAGATATAGCTCAAAAATCATGGCAGCCTAGCTGTCTGAGAATTTTATTATTTTCACCTCTGATTGTTATGTGAATAATATGGTGTGGATATAAGGGGTTTTAAATCGATTGATTTTATCATATACCAATTTATAGAATTAGTGTTTTTCTCTATCTACTTGTTACATACTGTTACAATATGGTGTGAAAACGCGGCACTTTAAGGTCGATTTATATTATCCGGTCAGACACGGGGCGAGAACGTAGCGTTTCCGACAAGACAAACATTTTTACATGCATTTCAAATACGAATATTTATACTCTAGCGTATCCAGTCCGTTCAGACACGTTGCGTATCATTCACGTAACATTAAACATTGTCGGCGAGAATGTTTTGTCTGATACGTTACGCGTCTGAGCATGTCTGAAAAAGTCTGAAATAGTACGTACGTATAGTATACATTATGTTCAGACAGTAAAGTAATAAGTGATCGCGTTAAATTCTCTCGGAATGTATCACGAAAACCTTATCGAAAAAGTTAAAAAAATATAATTTTCATACAATCAAGAAGATAAACTAGATACAGCGACAATGAACACCAAAATGACAATGACGACAATATTTTGTTTTTCATCTTTATCTAGCAATAATTATACATAAATCTTCTAATGATAAATGCGAGAACTCGCTGTATAACAAAGTTATTCTTTTAAATAAAGCACCTATATCACAATTTATTAAATTCGTCTGGTGTCTGATAGTATAAATACCTACTGTATTTGCCGAAACGTTAACGCTACGTTCCCGCTCCATGTCTGACCGGAGAATATAAATCGACTTTTATTATTATACGACAAAAAAGTGTCATTAACATTAAACGAGTGCATATTCCAAAAGAACAATTTTGTTAGTGTATTGTAAAAACAAAATCGAAATAAAATTAATAATAATAATAAAAAAATAGGCGCTTCCAGCTATGCTGAGGTCGCGCCTAATGAATTTCACGAAAATCTAGATTCTTAACAAGGCAGTGTAGTATACAACATCAGAAGTAAAACCTATCGTCCAAGCACGAGCGAATCTATGCATTTATGAGCTGTACGATTGGGTGATGAATGCAACTCGAGACACTTCAAAAGCCGGAACTAAATAATTAAGAGTATATAATAGCGGAAGGTACCCCCTGCACTCTTCATCTCAAATCCTTTCCCCTCGCCTATAAAATGGTACCCGCTCTCCCGACGCTATTTTTAAAGCTAAAGGATTCGGGTAAACGCCAAATGAAGGACCGAGAATCACACTACAGGTCATTAGCGTCTTGATTACATTAAATAACAATTAACTTAAAACTAAATATCACAAAACATTCAAACCACTGGACCACACTGTCCCCCTGCGTTTCGGAAACAACTTATTAATTTCCATTATATACAGTACCTACATAATTTATAAATCAAATAAGTACATTAAATTACCTTTGCATGTTTTTGTTTCGTACTTTTGATAATTACCTCAAAGAGTAAGCGAATTAGTTTAAATACTTAAAAAGAAGTTCCACCAGAAAAAGCATTTTTTCCAAAAACTAATGTAACTTTAATAAATTTAAAATTAAACAAAGTTATATTTTATTTCTAAACTATGTATTAAAAAAGTCAGTCCTTATTTTGATAAAACCAACTAATTCAGCAGTTGGTAGAAATCTTCAAAAACTGCGTTACGTAATACTTGAACGGTCCCTTTAGCGACCGCAGAGCGGCAGAAATAACTTTGTTTTTCACAGTGTGTAAGAGTTAAAACTATAAATTATTATTAAATTTATTATAAACTTTGAACCCTTCACTGTGCGTGGTCCGACACGCACTTGGCCGCTTTTTTAAACATTTGTTTTTTACACCTTTTAAAGCGCCCCGACGCTAGAGGTTCCGCGACCGCTGATTTTCTGACTGTATAGTAAATTTATTTACACCTTAAATACTAGCTAATTTCATAATATTAGCCTTTACAAAATTCTTGTAATTTTTTAACACGAGCTCTGGACTATTAGAACTGGTAATTATTATCAATATTTTTAAAGTATTCAGTTAAAAAAATTAAAATCTGCCTATACTTCAGCTATATTTGGTTTTAGTGCACTTAACGTTTTTTTTTTCAAAAACACTCAGTATATACCTACGTGTTCTAAAATTAAAATCAGGTCAAAAACGTTGACTCTATTTTCGATGCAACTTATTTATAACTAGTGAGTTTATATTTTACATGGAATAATATAATATTTTTGTCAAACGTAATCCGATGTCACAAACACGTTAAATATTTACCCGTTTTGTTCTTTTTTCCTCTCTAAGCTAAAAATGCTAATAATAATTAAATGAATGCATAATGACTGCAAACAGTATATGAAACACCTGAGTAAGAACAACGACGTAACACAATGCTATAATTAGGAAAAATTCATTAATTCAAACCTATGTCACCATAGGGATTTTAACCCTAAACTTTTCACTATCGCGGCGGACTGAGTTGACATTACTCACACAGTGACACATTTTCAAACGATCGACTTTCTCCCTTTAAAGCATTCTGTCACTGAAAAACCACTATACATGCGAGAGTCAATATTCCAACACCACTGATAGACTACAGACAACTAAACATGTTACGTCATTGTTCTTACTCAGGTGTTTCATATACTGTTTGCAGGCATTATGCATTCATTTGTCGTGACTTATCCTATACTGTATTGTCCTTGGATTAACAAATTTATTATTATTATTTAATTACGTATTTGTTCACGACGTCCGTGTTAAAAATTGTATTTATTGCTAATAATAATAATTATTCTTCATAGTTTTGTCCTTGTAATTACAATAACCATGCAAACTACATGGTTATTGCAATTGCAATAACCATGTAGTTTGCAACGCTCTACACCTGATCGGCACTATTTTAAAGTAAAAATATTTCTAATAAATTACATAATCCCTAGTTATTACACTCGTATTTCGTATAGTATTAATCATTGCAATTTCTGTGCCTGTATCGGCCACTCGTTTCGTCGTTCTTGTGATTATAAAATATTTTTTTTTTTCTTCTGAAAGTGAAAAGTGAAGTTTATTATGCCTGGAAATAGGAAAAGAAAAGACAAGAGAGAATTAAAACTGAACAAGATTAAGACAAAGATGGCTAAATTAGAGAAAAAACTTAAAGAGATGGAATCTACTTCAGAATCTTCTGATAGTGATTCAGATTCCTTAAATTGTAAGTACAGTTACGTAATCTCTGAACTGGTTTAAATTTTATCTACCTAGAGTTTGCACATGCAATACTAGTCGTAGAAAATTTACAGCATATTGAAAAATGTTTTTTCGTTTTTTCGCTGTAGTGGAGATATAGGTAGTCATATGACTTACTTATTAAATCTCAGCAGTCACATGACTTGCAATAACTTGACCTTAATGGCATTATATATTTCATCTAATGAAATTTTTTTTTCTTCTTTTCTTGTCTCTTGCTAGACAGAATTGAAGAGGACTCGGAACCTGCATCACATGATGTGGAAATTCCTCCAGATTCAGTGCCAGATCCTACTGAGGAATCTCTCGAACCTGAGTTTCTAAATTTTTTTGGGTGCCAACCCTAATGAGACTCCTACATGGGGTCCAAATTTACACGATGAAATTACTTTAAGATGGTCCACTTTCATCCAAAAAGGCATCGGCAAAGATGCTAGGAGGGAAATTCTGCTTAAATATCCCATTCCTAAAAACTGTCAACAGCTTTCTTCCCCAAAACTAAATGGGGAGGTACAAGCTTGTTTAGGAGAAAATATCTTGAAGCAAGACAGATATTTGACTAAAATACAAGATCAACTAGCGAATGGACTGACCGCATTGGGTTCAGCAATTTCTACCTTTATACTTAACAGAAAAAACTTAAGTGAAAAACTGGACATTTTGCCTAATCTAGCTGACGCTGGTCAAATTCTTACCGATTTGCATCATTCTTTGTCTGTACATAGAAAATATCTAATATCGCCTTTCTTAAACAACGAGTTTAAAAAAGTTATGGAGGATTGTCCCGTAGATGAATTTCTATTTGGGTCTCAGCTTCAGGATAAATTAAAATCCTCTCAAGCAATGAAGAAGGCGGGAAGCGAATTGAAAGCGGCGACAAAAATAAAGAGGTACATACCTCCATTACAAACTCAGGCAGGCCCTTCCCAATCACGAAATAATTTAAACTTCAAGGCCGCTGTCAATCGAGCGAGATTCAAACCGTACAAAGATCAACAGAGGGGGAAGGAACGGGATTACAAGAAGAAACGCTACCAAGATTACAAGAAAACTTACCAATAATGGAGGTAAATAGTAGTTATGCTGGAAGTTTATCCAGGCATTTATCAAATTGGAAACGCATAATCAATAATGATGCCATACTAGATTGGATACAAGGTTATAATATAAATTTTATTTCTAATCCGGTTCAAAAACAAAAACCGCATGTGTTTGTGTCGAAAAAGGAATTTAAATTATATAATTCACTGGTTAAGGATTTGCAAAAAATTAATGCAATTTCAATATGTGCACATGTAAAAAATGAATTCTTGTCTCCATATTTTTTAATAAAAAAGCCAAACGGAAGCTATAGATTTATATTAAATTTGAAAAAACTAAACAGTTTCATAAATGCTCCCCATTTTAAATTGGAGGACTTCAGAACAGCAAAAAAATTTAATAACCAAAGACTGTTTCTTGGCCAGTATTGACTTAAAAGATGCCTACTTCCTTATTTCAGTTAATAAAGAATGTAGAAAGTACTTAAGATTTGAATTTAATAACACTTTGTATGAATTCAATTGTCTACCTTTTGGACTAAATATTGCACCTTTTATATTTACAAAATTACTAAAACCAGTCATTAGCTATCTAAGACTACGGGGCCACGTATCCGTAGCTTATTTAGATGACATTCTCTTGATAGGAAAAACAAAAGAAAAATGTGAAAACAACATAACAAGCACAATAAATGTGTTGACTTCTTTGGGCTTTGTTTTAAATACACAAAAAAGCCAGTTCATACCAACTAAACAAATTAAATTCTTAGGATTTCTTTTCAACACTGAAAAAATGTCTTTTTGCCTAACAACTGAAAAGAAACAAATTATTTTTTCACATGTAAATAAACTTCAGAAAAAATCTTCATGTAAAATCCGAAATTTTGCTAAATTAATCGGTCAGTTAGTAGCAGCATGCCCTGCAGTAAAATATGGCTGGTTGCACATAAAAGAATTCGAAAGAGCAAAATACCATGCTTTGAAAATAAATAATAATGATTATAATGGTAGAATCAATTTTCCAAATTCACTACAATTTGATTTTAATTGGTGGCTTACAAATATTTTTCAATCAGAGGAAAGGCTAAGTTCAAAAAGTTTTGCTCTGGAAATTTTTTCAGACGCCTCAACAACTGGTTGGGGAGGTTTCTGTAAAGGAAAAAAGGCTAGCGGATTTTGGAATCCGAACGAAAAATTACATCATATAAATTATTTAGAGCTTCTAGCAGCCTATTATGTTTTGAAATCATTCACAAAAGATCTTTTAAATTGCGACATTTTATTGAGAATAGACAATACCACAGCAATTTCCTGTATAAATAGAATGGGAAGCATTAAATTCAAAAAATTAAATGACGTAACTAATACAATTTGGCAGTGGTGTGAAAGAAAAAACATGTGTTTATTTGCATCTTATATTAACTCTAAGTGTAATATAGAGGCAGATATCGAATCGAGAAATCTCTCTATTGGATCAGAATACGAATTATCAAACGGGTTTTTTCAACAGATAGTTGATAATTTTGGGCTTCCAGAAACGGACTTATTTGCTACAAAATTAAAAAAAAAAATGTCCATACTATTTCTCTTGGAAACCGGATCCCGATTCGATAGCAACAGATGCTTTCACAATTTGCTGGTCTAACTTGTCTTTTTATGCCTTTCCCCCCTTCTCCTTAATTTCGAAGGTTTTGGAAAAAATTATCAAGGATAAAGCTACAGGAATTGTTGTGGTTCCTTTGTGGCCTAGTCAACCTTGGTATCCTCATTTTATGAGCTTAATTGTAGATGAGGTATTACATTTAGGTCCTGATATAAATTTATTGCTTTCTCCTTTCAGGCAGGTTCACCCTCTACATCAAAATCTTATCCTGGTTGCAGGCAAACTCTCCGGTTGGGTTTTCTAAAGAAACTGGCTCCAAAAAACAGCATTCCTGTACTAATTTCGTCTCTTAGTGACAACACAATTAAACAATATGACTCTTGTTTCAAAAATTGGTGGACGTTTTGTGGTCAAAGAGGTTTGGAACCTCTGAACTATTCCCTTAAAAGCTTGTTTGATTTTTTACTCTTTCTTTTAGAGCAAAAGTACTCTTATTCATCAATTAATACGCATAAATCTGCCTTATCTTTAATTTTATCGATCAACAGCGACCACCAACAGTTGATAAAACGATTTATGAAAGGTGCATATAACATAAAACCATCTCAGCCAAAATATGCAGAGACTTGGGATCCCAGCCCAGTCTTACATTATATAGAAAAACTGCATCCCTTACAAGCCTTAAACATAGAAAACTTAACTAGAAAATTAGTTACTTTATTGGCATTAATAACAGCCCACAGAGTACAAACTCTATCGAAAATAAATATCGACAATATCATATACTTGGAAGATAGAATTGAAATAAAAATCGTAGATAGAATAAAAACTTCAGGTCTAAACAAAACTCAACCTTTACTGGTTTTGCCTTATTTCTTGGATAAGCCAGAATATTGTGTAGCATCAGTCTTAAAATTTTACTTAAAATTTACTGAAAACATTAGGGGAAATGAAAAACAACTTTTATTAACTTATAAAAAACCTATCCACCCTGCCACAAGCCAAACTATTAGCAGATGGATTAAAACCACTTTAGAAAAGAGTGGTATTAACACAAATATTTATAAAAGCCATAGTACCAGACATGCAGCTACTTCAGCTGCTTTTAGATCTGGAGTCAATTTAGAAATGATCAGAAAAACTGCAGGGTGGACAAGTTCATCTAATGTTTTTAACAAATTCTATAATAAGACAGTCACACGCAACTCTTCAGAGTTCGCTAGAGCTGTATTAAAAATATAGTACCTATATATATAATGTAATCTATTATTTTTTGTTACTAACATGCAATATGTAATGCATAATGTAGAGCTAAGAAAAATTTTTTTGTTTATGAAGCGTTTTTTGTTTGACACTAATATAGTAATATACAAATAAACATATAAAATTAGATCGCTCTTTTTCTTTGAACATCTACATGGTTATTGTAATTACAAGGACAAAACTATGAAGAATAATTGTAAGATTAATCGACTTACCTTAAGGAAGAGTAATCTTAATTATTCGAATAGTTTTGTCCGCAGTAATTACATCCCACCCTCCACAAAGTTGGATATATATATAAATTTCTTTTTTTCCCTGAAGCGACCTAATTTTCATTTTACACAAAAATTGCAATGATTAATACTATACGAAATACGAGTGTAATAACTAGGGATTATGTAATTTATTAGAAATATTTTTACTTTAAAATAGTGCCGATCAGGTGTAGAGCGTTGCAAACTACATGGTTATTGCAATTGCAATAACCATGTAGTTTGCATGGTTATTGTAATTACTGCGGACAAAACTATTCGAATAATTAAGATTACTCTTCCTTAAGGTAAGTCGATTAATCTTACAATTATTCGCAATATAAAAATACTTTTACATATTCTACATTTAAAAATGTGCAAGTTATTTAATAATGCAAATAAACGGCCAAATGCGTGTCGAGCCTCACAAATAGTATAGGGTTCCGTACTATTTAAGTTATGCTAAACCTACAATTTTGATAAAATAAATAAAATAAAAACACATTCATAATATACTCAAAAGGTCCTTTTCAACAATACCCCACAAGAATACGTACAAAAAAAATTGTTTGCCCCCCGTTTGCATATATGGAAAAATTACCTCATAAAAATAAACTTCGAAATTTATTCATTCTTACAACACGTGTTTCCGCTAATTTTTAAAATGAATGCTATGAAGATGGCTAAATCTGCTTGCTCGCTCGTTTTCCTCGGAGCTCATGGAGCGTGCTCGATCTCCTCCAGATGTTAAAACCGAACGCAGAATTAGAGATCTTTCAGAGCATGTAAATGTTAAATTCGAACGCATTAGAGCACTCGGATTGATCTGAGCGCAAAACCGAACTTACCTATCCATTAACAGATTGACCACTGAGAGAAGCACGCGTCGTAATATCCCAGCTGTCTGTCGGCCCCATAGATATAGAAATCTGGGGATGTAGTATAAAGTGCCACTTTAGACGAGGGGGGAAGCCATTCAGGGGATGGTGCATATGCCTGTCTTACGGACATGTCCATGCTATGCATGTGTCCACGTTCTATTGGCCGCGTCTTTGCGTCACCGTCCCCTCCTTAACAGCAACCACCCCACTCGTTTGTACTACGTCCCTAATTTCTATGTCTATGGTCGGCCCATTATTTATCATCGTTATGTGGTTTTGCATTTACATTGTCTCGCGTCTGTTGACCTTCACAGAAGCACACACAGAAGCAGATTACCCACACGTCAAATAATTACATGTAGGTACTTAATAAATAAAACCGTCGATTTTCTTTATGATCGAAATCATCGCTAATCTTCCAGCTTGCAATAGATTGTGGATTATAGACGTTCTATAACTGATGTCATTAACGTATTTCTAACTCGCAATAATTGTTTGATTTTTGACCAGTTGCAGTATAACAAAACTATTACAAGGTATACAGGGTGTATCACAGGATTGAATACATAGAATAGTAATGAGTGCAACAAGGAAAACATAAGCAAAATGAGTAGCGTGACAAAGAATACACATGGCTAACTTAACTAAATTAATTATCATGGTTTTTTACATGAAAAGAAGGCAAAGCAATCACTGATCTTAACTAATTTGTACTGTGTACTTTTCCCTATGTTCGGTTTCCTGTGATACACCCTGTATAAGATGTCTCAGACGTAACTCCCCAGGCCTGTATCCAAAGTTCCCTCTAAGTTGCGCGGCCGCACACTAAAAATATCGTTCAAACAGTAGATCTTGCCCCTAATAAAGAAAGAATATAAACAAAGATATGAATAATAATGTAAAAATCCTTTCTTGTTTGTGTGTTATTAAAATGCTATAAAATGTAATTTTTAAGAGTATATATTAAAAAATTTTACTTCACACAGGCACAGGACCCCCCCCCCTTCACTTGCACACTTTTACATTCGTTTTGAACATTTTTGCTCCCATATACTTTTGTACCGCGCAGCCAGCGAAAAAATTAGAGGGAACATTGCCTGTATCTTGATTATTTTTTAAGAAAACCCCACCAAACCCTATATAGGTATATTTGTAAATGGGATAAAATTCTCTACAAAATGGCGGTCAATTATCATCAATATCTCTGTGTAGGTCAGAGAGGCTATGGTACTACAGGTATTTTTTAGCTATTCTGATACAGCTCTTTAATCCCTTTTTATCCGTGTAATTCAATACCAGTGTTACATCATACAATTTTCGAGATGAACACAATTAAACTTTCAATAAAATTCTAGACCACTTCTAGGTGACTTAGAAACTTGAAATTTGGCATCAAGGTAGATCATTAGTCGCACGTTAACGAAACACTAGGGCACAGTCAAGATTTTAGAGATTGCATAATATACTCTTTACAGACCCATCTACAAGCTAGTGAATGAATAAAGCCGGTTCCAGACGACATGGCCAACGTATGCCAATGTTGACGAATGTATTGACGACCAATGTTGGGTATAGTTGGGCATATGTGAGCATTTGAATATGTCCTGTAACCACACGATAGCCAGCGTTGACCAAGTTTAGTACACCCAATGTTTAGCGAAAATACACCAACATTAAACAAAATGGATAGCGAAGATGACGCAATTATTGCAAGTGCTTCAAGGTAATAATTTCTTGTTCGCAATAATATTCGCACACTGGCAAACACCGCGTAGTGAAAACTGTCCAGACGTCTGAATGAAAACAAAGTCATATTTGCAAGTCGAGATCATTCCTTTGATGTGAGTTCAAAAAACCGCCCTCAAAGCGAATGTCTTCCAATGCCAACGTTGGTGACTGTTTGTTAAATTCATATTGGCCATATGGAAAACATTCACATGGCATGGCAATTTCGCAAATGTCAAGATTGGTCGGCATTTGCCATGTAATCTGGAGCCAGTTTTATACGCAGTATACTCTCCTTTGTAGACCAAAAACTCGATTTGCAGATGGTTGCAGATAGGGAATGCAATCTCGATCTCGTGAGATTTCGAGCCATTTTTCGAGATTTAATCTCGTGGGCAGGTAATCTCGTTCGAGATCTCGACCCGATATGGTCGAGATCTCGAACGAGATTTCAAGAATGGACACGCTTGAAAAAAAGAACTTATAACTTATACGTAATAGATAGATAGATAGTTTATTTAGTCATATTGGAGATACAAGTATATATGACGGGTCAGATGACAAATAAAATTACATAGTTTTTGACAGTCGCGCTAATTGATTCTGTTTGTTTCTCTGCATATATTGTTTTAATTATTGTTTTCTTGAGTGAAATTGACAGTTATTTAACTTATAACAAGCATTAGATGGCTAACAAATTACAAAGTTAAGTGAATACTGAATATGGCTAAGAAGAATTCAAACCAAATGTTCGTGAACGTTACTAATAGTAACTTACCATATGCTTCCTAACTCCTAAGAAGAAAAAATAATTAATTGACATATAGTGTGCTGTGTGAGTTGGGGTATTGCTGTTATATTTTGAAAATAAAACACAACATTAATTATTGAATCTTGAAACAAAAAAATCAACGTTTATTTAAGGAAAGTAATGAATAATAATCATCTGCACAGTGCACTACGCAATAAATCACACACGTACACAGTGACACAGTCACACTGTCCCAAGTAAGTAGTTTTCATTATGTTTAAGCATTTTTGATAAAAAATAATACGTTTTTTTTAAAAGTAGGCGAAATCTCGATATTGTCGAGATTTATCGAGATCTCGCCAGACAATCTCGCGAGATCTCGAATTGCCAATCTCGAACCCAAACTTATCTCGCGAGATCTCAAATTGCCAATCTCGGCTCGAGATTGCATTCCTAGTTGCAGATAGTAAACTATTCATATACCATTAATTATACTCGGTTATACCATGAGTGATTTCAGGTGTAAAAATGAGTTGAAAGCAAGTCATTAGTTACAGAGGAATCTATTACAGACATTTGTTATTTTTATAATAGGTAAACTAGAGTAGTTCAGCTTCGGTCCACGCATATTTTACGGGTTATTTTGATTACTGCCAGCTACTATTTCCTATTTCTATACAAGCATGACAAATTTCTCATCAACTTTCTGTAAACAACATTCATATTTAATATGAAATGTATGTACATTGTATACAAAGTATAATGTCGGGTTTATCGTACATTTAACACGCTGTTTTGTTAATCGCTGTTAAATTTTTACACATAAAACATACGGAGTAACCATAGAAATAACAGCGAATTAGCATAACAGCGTAATTAAAATAATCCATATTTTCTTTCGCAACGTTTCGACATAAATTATGTCTTTATCAAGCTTCGGAATTAGATTAAGAAGATGCGTGTTTTTTCAAAATTAGGTACTAAGAAATGTGTAGATTTCTTTAAATTACATTAATATTAATAGTTAAAATTGTCAAATAAACTTCAAAAATATTTATTGTAATCCTTAATTTTTTTTTATATTTTGACTTTGATATTGATTTCGTTTTTTGTTATTTTATATAAATTAAATAAAATATTTTTCCCTATTCTATTTTTTTTTTTGACAAAAAATCTAAAACCAGCTAAAACCGGTTTTTTGGAAATCTGGAATTCGAAAACCGGTTTTTCAAAAAGTCGGTTTTTGTATAAACCCTTGTGGCCACGCTGAATATACATAATAATTGGGCAGCCCTATATACATCAACCCACGGTTGAACTTAATGTTACTACGTAGGTATTACGTTTTTCTGAAACATCTGAAAGAAATAAAGCAGGTTTTCACGCACCACGCATTCGTGAGAGAACAATGCGCTTGAGGACGTTCTGAAAACACAACGACGGATAATTTTAAAACAGCATTTTTCATCACATCTTTATCTTCTTCGACTTGGAGGGTCTCACAGCGGTACGCTGCGATGCGTCTTGCTCGCTTTACTTCTATCGTGCCTGTCTCAATTTAAACTTCACAACACAGCGGTCTATCTATTGTCCGACTAATTGAAGTAGGTACAGTTAAACACCGAACAAAATTATGAAAATGTTCTTGTTGTTCTATCCACTATAAAATAGCTGCTTTTCATCCATGTATACCGGACGTAAAATGACCCATTACAGGCCGATGATGAGAAGCGGGCAGTAAAGTAACTTTATTGCCCGCCGGGCACTACAGTAAAATTCATGTTTTTCAATTTACTATTTTTGATAATAAATAAAGAAAAATTTAATAATTTTAATATTTCATATTACTCGAAGCTGGTCGCGAACCTTGGATCTTGTACACAACTTTATTGCCTGCCGGACACTACAGTAAAATTCATTAATATTTTAATGTATTTCAATTTACTATTTTTGATAATAAATAAAGAAAAATTTAATAATTTTAATATTTCATATTACTTGAAGCTGGCCGCGAACCTTGGATCTTGTACACAACTTTATTGCCTGCCGGGTACTACAGTAAAATTTATTAATATTTTAATGTTTTTTTAATTTACTATTTTTGATAATAAATAAAGAAAAATTTAATAATTTTAATATTTCATATTACTTGAAGCTGGCCGCGAACCTTGGATCTTGTACACAACTTTATTGCCTGCCGGGCACTACAGTAAAATTTATTAATATTTTAATGTTTTTTTAATTTACTATTTTTGATAATAAATAAAAAAAAATTTAATAATTTTAATATTTCATATTACTCGAAGCTGGTCGCGAACCTTGGATCTTGTACACAACTTTATTGCCTGCCGGGCACTACAGTAAAATTTATTAATATTTTAATGTTTTTTTAATTTACTATTTTTGATAATAAATAAAGAAAAATTTAATAATTTTAATATTTCATATTACTCGAAGCTGGTCGCGAACCTTGGATCTTGTACACAACTTTATTGCTTGCCGGACACTACAGTAAAATTCATTAATATTTTAATGTATTTCAATTTACTATTTTTGATAATAAATAAAGAAAAATTTAATAATTTTAATATTTCATATTACTCGAAGCTGGTCGCGAACCTTGGATCTTGTACACAACTTTATTGCCTGCCGGACACTACAGTAAAATTCATTAATATTTTAATGTATTTCAATTTACTATTTTTGATAATAAATAAAGAAAAATTTAATAATTTTAATATTTCATATTACTTGAAGCTGGCCGCGAACCTTGGATCTTGTACACAACTTTATTGCCTGCCGGGCACTACAGTAAAATTTATTAATATTTTAATGTTTTTTTAATTTACTATTTTTGATAATAAATAAAAAAAAATTTAATAATTTTAATATTTCATATTACTCGAAGCTGGTCGCGAACCTTGGATCTTGTACACAACTTTATTGCCTGCCGGGCACTACAGTAAAATTTATTAATATTTTAATGTTTTTTTAATTTACTATTTTTGATAATAAATAAAGAAAAATTTAATAATTTTAATATTTCATATTACTCGAAGCTGGTCGCGAACCTTGGATCTTGTACACAACTTTATTGCTTGCCGGACACTACAGTAAAATTCATTAATATTTTAATGTATTTCAATTTACTATTTTTGATAATAAATAAAGAAAAATTTAATAATTTTAATATTTCATATTACTCGAAGCTGGTCGCGAACCTTGGATCTTGTACACAACTTTATTGCCTGCCGGACACTACAGTAAAATTCATTAATATTTTAATGTATTTCAATTTACTATTTTTGATAATAAATAAAGAAAAATTTAATAATTTTAATATTTCATATTACTTGAAGCTGGCAGCGAACCTTGGATCTTGTACACAACTTTATTGCCTGCCGGGCACTACAGTAAAATTTATTAATATTTTAATGTTTTTTTAATTTACTATTTTTGATAATAAATAAAGAAAAATTTAATAATTTTAATATTTCATATTACTCGAAGCTGGTCGCGAACCTTGGATCTTGTACACAACTTTATTGCCTGCCGGACACTACAGTAAAATTCATTAATATTTTAATGTATTTCAATTTACTATTTTTGATAATAAATAAAGAAAAATTTAATAATTTTAATATTTCATATTACTTGAAGCTGGCCGCGAACCTTGGATCTTGTACACAACTTTATTGCCTGCCGGACACTACAGTAAAATTCATTAATATTTTAATGTATTTCAATTTACTATTTTTGATAATAAATAAAGAAAAATTTAATAATTTTAATATTTCATATTACTCGAAGCTGGTCGCGAACCTTGGATCTTGTACACAACTTTATTGCCTGCCGGACACTACAGTAAAATTCATTAATATTTTAATGTATTTCAATTTACTATTTTTGATAATAAATAAAGAAAAATTTAATAATTTTAATATTTCATATTACTTGAAGCTGGCCGCGAACCTTGGATCTTGTACACAACTTTATTGCCTGCCGGGCACTACAGTAAAATTTATTAATATTTTAATGTTTTTTTAATTTACTATTTTTGATAATAAATAAAGAAAAATTTAATAATTTTAATATTTCATATTACTCGAAGCTGGTCGCGAACCTTGGATCTTGTACACAACTTTATTGCCTGCCGGGCACTACAGTAAAATTTATCAATATTTTAATGTTTTTTTAATTTACTATTTTTGATAATAAATAAAGAAAAATTTAATAATTTTAATATTTCATATTACTCGAAGCTGGTCGCGAACCTTGGATCTTGTACACAACTTTATTGCCTGCCGGACACTACAGTAAAATTCATTAATATTTTAATGTATTTCAATTTACTATTTTTGATAATAAATAAAGAAAAATTTAATAATTTTAATATTTCATATTACTTGAAGCTGGCCGCGAACCTTGGATCTTGTACACAACTTTATTGCCTGCCGGGCACTACAGTAAAATTTATTAATATTTTAATGTTTTTTTAATTTACTATTTTTGATAATAAATAAAGAAAAATTTAATAATTTTAATATTTCATATTACTCGAAGCTGGTCGCGAACCTTGGATCTTGTACACAACTTTATTGCCTGCCGGGCACTACAGTAAAATTTATTAATATTTTAATGTTTTTTCAATTTACTATTTTTGATACTTAATAAATAAAAAAAAAATTTAATATTTCATATTACTCGAAGCTGGCCGCGAACCTTGGATCTTGTACACAATAGTTGTCTTTACCCACGTGAACAGTGATGTTCGATATGTGTCACCGCTTATCAGGCTACTTATACATACTATGCACGTTGCACACTGTATGCAAGGTCCCGCGACTGCTGACTGCATTTATTTACACCCTAAATAGTAAATACTAGTTAATCTCAAAATATTAGGCTTTACAAAAATCTTGCAATTTTTAACCACGAACTCTTGAACTATAATATTCATTGATCAAAATAATCAAATTTTTACATGTGGAACGACCAAGGTTAGTAGAGTTACGCTGTTATGCTAATTCGCTGTTATTTCTATGGTTACTCCGTATGTTTTATGTGTAAAAATTTAACAGCGATTCAAGGTTAGTAGAGTATAGGTTGCCTCATTCCGATAGATAGTAGTGGGGGGATGACGTCACTCAGAATATACCATGCTTGCTCACTTCAATAGAAAAGATCAGACGATGGACGCTGCTAATTTTTGGAAATAAAAATCACAGTAACCATGGTAGTGTGATATGTTTTTTCAATACTTAATAGAAACATGATTCTTCTGTTAGTGAGAAAAATATGAAAAGTTGTCAATTTTGCGATAGCTGTTAAGTGTTATGGTGTTTTGTGGTTATTTTTAATATTTTGTGAATATAAAAGATAAAATAATTAATTTATCAATTTGTTAGTTAATTCTATTCGTTTCTTAAATTTAAAAAAATAGGTAATTAACAAGATCTGCCATTTCTTGAGCATTATTTAATTTTTTGTTTGTTTATATTATAGATATTAAAACCTAAATTTTGTAATAAAAATAAAAATTATCCTATTTTTTAACATCTATTCTTCTATTTATTGTCTCCTGCCAATTTAAAGAAAAAATCTTCACGAAGCACCTAATATAAATAAGCATAATCTTCAACAATTTTTGTACTTGATTTAAACTAAATTCTAGCTGACGTCATTCCCGCGCTTACGCTGATTGGTCAGATGGAACGAGGCAACCTGTACTCTAATAACCTTGTGGAACGACCCCGTTTTTATAAAATTGCAGCGGACTGTAGTGATGTAGCTAGGAAGACATCAATTTTTCATCATCCTGTATAATTACTTAAAGCAATCTTTTTTTCCGTTTCGTTAATATAGACCATATTAAATAGCAAATCAATATTCATTTCGCCATAATATAATATGTAAACTTGACATTTATTTGACTCGACAAATGTTACGTGTCAGAAAATATTTTGAGAGTAAAAATGCCCAAATTTCAAATAAGTGCCTCTATAATTTTTAAATGTCTACTCTACGAGCAGCTCGATACTGAAAACCACTTTCCTTTTCCATAAGATAGCCTACCATACACGAGCGGATTTCTTGAAACATCTGATCCTTACCGGAACAACCCCGCTACAAAGTCCGCCCGTGAGTTAGAATCACGGGTTTTGGATTTAATCTGTCCGATCAAGTTCATTGAATTTGATCCGGTGGATCTGGTCCGACGTTTGCCAACTGTTGACAGATCTGATCCGTTGTTCTATTTGTTGTGGCAGCTGTCCATATTCATAGAAATATCATAGATAGAATAGGGAAGTCACCCAAAAAAATGTCGGTGCAAAAGATAGAGATGGAGATTAGAGCAGTTCTTCTATCTTTTTCTATCACAAATACATAACCATGGTTACAGATGTAAATTAACAATTAGGAAGTTTCCATTGGACGAAAATACTAATTATGATACTGTCACATCATTATAATAGTTTAAGAGCCAGTGGCCGGCAGACAGAAAGTATTTTACCAAAGTTTAAATTTTTCTCAGCGACTCTCCTATAGCTACTATACATGAGATGGGGAGTCACTAAGCCGAGCGAAGGTAGCGATGACGTCACTCACGTAAGATAGGTACAAAAATCAGACCAACTTCAAAAGTATTTTACCAAAGCTGCCGCTTGGATATTTTAAAGAATACAACTATTGTTATTAAAAAATGCAATGGCAGACAATTTGGCCGGTTATAACCTCATGGCAGACGTCATTGAAAATTTGAAAAAAAAAAAAAATTCAAAAGTATTTTACCAAATCTGATTTTTATATATGTTGTTTATAATAATATTAAAAGTTTAAATTTAAGACGGCAGACGTTTTCTCCGGTTGTAACTTCCCGGCAGACGGTAAAATCTTACCTATAGTGCGAGTATAAGTACCTACTGTAATCTCTCTTACTTGTATAATATCTGCATGCAAATGGATAATCAAGTAAAAATGAATAATAAACTATGAAAATTATAAAAAAATACTTACTATTTTAGAGTAATAAGTAGGGAAGATGGGTCACTTATAAAATAACAATAATTATAACAATATAATGACAATAATGGAAATATGATCAAAGTTTTTAATGATACTATTTTTTTGTTTACATTTTCGTTTATAATTCGTCAACTTCATGTTCGGAATCATTTTCAACATGATACGACTCATCATTTTGCTCATCATCGACTGGATCATTATCTGTAAAAATGCAATTAAAATTTGTAAATTGAATCAAGAAAATTTAAAATAGATTTTATTATAATAAAATTACCGGATATATCCTGGATAAAATCGCTAAAATAGTATCATTAAAAACTTTGATCATATTTCCATTATTGTCTTTATATTGTTATAATTATTGTTATTTTATAAGTGACCCATCTTCCCTACTTATTACTCTAAAATAGTAAGTATTTTTTTATAATTTTCATAGTTTATTATTCATTTTTACTTGATTATCCATTTGCATGCAGATATTATACAAGTAAGAGAGATTACAGTAGGTACTTATACTCGCACTATAGGTAAGATTTTACCGTCTGCCGGGAAGTTACAACCGGAGAAAACGTCTGCCGTCTTAAATTTAAACTTTTAATATTATTATAAACAACATATATAAAAATCAGATTTGGTAAAATACTTTTGAATTTTTTTTTATTTTTTCAAATTTTCAATGACGTCTGCCATGAGGTTATAACCGGCCAAATTCTCTGCCATTGCATTTTTTAATAACAATAGTTGTATTCTTTAAAATATCCAAGCGGCAGCTTTGGTAAAATACTTTTGAAGTTGGTCTGATTTTTATACCTATCTTACCTGAGTGACGTCATCGCTACCTTCGCTCGGCTTAGTGACTCCCCACCTCATGTATAGTAGGTATAGGAGAGTCACTGAGAAAAATTTAATCTTTGGTAAAATACTTTCTGTCTGCCGGCCACTGGCTCTTAGGCTATAATAAAGATAATTTTAAAAATTCTGAAAGAATTATTTTGATATCTTAAATTTCAACTGAGATATTCAATTTCTTGTACGTGGGGTCGCAAACGAAACTGATTTTTGAATATGACGTCACGCGGTACAAGTTTGCTGTTTTTTAGCTTTGTGAGTAATTAGAACCTAAGTTACTTAGTAACTATTTTGTTGTAATACAGACTTTTCTATTTATATTAAATTAAAATAACTGTCAAAAATTTAAATATGTCAATATTTTCCGTCATCAACTGGTTTGTTTTTAGTGTTTCCATAACAATTTACGAGTTTATAGAAAGAGATTTATCGGAAGTTACCATGTTAAATTACCACACATACAAACTGAAAATAACTTTTAAAAATATCGTGCCGCGTGACGTCACCCGGACTGAAAACGGAATTTCTTGGAGAATTGTCAATTCAAACTTTGAAGTAGCATAACTTTGTTGTTTTTAAAGATATTTCAAAAATTCTTCCGCCATTAATTTTATAATTTTTAGAAGTATGATTTAGACCAAAAAAATAAAAAAGGGAAACTTCCTAATTACTACTATTAAATTCACAAATGCGTCAGAAGACAAGGAAAAGAGAACTGTTTCGTTTTCTATCTCTCTTTTTCAACCTGATACTGTCACTTAAAGTTGTACCTATGACCCCCCACTCTATCTATGATAATTCTATGGTCATATTCCGTTAGTTAGGTTATTATTTAAAGAACAGAAAAATAGAGTGGACTGTTTGTTCTTAGGGAGCTCATAGAACTCTATAAACTACGACCATGTTTATGGCGACAAAAATTCTCAGGAATATTACCGATTTTGAACGACCTTGTTTTTTAATAACATGCTGCGAGCAACAAATTCCTCAGCTGCCACAGCCCACAACTGCAATTTTTTTCTCTGACATTTTCAACAATATCTAATTATTATAATAAATCTGCCTGTTATAGTCTAAAAATCCGCTGATCTTTTGAACACGTTCAATGGATCGACGGATCCAGCTTCACAGATCAAATCTTTCAAATCTAGTAGATAATTCATCCATTAATTAACAGAACTGATCCGACCAAGGAATAGTTCCGACAGTTTTAAACAGATTTCCATTTTGTGTTAGTGATCTCAGTTAGGACCAAATCTGCAGGATCCGGTCCGATTAGATCCGCCAGTTCAAATCCTCTAAAAAATCCGCTCGTGTATGGCAGGCTAATACGCCGTTTTAGAAACAAAACAATATCATTTTAACGTCTGCCATCCGTTATATAATCAATATTTGTCTTGGAACGTAGTCCGACATTTTCTTAATATTTGTCTAATATTTGTCAGCTGAACAATACCACAAATTTTCATCTTTAGTTCTTGTGTATTCATCTTTTCACAACAAGGTTAAGAGGATATTTTTATTAAAAAATGTATTTTTAAAAACAGCAAAACAAAAACAGGAACGATAAAAATTTACAGAAATAAAAAATATTTAAAAATAAAAAAAAGATCAGGTGTGTGTCGTGGTCACACTTGGTAGAAGTGAAACTTATAAATTTACTTGCTGTTTCCGTGACCGAAAGTTCTGCATTACCGCGAGCTAAGAAGTTTCACTTCAAAATTTCATAAAACCGGAATTTTTGCCTTAGGACTAATATTTACAAGTTGCGAAAATTTCATAGAAATTATGTACTACTAAAACATAAAAACTAAAAAAAAAAGCATAGCTTTTCGTGGAAACCATTTTTACGAGTTTATTTTAGATTTACAATGTACGGTGCTCAATGAATTCCGTTCGAAAAATCGTTGGTCGTTTGCGACGATTGGGAATTATTTTTCTACCGCTCTTCAGAGTGAAATAATCATAGACATAGAAATCTAGAGACGTAGTAGAAACGAGTGTGGTGGTTGCTGTTAAGGAGGGGACGGTGAGGAAGTAAGTGTGTCCACATTCTATTGGTCGTTTCAGTTGCGCAAGCGCTGTACGAGCAATTGAGCATGCGCAATGACGCGGACGACTGCATCTGACGCAACTGAGCATGCGCAAAGAAGCGGTCAATAAAACGTAGACACATGCATAGCATGGACATGTCATGCATCGCATGGACATGTCCATATGGCAGGCATGCAGCCTCCCTTGAATGACTTCCCCCCTTGTCTAAAGTGACACTTTATACTACATCCCCAGATTTCTATATCTATGGAAATAATACGCTTCAGGTAGATATACAGAGTGAATTACACTAGGAGGCGAAAAAATGAAATTATAAGCATAAAAATATGTAAAATGACTTTTTTCCGATCGGTCTTTGCTTTGGTTACACAGAAAGAAAAAAGTAATTCTTTAATTTACAACACACGTTTAAAAATCCCATTGCTTGTTTCGTCCCTCGTAATGCAATATACTATTTACATTTTATGCTCGCAATCCAATCCCGAGAACGAGTTTTTAACTTCCCATTGGAAGTTATTGTAATGGGTCCGAAAATCGAAATCAAAATGTATAACAAATTTTTATGTTTCAAGGTCACTACACTATTTTTACACTATTTTTAGAAAGATGTTTGTGTGTGTGTACGTACGTGTCCATTTCTTTCTAAGACGAAATCTCGAGAATGAAAAATGATATCGACTACGTTAGGGTGCCAATCGACGCGTATTAACGTTAATATCATCTGAAAGAAATTTTTTCAAAATCGGTTCAGCCGTTCTTTTTTCTTAACCAAATAGACTCCAAAAAAGTAGATTTTACACAATATCTCGCGAATAAAAAATTATATCGACTTCGTAAGGGTGTCAATCGAGGTGTGTTGACGTCATTTTGATCCGACATAAATTTTATAAAAATCGGTTCAGCCGTTTTTTTTTTTTTAATTATTATTAAAAATAAATAATAATTGGGTTTTTAAATGAATTTTTTTTTTACTTAAATGGAAGGACCACATACAAGTTTTATAGCAAAACTTTTTTTTTTATTTTTTTTGCTTACTAATTAAAAAGTTATATTTAAATAAAAATTAATTTTTAAACTCAGTTCCGATAACGCGCCGAAAGAATCCGAACGCGGGTGACGTCATTATGTTATCTGTGGTCTTTGTATCCATGGTTACCAAGTTAAAAATTTATTATTTTTAATAGTATGTGTAATACATATACACAAATACCAACAAATGCAGACACATTTTAACATAACGACGTCACAAACATTCCTGGCGCGTTTTGAAGTCACGTGATATTTTTTAAATTTTTATACATTTTAATTAATTTTTAGTAATTTATCTATAGCTTTAAAAACTTTTTTCTTTTCGATTTTCAATATTATTTATGTTAAATTATTAGGAAAAATTAAAAAATTAATAATTTTTTTTAAACTTAAATACCTAATTATGTTTTAATGATTAAAATGATTACTTTTCTGTGTAATATCTAATTTAATTATTATTATTAAATATTTATCAAACTGGGAAGTTCGTCTTGTGGACCTTAAGGGTCGCACTTTAGTCCTAATAAACGACCCACCTCACGGCTTGTTATTTTTTGCCTCCTGATGTAAATCACCTTTACGCCGCGTTGTATACGAGTATCTACCACAAATTCCTTGCATTTTAGTTTAACAAGAATCCGCTCGTCACTGTACTTACTCTGCAAATCCGCGTATGATTTTAGGCCAGAGCGCAGCTTATCCCTCTACTAACTACCTGGAATTTTTTGAAGTGAAAACTTCTTTAGGCGCACATTGCGTTCTTTCTGAATAGTGAACGAAAGTGAACCGTCACGCTCGGGTCGGTGACGCTGAATCGGATTTACTCGGCTCGGGTCGGTGACCACATTTACTATCTAACAAGGAGTGCATCGTTTCAAGAATTACGTTTTTATGTATTATAATAATAAAATAATATTATAATATTATATGATAAATAATAGTTTTATACGGCTGAAATGCAATTGAAAAATGTTTTTTCGTTGGAGAGCAGCCAATTATATAATTGTTTCTAAACATATTGGAAAAACTCATTTCACCAACCAGTGATCACAGTCAGGATTCTAACCTGAACCTTTCCACTTTCGCGGCGGAATGAGCTTACAATACTCAACCGTGACAAGATTGCTAAATTAACATTCTCCTTATATGCTTCAGAATCAATAGATTTTCACTACATGCGAGTGTCAATTCATATATGCTAATTCAATAGTTATAATATGAAGTGAATCCTCGAACCAGCGAGAGCCCAACATGAAAGTGAAAATTATTTCGAACACCCTTTAAAATGATATATTAATAAATACCTAGATATATCAATGCTATAAATGGTATTACCACATAATATTCTAGAAACAATCATATCTTGATTTTTCCAATATGTTTCGAAACATATTGAAAAAAATCAAGATATGATTGTTTCTAGAATAATCCTGACTGTGACTATGGTTGGTAAAATGATTTTTTCCAATATGTTTGGAATCAATTATATCATTGGCTGCTTTCCAACGAAAATTTTCAATTGCAATTCAGCCGTATAAATATATTAATTTAACTTAGTATAGTATAGTATAACGACCGGTACTAACAACAATATGAATCGTCTTCGGCTGTTATTATTAGGTATTATCCACTTTGAATTTGCATAGCAAGTTGAGAAATATTAATATTTTTTCAATGTGGATTTTCAACTTGCTGCACATGTCAAAGAAATAAACCATCGTTTTGAATGTATTTAAAATAGCATGCTGATAATTATATCTAATTTAAATAGCAATTAGTGAAATTACACGCAATTAATGTAACGACAAAACTATTAATTTTATTGTTTGAATTATTATTACAAACAATACAACGTGGCTCAAATAAGATGGGAAAATGACCAATCTTAAAAAAGAACCAGCGCGCATTCAATTATTACAATTAAGTTTTGTTTCTACTGAATTAACAAATAAACAAGTATTCCTTTTATCTCGTTTACATATTTAATTCGATAAATACAATAAAGTCCGTTTGACAATACCAAGATTGTTAAAAAATTAGCATGCTCTTCTGATTACCTACAGGCTACAAGTACAATCTAATCTAAACTATCTAAACTAATATTATAAAACTGGTAAATTCTGCACTTTGTACAATAGAAGCACTACTGGGTATCGATCGATGTAACGCACCTACAAAGTCCACATCATGAGAGAGTCATGTTTTTAATGATTTATACAGAAGTTAATAACTTTAATAAAAATAAACTAAATCGTAACTTAGTCTGTAATTGTAAAGTTCTAAGGATTAGAAGAGCGAATTTTCCGTTTTCTTAGTTTTTTTCCTGTTTTTCAAATTTCAATCTATCTATATTTATTTGTTAGGTTGAACGCGCTAATCTCAGGAACTACCAGTCCGATTTTTTTGTTAGATAGCCCATTTATCGAGGAAGGCTATAGGCTATATAATATCACGCTACGATCAATAGGAGCGGAGCATCAATGAAAAATGTTGTAAAAACGGGAAAAATTATTCCTTTTGAGAGCTTCCGTTGCGTGCGCTGCGTAAACGGTTTAAGTTATGCAAAAATCATGTATGACAGAATTGTTTCCGGAAGGTTTATATACAGGGTGTCCAAGACTTGCGTTGTCGGCCGTTATATTGATTTTAGGTGAAGATAGAAAAAAAGTTTAAATACAAAAGTTGTATAAATTTTAATGGTGTATAACCTAAAAATATTTTCAATTATACAGCCTGTCCCATTTAAGCGTGGCAGATCAAAGCTTTGTTTTTTATAACTTAGCACCCTGTTTTTATTTGTTTTTTCAATTCTGCATCTAAATGTGAATAGAAATTGTAAGGAAAGCCATGCTCGAAAATTCAGTAATTTTTGAGTTATTCAAGTTTTTTAAAAAATTTTGACACGTGTAGACCTTTACCTAAAATTCGACATAGCCAAAACAGAAACCTTTATCAAACTAAAATTTTGAGGATCACTAGATAATGGACGGACAAATCAATGTCTGTCCTAAAAAAATGAATTTATCATACAGGGCGTTCAAAATAATGCACTTCTTTTACGTAACTTCATTTACCTGTAACTTTTGATAGTTAAATACAACGATATAATTTTTTTGCTGGAATTGTATTCTTTAGGATATTTACTAACACTTTTATTAAGGGTTGTCCAAACCTAAACCTATTATTTTAATACGAAAATATTAGGTTTAGGTTTGGACAACCCTTAATAAAAGTGTTAGTAAATATCCTAAAGAATACAATTCCAGCAAAAAAATTATATCGTTGTATTTAACTATCAAAAGTTACACGTAAATGATGTTACGTAAAAGAAGTACATTATTTTGAACGCCCTGTATAATAAATTCATTTTTTTAGGACAGATATTGATTTGTCCGTCCATTATCTAGTGATCCTTAAAATTTCAGTTTGAAAAAGGTTTCTGTTTTAGCTATGTCGAATTTTAGGTAAAGGTCTGCACGTGTCAAAAATTTCTAAAAAACAATAACTCAAAAATTACTGAATTTTCGAGCATGGCTTCCCTTACAATTTCTATTCACATTTAGATGCAGAATTGAAAAGATAAATAAAAACAGGGTGCTAGGTTAAAAAAAACATAGCTTTGATCTGCCACGCTTAAATGGGACAGGCTGTATAATTGAAAATATTTTTAGATTATACACCATTAAAATATATACAACTTTTGTATTTAAACTTTTTTTCTATCTTCACCTAAAATCAATTTATCGGCCGACAACGCAAGTCTTGGACACTCTGTATATAGCGAACGAGCGTGGCGAGTGAGTAATGAAATTCCTAAACCACGCAACGGATTTTGATGTGCGGTTTTCACCATCAGTTAGATAATTTTTCACAGAAGGTTTATATGAACGAGCGAAGCGAGTGAGTAATGTAATTATAATATTCAAGGGAACGAGCGAAGCGAGTGAGTAGTCTATTTATAATATTCAAGCGAACGAGCGAAGCGAGTGAGTAGTGTATTGCACCCGGGCTTTCTTAGCATCCGGGCGAAGCCGGACGGGGCCGCTAGTTTGTTATAATAATAATAAATTCTCTTTATTTGTTATATCTAAAAATAACAAATAGTGTCAAATTCAAGATAATTAACTGGGATTCCCAAAGAATTCATCGAGACAGTAATACAGTTATGCTAAACGTACAATTTTTATAAAATAAATAAAATAAAAACAAGCCGTGAGGTGGGTCGTTTATTAGGACTAAAGTGCGACCCTTGAGGTCCACACGACGAACTTCCCAGTTTGATAAATATTTAATAATAATAATTAAATTAGATATTACACAGAAAAGTAATCATTTTAATCATTAAAACATCAATAATTAAAAAAAAAACGGCTGAACCGATTTTTATAAAATTCATGTCGGATCAAAATGACGTTAACACGCCTCGATTGACACCCTTACGAAGTCGATATAATTTTTTATTCGCGAGATATTGTGTAAAATCTACTTTTTTGGAGGTTATTTGGTTAAGAAAAAAGAACGGCTGAACCGATTTTGAAAAAATTTCTTTCAGATCATATTTACGTTAATGCGCGTCGATTGGCACCCTAACGTAGTCGATATCATTTTTCGTTCTCGAGATTTCGTCTTTGAAAGAAATGTACACATACGTACGTACGTACACACACACACACACACACACAGACATCTTTCTAAAAGTAGTGTAAAAATAGTGTAGTGACCTTGAAACATAAAATTTTTTTTTCCTTTTTGATTTCGATTTTCGGACCCATTACAATAACTTCCAGTGGGAAGTTAATAAATTCATAATTTACTCAAAAAAATCCTTTTCAACGATACCCCACAAGAATAGGTAAGTACAAAAAACATGTTTTTGCCCCCCGTTCGCATGTGTAATTTTGATAAAATAAAAACCCATTCATAATCTACTCAAAAGGCCCTTTTCAACGATACCCTACAAGAATAGGTAAAAAAAAAATTTTTTTGCCCAATGTTTGCTAAAACCGACAATTTTGATAAAGTAAATAAAATAAAAACACTTTCATAATCTACTCAAAAGGCCCTTTTCGTCTCTATATTCCTATGTTCCGTGCTTAATATACACTGTAACCCTCGTGAGTGTTAAGTGCTATCGAAACGTCACTTCAACGCTTACAACTAATCCACCCATTCATTATTTACATAAATATGCATTAAATTTAAGAGACAACAATGCAAGATTTTCATAAAAAAACAATAAATTTAACAGTGTTAAATGGGCTTTACACGTAAATAATGTCAAGACAAAATTGCGGTCGGGTTTATATTCTGGCCGGCAGCCAATTTCTCCACATTATAAAAAACGAACGGACTCCTCGCAAGTATATAATATAATATTTGTATGAAACAGCACGGCTGCTGCACAGGTAACAGGAATTTGGATTTATTATAATTAAGTAAAAAAGTTGAAAGAAATAAAAACGACGCGTTCATCTGTTAACATCATAATATTCAAAAGTACGACGACGGAAACTAATCGACGCTATCGAAATGAAAAATACACAACAAAATTTCTGATAGCGCGATTTCTTAAAAAAAACAGCAATACTTAACGACCTTCGTATTAAAAGAATGTTACAAAATAGTAAAGAATTTTCTCTTGATTTATGATTCAGCTCGAAATAAAAAAGAGACAGATCCCAGATTTTAGATTTAATTACGAGCTTTTTAAAAAAAGCTGTGAATATATTCAGTGCCGTATTTAAGGCAATTAAGTTGGTGAATAGTCCAAGAGAGCAAAAATGACGAATGCCCTTTTAATAAAGGTGGAGAACTATTATAATAATTATTATCGATGTTTTTGATTATCAAACGCTATCGATCATTGCGATGATGTCCACTTTCGATTGTAGATATATATCACAGACGGAGTACCCACCGTCAGATTTCCTGTATATCGAATACTCAGATTTTGTGTGAGTTAACATTGGGGCAGGCAGTCTTCTTTTCAAGTAATATATTAACGACATTTATACTGTTTTTTAGTGTTGCCGTCTAGACAAGACAAGACTTTCAAAGTCTTGTCTTGTCTTGAAATATCAAGACAAGACTTCACTTAAGTCTTCTCTTGACATATCAAGACTTCACTAAGTCTAAGTCTAGTTTAAAAAACTCTTGTTTTGTCTAATATCAAGATTCTAGATTATTTTCAAGATTAACCGAGTGGTTTACTTTACCTACTACTACTTAGTTTATCTAGACTCTTGAAAATTGTCTAGAGTTTTGGCAAGAGTCTTGATCTAGATAAAGAAAGTCTTATCTCGTTTTGAAAATTTCTAGACAAGACGTTTGCAAGTCTTGTCTTGAAAATCTAGACAAGATAAGACAAGAGTCTAGAAAGTCTATATCTCGACGGCAACACTACTGTTTTTACAGTCTGTACATAAAGATATTTTATTAATATTATTGTCTTTGACTACATAAATAAAATTGACGTCAAAATGCCGGTTTCAACGAGCATCATCATGGGGTGCTAGAGTCCATGCTGCCGCAACCTATTGAGCCTTGGCAGCCCCAATTTATTAATTTCCGGCAGAATAAAAATAATAATTATGGCTCTCTATATTTTGTCTATCTAATTGCTAGCTCATTCGTCTGTATAATCGATATTCGATACCTATATAAGATATCCGACGGTCGGCTCTGGGACTATCAAGTTCATGTTGTATTCTGAGCGATTTTCTGGCTTACCGGATTTCCATCTAGTAAACATAACTGTTGTTTAATACTAAAAAATATACGATAAATAAGATCGCAATATTTATTACACAGCTAGATAGATAATAGGTTATGTTTACTATTTTCCGTTATCTTTGATTATTAATCAATAGAGCTGGGATGATAATATACTCATATTAATCTATCGCGTTCCCCTCCCAGTGCCGGATTTAGGCATAAGCAAAATAAGCTACAGCATAGGGCCTCACAATCCTTAGGACCATAAAAAAATTTAAAATTTTTTTGGAGGGTTTTGATTTTTCCAAGTTTGTAAAAATAAAGAAAGTATTAGGATCTGTCAAATAGGCATACGACATCTGGTGGCAGAAAATCTTACTCGAATAAGGTAAAAATGTAGATATACGCTAACAGTGTAAGTTCATCCTGAAATTGTTTATTGTAAAAATAAAACAAGTATAATTGACAAAAAGTTCGTCGAAAATGGAATCTGCGACATTTTAAACTATCAGTTATTGCTCTGTAAAACTTATTCTACAGCAAATTATTTTGCAATGAAATGTGAAGAAACAATTAAAAATGATGACAATATCGCACGGACCTGTTTTTCAAACTCGGGTCTCATTTAACGAATATTATAGAACATGTGCTTTCTACAGAACAGTCCAATGTTCATTTACATATCTCGTGACTATATAACTTTCATTTATTGAATGTGTTGACTGCACACTCGATATATTATTATTGAATTGTATTCAATTCTGTAATCATTCAAAACACTACAATGAGTCGAATTTGTCAAACAATAAAAATAAACAAAATCAAACAGATAAATACAAATTATTAAGTAAAGTCATCAACATTATACAAACACTCATGTGTAAACATTGATTCTTAAGTTTGTTTTGAAATTTATTGAATGGTAAATCTTTAAAATCATTATTATAAAAACATATTATACTTATAGTTTCAAAGCAGCATATTGAGTACTGTTTTCAAAGAGAGATTGCATTTGGGTAATGAAATTTTGCCGCAGTTACAACTGGAATATTAATATTGGGAGTCGATGGTTTAAAATTCAGAAATGTGTTTTTTAATAAAGCAAAGTGATACAAATACGTAGATTGATGGAACACTTAAAAGGGCACTGCACAAAAAGTTGCCGATAATAAACCGTTAGAGGCGCTGTCGTCGCTGTAATTGTAATATTTTTCAAAATATTGTGAGTATTTCGTCTACTAGCGTATAGAGGACACTAATATAACAATAATTTTTATAATTGATCTATGATGACAGCAAAGTTAGTAATGATATAATATTTCTGAAATTGCCATGGAAACAATGTGAATAAAAAATTTAAATATTTGAGAAATGTTGACACAAGTGGACACAAGTCGTGTCATAAATAGTTAATAATGTTGAGTTGAAAGTTGAAAAATTATAATTTCAGAGCAGAAAATTAATAAATAAGGACATTTATGAAATCTTATAGAACATGTGCGAAAAAATGTATAAATAAAATCTATTAAAACGCTTGAATCAATCAAAAAGAAATAAAATCTGAGTCAAGAAGAAAGCATTTATGAAATTTCTCCTATTAGAAAAAAATAACTCTATGACAGATCTTGGAATTAGGCAATACGTCTGAAAAGCCCAAAAGAAGAATAATTGAAGTGTAATAAAGATTTAAAAGTGCCAAGTGAATTTATAATTTTTTATAATAATGTGAATGTAATGTCACTTTTTATTACCTATATAAATTTACTTTGTGCTTTTTTATTTTACATAAAATTTCTGTGGTGTCATTTTTGTAATAAGCGATATGAAAAGTTTCATTAGTTAATTAGTTCATTTCACTATTCTTACTTGTAAAATGAATAAAATAAATAACAAATCGAAGAAAATTCATGCATAACAGTCTATAAAATGATACTAATATTTTTAAAAATTTACGTCGTTTTGGATTTCGATTATTTCTTCCCATTTCCCTGGTTACTGAACTATTTTTTTTCAGAAAAACCTGGAAAATATAAAAAATCTAATCTCAATTTGAAAATTGTGTACGTGGTACCAACTTTACACAATCAAATAAATTTCTCAAGAGGAAAATTTGATAATTTAAGTTGTCATATTTAGAACATCTTTGAATTCGATACTTTTTATGTTTTCATGTTAATTAGGAAGTTTCCCTTTTTTATTTTTTTGGTCTAAATCATAGTTCTAAAAATTATAAAATTAATGGCGGAAGAATTTTTGAAATATCTTTAAAAACAACAAAGTTATGCTACTTCAAAGTTTGAATTGACAATTCTCCAAGAAATTCCGTTTTCAGTCCGGGTGACGTCACGCGGCACGATATTTATAAAAGTTATTTTCAGTTTGTATGTGTGGTAATTTAACATGGTAACTTCCGATAAATCTCTTTCTATAAACTCGTAAATTGTTATGGAAACACTAAAAACAAACCAGTTGATGACGGAAAATATTGACATATTTAAATTTTTGACAGTTAATTTTAATTTAATATAAATAGAAAAGTCTGTATTACAACAAAATAGTTACTAAGTAACTTACTCACAAAACTAAAAAACAGCAAACTTGTACCGCGTGACGTCATATTCAAAAATCAGTTTCGTTTGCGACCCCACGTACAAGAAATTGAATATCTCCGTTGAAATTAAAGATATCAAAATAATTCTTTCAGAATTTTTAAAGTTATCTTTATTATAATGACGTGACAGTATCATAATTAGTATTTTCGTCCAATGGAAACTTCCTAATTGAAAATTGATTATTCATATTCATAGCAACCCGTTGCCTTGAAGAAAAAATCTATTTAGAAAACAAAATCAATCTCAAAATCTTTGAAAAACACGAACTGAACAAGAAATCGAAAACTGACATTTATACCATAAATCAAGATGTAAACAAAACGTACGTAGCGTCATTTCTTAGACAATAGCTACACTTTTTTAGTTATTGATAACACCGCGGTTGCATTATCTGTCATTAGTGACTTTTTACTAAACGATTTGCTGTTATTATTAACAGTTTCGTATTGAAATTTAGCATATCCATTTTTTGTCCTTCAAAGTATGTTTTAAATGTCTAAAAATCCTTTTTCATTGAAAAAAATATTTCAAGTTCAATCTGAATTCCTACTTTTATTAATTTCAATACATGACCCCAAATATGTTTAATACAAAGAATATCATCTATAGAATCTTACAGATCTCACAAATTGACTGTATTGTTTATATAAAAGCTGATTCTTTGAGTAAAAAATTGGGAAAAATGACATATGGTAGCGCTATCTTTTGAAATTGGTGCCAGGCAGATTCCTATTAAAAAACTTTTTAACAAAAAAAAAACCTCTTTTAAAAAGCCACAAAAAAGAGGAAAATAATAAAACTTTGAGGTCTGTCCATTTTAATAAAATATAAAACCTGTTAAAAAGTATATATTAATTAAATTGGCACTTTTTAACAGATTTCATATTTTACTAAAATGGCGTAGACCTCAAAGTTTTATCATTTTCATCTTTTTTGTGGCCTTTTGAAGGATGTTTTTTTTGTTAAAAAGTTTTTTCTAACTTTTTAATTTATATTAAACCGATTTCATACGCTGTGTGAATTATGATGTGTCAAAAAGTGACATTTACCTTAAAGGAATCACACGCCGCTACTCGCTTCTATTAAAATCAGCCGAACTACTGAACCGATTTAAGTAAAATTCATATGGGACCAACTTCGAGGTATACCCTATCCAATAAAAAAGAATTTTCCAAATCGGTTTATAAATGACGGAGTTCTGAGGTAACAAACATAAAAAAATACAACCGAATTGAGAACCACCTCCTTTTTTTGAAGTCTGTTAAAAACGTAATACTATAATGAAAGTAGTACCTAGTGCAATATCATAGGATAAATCTCTACAGAAGCGATCGATGCATAAGATGTTCTCGTAGGTACCTACGGCCTACCTTTGTTAAAAAAATATAATTCAAAATACAATAGATTCCGATTAATTCTGCCATCGGTTATATGGGGTACCGACATTTTAAAAAACAATCATAATTTACTACCTTCCGCGCCGTGTGAATAAAGTTTACTGCGGATGCAAATTTTTTTGTTGTTGTGTCGTCTGCATGGTAGAACTGTGAGGATAGGCCAACAGATTTTTGTTGATCGAATTATTGAGTTAAAAAGATCTTTTTTACCTAACAGTCAACACATAAAAAATGCACTGAAAATCGCGTTTCGGTAAGTAGTTACCCTGGTCTGTACCTCGCAGTTCGTATTGCACCAAGGACAATGGTTGACCGCGGTCAATCGGTTTGCACAGCAATGTTTTTCTTTGAATTCTACTAGATCAATGAACTGGTATGTATTTATAATGAAGATGTAGGTACACAACATAATATGCACACTAGGTACGATATGTGTATTTTTATAACATTAAAAAAAAACTGGTACACAGAACTGACGTCAATTAAATAAAACAAGTACGCTGTTCAGTATACCTACTATACCTAGTGCTTGCTTGACGAACTACCCTAGGTCTTAGTGCTAAACTATTAACAAAATAAACGTTACTAACGCCACTGACTTTCTCGCTCAACTGCCATCGACCACGGATTTTTGTTCATCTGTAAACGACTCTGTCGGGATTTTTCCGATACAAATGAATTGCATCATATTCAATATTGCAAAGTCATTAAATGACATATTGATTTAAGAAATATGATCAAAATCGTTAGAACCCTCTTCGAAATCGTAATTTTCAATTTTCTTCCATCAGTAAAATACCCTTATTTGGGAAAGTAAGGGAAAAGAGGAAAAAGCCCTGCATAAAAATCCTAAATTAAAAATTTGGTTTCGATCCGTTGCACGGTGTCACGGTGTGATAGGCTTCCACACATATACGGATGGACATCCAAAACTCGTTTTTTCAGTATGTAGGGACCATGAAACGTCTAAATCCGTCAAAATCTCGAATTCGATTTTTTTCCCGCTATTCACTCCTATTGGTCGCTTAAAAGTAATATATTTTTGCATACATAGTTCAACAATTAAATAAATAAATAAGTTCTTTATTTAGAGAAATGTTTAACAATTACGTAGCTGTTTACTGTACAACATACCCTCTCTGAAATGAAATATTAAAAAAATCTAAAAAACACGTTTATATCAACACACTAAAAAGTAGAAAACAAATATCTTTCTCTTCTATAACGTTTAAAAGCGTAAGGCACTCACTTTATCTATATTTCATTTACTTAATTCATCGAGTGCCCCACGCTTCTGAACGTTACAGAAGAGAAATGTATTTTCTACTTTTTAGTGCGTTGATATAAGCGTGTTTTTTAGATTTTTTTTAAACTATAAATTTTATTTTTAACTTCTTAGTCTTTGATAAATTTCAACTCTTGCGATTTGCACCCGAACAAATCCGGACCGATCAGTTAGTTACCGTAATATTGTATTGTCATCGGAATTCCACATGTGTGCAAAATTTCAACTCAATCGGTTAACGAAGTGGGTGAAAATCGAGTTGCAAGATTTTTTTACATACAAAAAAAATTGTGTTTTAAAGACCACCAACAGCTAAGGTTATTTGGGCCTAGCACCAATTCATATTTTCAATTCATTATTTTTAATAATAAATTGAAAATCCAATTGACACTTTTACCAGCTCTCGGGCTAGAAACCGGGAACTGGGGACTTGTAATAGAGGAACCATAGCAACGCCACGTAAACAACAACATTGCTACACGCTCGGCTATTCTCAAGCTCTTTTTACATACAACAATACATAGAACAGCCATACAAGTAAGGCTAATATAAGCGTATTAAATACATGACGTGTGCAATATAAATCAGTAATCAACAATTGGATAATCTAATGCCTCAAGAATCAAGATGTTCCGAAACATACTTGGGGAACCACTAATGTAGAACATAATAATATAATGTTGACAAATTCAAAACAATACGTAACACTGAAATACAAAATCAGAGTGCGTCGGGCTCATAGATATCGAAATCTGGGGATGTAGTATCAAGTGCCACTTTAAACGAGGGGGGAAGCTATTCAAGGGAGGGTGCATGCCTGTCTTGTGGACATGTCCATACTATGCATGTGCCCACGTTCTATTTGCCGCGTCTTTGCGCATGCTCAATTGCGCCTGATGCAGTCGTCCGCGTCTTTACGCATGTTCAATTGCTTGTACAGCGCTTACGCAACTGAAGCGACCAATAGAATGTGGACACACTTGCTTCCTCACCTCCCCCTCTTAACAGCAGCCTCCCCACTCGCTTGTACTACGTCCCTAGATTTCTATGTCTATGGTCGGGTTACGTTAACGGATAGCCACTTGAAGATCTCCGTAGTCTGTAATAGAGTAGCGCTAATTGGTTGGTGAGGAGCTACACGTCGATTGCCAAGGCGTCAACGCATTATCTTGATCGCGTAAATTACGCGACCATTAATCCTGATTTAAACGCGAGTCAAATTTAACATACTGCCTGCTCAGTGCATATTTACGATGACGTTAATATCACGTGGGCAATGTCGTCTTACATTGATTTTCTCCATACCAATTTTCAACTACCGTTAATTGATTACGAGAAAAAAGTTCCAGTGTTTTGTGCGCAGTTACTTTTTAATATTGTTCGATTGCAGAAAACATTGTCAGAAAACCTAGTTTGACAATGACCTTAGACCTATTCAACCAGAATACTAACCAACAACCCTAATACCGTCCCTAAAATGTCGAAGGCTTTTGGACAGAAACACATGGTGTTCCTTGCCCCCAGGTTGTATAACGAGTTGCCTGCAGACATAAAGAAAATTAAAAATGCTAAAAAATTTAAGAAAAAAGTTTCCATATGGCTTAGAACAATAGGTGAAGATGGACTAAATGCTATTTGTAATATCCTCGTATAATCGTATAATCTTGCAACATCTGTGGAAACTGGAAAGAAAAAAAAAGAGAAAAGAAGGGTCTATTTCTTGTATAATATATAGATACATTATTTTGATTTTCCTTTATCGATACGCATATACCAATATACTTATATAATTTTTTTTTTTTTTTATTTCATATATATTTTGTTTTTGTTATATTATTATTATGGTAGCTACTTATACACGTTCAAAAAAAAAAAAAAAAGTACCCCTACCCTAGCACTGGCTTCTGCCAAGTTGGGTAGGAGTATCCAATGTATATAAATTAATATCAATATGTGTACCTACCTATTCAAATGGAAAATAAATAACTAAATAAATAAATAAATAAATAAATTGTGAGTTTGTGGCCACACATATTTCTCCATCAGAAAAGTATTGTAGAGTTTGAAACGAAATTTGTAACTTTGTTGTAAGCTTTGTATACACCTATTTAATATAGTTTTTTGTACAATTTCCACTTCGAAACAGTATTTTTCTACGCATTTTGTTAAAAATTTAGGGTGAAAAGCGCTCCTTTTCTACGTAGATCAGTTATTTGTTTTGCTATATTATGAGTACAATCTAATGTTTCACATAGCAAAGACTTGGACAACGACATAAGAGTGTTCTTGCATAAATATAAAATGTGATACAGTGAAACCTCTCATAATGGACACCTCCAATGAGCGGACAGCTCCATTAGGCGGACACTATTAGATAGTCCGGAATGAAGTACAAGAGAATTCCATAAGACATAATCTCTCTTGAGCGGACGCGGACGCAATATTTAAGTACAAAACTTGTAAAATTCTCTCTTAAACGGACACAAAATTAAAAATGTTGCAACACGTTGCACTATTAGCAAGCGCGACGTGGCGCGACGAGCGGCGCGCGGCGACATTAATTCTGGAGACTTCCCCATTGTATGTGTGCGATTCCTTCAAGCATTAACGAACACGTCGTTTTTATGGTTAGTTCGTTGATTTGTCTTGTATGTACATATTGTTTTCTTAAATAGAGACAAACATGTTAGAAAAGCGTCGTGTATTAAGAGAGGTTTCACTGTATATGATCACAATCTAAGATCATTGTCAAATCAGATTTTCTAACAATGCGTTCTGCAACTGCAGCTGTGTCTTCACGCCAAAGGTTTCATTCCCCTTTAACTGACAAGGGCTTCAATCCAGGTATCAATATTTTATTCTCAATATTTTCGGAATTAGAGATAACTGCTCATTTTGACATAATATTATAAACCATTAGCATTTATCTCTGTATGATGATAATGGCCACAGCATCACTTTGTTTTTGTTATAATAAAAAAAAAATGGATGTGTGCTTATGACCACACGACAGAAGTGAAAACTTCTGATTTTCTAATTTTAAAATATATTATATTATATAAGTTTTTAATCACACAGTTTAATCATAAATATATTAAAATCGGCCTATACAATTATTTTTAATGAATATAATACCTTCACGATAATAATGTTTAACCTTTGAATTGGATTTTGACAGCTGCGCTGTTCAACTAAAATTCATGGAGTATTCGATAATTTTGTATACACTTTAAATACGCATATTAAGTTTTTGTGTCATCTGTTAGCGCACTTATGAACTACAAATTAATATATATATGTTTTAGTGTCATTTGTTAGCGCACTTGTGAACTACAAATAACTTAATACTCGAATAAAGTTTTCAGTGTTATCTATTAGCACACTTCTGAACTACAAATTATTACCAGCATATTGGAAATACGTGTTCGTGTCTGAGCCGAGTAACCCTGATCGTCACCGTCGGGTGTGTATCACATCACCATTGTTCACTGCCCAGGCAAAGTGCGCCTAAGGAAGTTTTCACTTCAAAAAAAACAGGCAAAGTGCGCCTAATAAAGTTTTCACTTCAAAAATAAAAAACAGTCTATTAGAAGTGGAGTATATCTCCACTTCTAATAGACTGTTTTTTATTTTTGAAGTGAAAACTTATATAAATTTGTAATAATTTATTAGAAATGGGACAATAACGACGAATTTACTGATTCTTTTAAACACGTAAAACGAACACTAAAACAAGAAAAAGTTTTATCTTTATTTATTTATTGTAAATTATAGACGCGTCAACAACTCAGGTCCTCTAAAAAAAAAAGTTTTATCCGCATTAAAAAAAGGAAAGAAGCAGACAATACACAATCGCAAGTATTTATGTTATTTCTTGTATTTTAGATATCGTGGCCACGGATTGTTCTATTTTTTAATGAATTAAAGTCGAACACTGCTCACATAAATATTTGTGTTGGTTCAAGGTGTTCTATTCATAGAATTGATTGTAATAAAACTGCACAGTTTCATTATTACTATTTATTATGAATTTATAGTACAATTCGTACCTACTCATTGTACATGCTCATAATATGCTACGATATGCATTAGCATGCCAAATGGCCAATTTTAAGAAAGAATGCCGACCGCGACATTAACGTCTCTTAAAAGCAAAGTGCGCTCTCAAGGCCGTAGCTAGAAGCAAATTTTAGGTAAAGGGCATCAGAAATTTGAAGTAGGGAACAAAAGGCAGATAACAATAGAGATGGGCACATGAGAAACGTAATAGGTATAGATAGCACTAGCCACCGAAGTTATGATCGCTTTGTATAGAAAAACGCGCGAGATTGCGCAAATATACGAATCAAGTTTTTACTTCCCACCTCTACTATGGTAGGGAAGTACCTAATGGATTTAGTCCGAAAAAAATATTTCGAGATTTTAACAGATCTTCACGTTTTGAGACCCTAGCAATCGTTTAAGATCATTTTCTGACTGATGTCTGTATGTGGTCAATTTTTCGCCTTCGATATCGTAAAAACGGAACAACATACGGCCATGCCGATTATTCTATTGTGTTTATCAGCCTTTAACTTAGATCTGATTAGATTTTGAGTCAAATCGGTTCAGTGGATCCTGAGATATTAAAAAAAACGTTCTCAATGTCACATATTAACATAGGTAAAAAATATAAATGAATTCTAGATGTTATAATATGAAAAAAATGTAAATATTTTTTCTCTCTTAAATGTATAGTTTTCGAGAAAAAAAATATTTTACTAAAAAAAGAAAATTGTACGTAAATCAAGGTAACCATGATTTTTGCTATATTACTAGCCATCAGCTGTAGATCACCAAACAAAAAAGAGGGCCATGCTTTTTTTCAAAGAATAAAAAAAGAGTGTTTATTTTTCGCAAATATTTACTAGGTGGGAAGTATAGGACTGAAAATCAGTCGAATTTTTCCTTTCTGATAGCATGTAATCACTTCTTTGGAAATACAAATGATATAAACATGTGGCCAATTCTCATTCAAAAATACCACACATTTTTACTCACGCTGAAACGCTGATATGATGTTTATGCAGTAATTCAATTGGCTGTAATTGAGATGTGAGAATAATATTGGCCAGATGTTTATATGATTCTTTTATTCAAAATGAACAATGCGATATTACATACTCAAATATGTACCATTCCTCCTGAAACATCCTGTAATATAACACGAAGTTTCTAAATTACTTTCAAAAAAATAACATAAAAGAAGTCTTTGGCTCTAATTTAGTATTCAAATTTAATTCGTATTTGGCGTTCTTAGCTGACTTGTGAATTTTTAAAATGTAAGTCCCATTTCACATGAGGCGTACGATACGTCCTACGCTTGAGCCTCGGTTGGCACTGAACTAACGTAACCTTTCAGATGCGGGCGTGAAGCGGTATTCTCTCAGCACGCGCAAAATTTACGGCGCGGGCTCACGCCTGGCCCGCGTGTCTGACGTAGGTACGCCAGGCGTCAGGGCATGGTGGTAAGTGTGTCAATTCACATGAGATGTGGCGCGCTACGGCAACAACGCCCGAGGTACACACTTGCTGCTTCACTTACACCGTGTGTAAAGAAAGTCGACGTTCTACGTCCTACTCGCGTCGTAGGACGTAGACGCGTGGTACGCCTCATGTGAAACGGAACGTCGACGCTTACAGTCTTACGGGCACGAATTCTATTTCGAAGTTATTCATTTCCGAGACAGAAGATTTAAAGTCCTAGACATGGGACAAGCCGATGATTTCCGGGACTTTCCCTGAAACCCCGATCATATGCCAACGCAACCATAGTTACAGTACTTTTAGCATTTTCCAAACATTCAGTATTTGCAAAAGAAACTGTGATATGGATAGACTTTATGGCGTGTTACACGATCATTCGACGAATTTTTTGTTGATTCTGGCAAGTTTAATGCAATAATATGATTACTTAGCTATGTATGTACATTTCACGACAGGTGCGGTGTTCGTGCGAAAACATTACCGCAAAGACATTAACCGAACAAATATAAATAATATTATGTATAATAATTTGTATTTCGGTATATTACCTGCATATAAATACCTACAAGATACCAAGTGCAAAATACTTATAAATAAATATAAACTGAGGTACTATAAATATGTAATGATCGTAACTGCATGTCAAATACGCAGTATATTTAAATATTTTTGAAGTGAAAAATTCCTTAGGCGCACTTTGCCTGAGCAGTGAACGAAAGTGAACCGTCACGCTTCGGGTCGGTGACGCTGAATCGGGTTTACTCGGCTCAAACACGAAAAGGTATTTGTAGTATGCTGGTAATAAGTTTTTTGTAGTTCATAAGCGCGCTCATAGATGACACTAAAACTTAATTGAAAAGGTATTTGTAGTATGTTGGTAATAAGTTATTTGTAGTTAATAGGTGCGCTAATAGATGACACTGAACCTTAATTGAAAAAGTATATATTTGTGGTATGTTGGTAATAAGTTATTTGTAGTTCACAAGTGCGCTCATAGATGACACTAAAACTTAATTAAAAAGATATTTGTAGTATGTTGGTAATGTTATAGGTACGTATTATAATAATAAAAAAGTGGGTGTGCTTATATGACCACACGACAGAAGTGAAAACTTACATACGTATATATTTTAAAATTAGAAAATCTAAAAATTTCACTTCTGTCGTGTGGTCATAAGCACACACCCACTATAAAATAGCTACTTTACATGCATGTATATCTGCCTGTAATGAGTCACTTATCAGGCAGGTGTGTGAAAAGTGTTTTCACACACACTAGTGTGGAAAGTAAAAAAAAACTGATCCTATACACTCTGGGCTTTATCAAAAGCCTTGACCTTGCACAGGAATAAGCAGTCAGCGCGGGAAACACAATAGATCTAAAGTCGCGGTGTTAGCGAGGCCTGCCTCACGCCCTATAATTTAATCTAATGTGAACACACCGAATTCATGTAACAATAGGATCGCCCCGCGTATCAAAATTTGATAATTTTGAACAGTTTATGTTAAGCCTCATACATACACAAATAATGTAAACCAACTTTTTTGTTCTTATATTCTCCCTCTTAATTGCAATCAAGAATTGAAAAAATGTGTTCATTTCAAACGGCTGAGCTTAGCCGCCATAATATGATGACGTAGAAGTGCAGGGCAATAAAGCCAGACATACGTCCACGCATAGATAAAGAGTAGGTATATCTACGGAAAGAGAGGAATACTTCCTCGTCAGTCGTAACTTGTGAAAAACAACCAGTGAAAGTACTATATATTATTCTCTGAATATTCTATCTTTATCTATGGATCAGTGGGCGTGATTCAACTACAGCAGCCGATCAGAGAAGGCTGGCTGTGAATGACGTATTCCGTGGCGGTATAATGCTATGTTTAAAATTAAGTTGAAAAATACACGCTTTCGGGAATTTTTTTCATGTAGAAAAAGCTCCCGAAAAATTCTCGAAAAAATTGTTATATTATCTATTTGTAATATAGATTCCAATTCTAAAAAAAAGAAATGCGGGACGACCCTATTATTATTCCTACGGAAGCAACAGAAAAGCAATGCAGTCCGATCCTGCGCATTAAAAACGTTTCGGAGCGTGTGAATTTATGGCGCGTCCGGTATTTTTATATTTCTCACATTTTTAGAAGCGGTCTTGTTATTTTTGCAAATAAAATATTGCTGCATATGTTCGATGTTTGGCTACAGCGGCGGACCGAAGCACCGTGAAATAACGCCGATGAAAGACTCAATGAGGTGCACCGCGCGGTTCACAACAGCGCAACGTTGTGAATTATCTCTGAATTCATACAGGGCACACCTACAGGGTGTCCCGGGAGGAATCTGCCAAACTTTAGGAGCTTGAAATTTAAGTAATTTAAAAGCCACCACAATCCACGCGTCGTGAGACATGACTCGTTCGCAGTGGCACGCGGATCGTAACTCGGTGGATCGCCTCGAAGGCGGTAAATGAACACGAGTCAAAGGGTTTTATGCGATGGCTCGTCTCGCCTAGTCTCGTGCAGACTTGCAGCGATTTGCATTAGCTCGTGGATGTTCGGCGCGGTCAGCCATCATCAACTTCCCAACTTCTTATTTCATCAATCGTTAAAGAAATTTTCTCAGCTGAACGACGAGTCAACGGATCGAGTGACAAGAGGCGAGCCCCGGCAGATCACAAGATATTTAACAGGACAGAACACTTAGCACCCTACCTCCACGAACTATCTTGAACCACGAGCTGCGCCCAAGACGCGCCGCGCCGTGTGACCTTCAAAAATGTGACCTAAATTAGCACCATTTCCCACTTGTGGAGTTCGAATGGTCATTATAACTCATAGATTGCTTACATAGAATGTTTGGATATTTTTTCGGTAGGTATATACTTAGCCAGATTTTTAACATCTATTTTGTGTAACATTTGAGTAAAAACTTTTTTGTCCTCCTACCTCCAATAAAATAGCTGCTTTCCATGCATCAGCATGTGTGTATCTATGCATGTAAAATGACTTTTTCAAATCGGTCGGATATGTGAAAGCGGTTCAAAATTTACTCACAAAATTTGAGCTAAACTGACTAACAAGCATGTGAAATTGAATAAAGCATAATATAATATTAACTACAACTATAGGGTATAACCAACAAAAACTTGAAATGCGAACAGAGGCGACGGTTCGTTAGTTTGAACAGAGGCTGAAAGAATCCAAGCAAACACTTAAATACATGTTTTCTGTATAAATAACAAGAAATATTTGTGTACTATTTATTTTGTACGGAATTATAGAATGTCAATAACCTCTTAATAAAAATGAAAGAAAGAATCATAAATTTTCACGATATTCTGAAAATAAATTGATATATAGGTATATTTATTTTCAAAAATAAGAAATTCGTTAAAATTTATTCAATTTTTGTATAATAAATGATTGTCAGTTTATATCTAGTACCTACTACCTATGCGTATTAACTTTTGAAATTTATTTTTAAAATCAAAATCTGGAAAAATCTAGACAACTTGAAACGATAATTATAGTTCAGGATATTAAAATAGGTCCTGCAGGAGTCTAATCTAACAAGTACATGACTTTCTGAACAATTGTTACCCGTATACGTTCAACTTACAAAGGCATTCGAATTACTGATTCCTAATTAATGGATAGCGGATGCCGGTTCGACACAGATTCTACTATCCCATGAACCGATATAGCAACAGAACTGCGTAATCAGTATCTAATTATAGTACCTAGTTTGAAACTAGGTATATCTGTTGATGGGAAAGACTAGTCCTTAACTCCCTATACATCAATTGAAATCTCAGCAGGACCTGGACAAGATGTAAGCAGTAGAGTTCTCTTAGCGGGGAAATTAGAATACATATGCAGCTAACTAGTGTTGCCGTCTAGACAAGACTTCACTTAAGTTTTGTCTTGAAATATCAAGACTTCACTAAGTCTAAGTCTAGATTAACAAACTCTTGTTTTGTGTATAATATCAAGACTCTAGATTATTATCAAGAGTCTAGATTAGTAGTAGTAGGTAAAGTAAACTTTTACATACTACTACTTAGTTTATCTAGACACTTGAAAATTGTCTAGAGTTTTGGCAAGAGTCTTGATCTAGATAAAGCAAGTCTTGTCTTGTCTTGAAAATTTCTAGACAAGACTTATGCAAGTCTTGTCTTGAAAATCTAGACAAGACAAGAGTCTAGAAAGTCTAGATCTAGACGGCAACACTACAGCTAACGCATGTTACGTTTTTTATACTTTATTTCCGATCTATAAACCTGAACAATAAAAATATTATATTATACTACTACATAATATGGTTTGAAAAATATCAAATCAAACCACCCGTCAAAAAAAGTCACCTATTAACCCTTCGTTAGGCGCGTGGTTTATTGGGACGTATTTAGGCGCGTGGTCTACCATCGTAAACCAGTTTTGTTTTACACAGGCGCACATAATTTTAACATTTTTAGTGTCAGTATTTGATAGGTACATATACGGAACTATTTTCAATCACATAGCCTAGTTTTTATGCATAATTTTTATGTACTTTATATAGGAAAAATAAAAACGCTACTTTATCAATTTTTGAACGTTTATTGACAAATATTCATAATTTACGTAAACAACAAGTTTCACGTAACTTTACAAACAAAATTTAGATTTTTTATAATAGAGCATAAACAAAATTCATACAGGAAAATCAAAAACAAAAAATTCTTTCAATAATAAATATGTTGGCGAAGACTAAATATAGCACAATTTTATTCGATCAAACATTCCGTACACATATCCCTCATGTGTTCCTTGCTCGCATATTTTCCACATTTTACGCAAGATCTTCTGGACGACTTGTTTCTATTGCGAGGGCAAATATGACAACGACCAACATAATCTTTTGGTCTTTGAGGGGGTGGGGGTGGAATGTCCGCTGTTCCCAGTAGGACTTTTGCTCGTCGCCTCATTTCTTTTGGCAATTGAATAATCGTCGATCTAAATTCGATTTGAGGTTTTATGAGCTCCCACGCACATTGGTTTACTTTACACATGACAAAAAAGAAAAAAAACTAGGGTGCGGTCCCATGAAACCACGGTGCAAGTGAAACTTTATTGCCAAAACCCTAAGCGCTTTTATTCCGAAATCGCCGAAAGTATATAATTTCGTTAATTAATTAATTTATTAAATATTAATTGATTTGTGAAAAAAAAAACAAAAAAATTATGTTCGGAACCGAACCTGGGAACGTGGTACAGTCTGCTTTTGAATAAAAGCTGTTTTAATGTTATACCTAGTGTCTCCGATTGAGCGTGACGCATGTCAGCGACATGCGTAAAACCGAACAAAAAAAAACGGGGCTAATAAAGTTTCACTTTAATTAATAATACTAACTTAAACTTCACAAAATAACGAAAATAAGAATTTTTGATTGAGCAAGAAACTATACAACAGTTAGGCGCGTGGTCTACAAATGTAGACCACTCCTGTTTCAATACAGATAACACACACAACCAGGCAGATTAAACGTCCAAAACACACTGAGTAGTTAGTAGTTACAGACATCCAATATCTACAGCTATTGATAAGCGCACGTGTCAAAAAAAAAAATCTGCTGAAATAGCACTGTTTAAAAATGAGCGGTCTACGATTGTAGACCACGCGCCTAATGAAGGGTTAAATAATTGAGGCGATGTTGTTAATTGAAATGTGTAAGTTGATTTTTCTTTTGATGTGTAAGCATCTTTACAGATGCGCCTTCCAAAAATTTCTGCTAAAGTGACTCGATGAAAGTCCAGGTGCATCGCGGAAATAACGCAAAGTTTCATCCTCAGAAGTGATATTACACCCCTTTTGATTAGCTGTCATCATTCATCGTATTGGAATCTGAATGAAGCTGAATCTTTTGAGAAAACCTGATTTTGTTTTTTAATATTCTTTAACAATACATATTATAGACCGAGAGCTAGTGACAATTTTTTTGGTGTTATATTTATTCAAGACCTTATTTTTGTGAAGGTGTAAAGGGAGGCATATTATAGTGCCCTGTTTTGTTTCATTAAAAAAATGTTTAAAAAAGAACATTTTTCGGTTGTTTAACTACTCAGAGTTAAAATATTGCATTACTTAGCTTTTACAAACGCCTAAGAAGCCGAAATAAATTTTAATAAAATATCCCCCTATATTATTAAACGAGTAAATCTTGTATATATGTATCTATGTATATATGTATCTATATAAATATTTTCTCGAAAACGGCTCTAACGATTTTGATCAAATTTACCAAAAAGGGGTTTCGGGGGGCAAAAAATCGATTTAGCTAGGTCTCATCCCTGGAAAAATTCGTTTTCCTATCGATTTTATCATTTTTAAAAACGGTTTTTTGACCTGTCAAAACATTGTATCCCCCTATATTATTAAACGAGTAAATCTTGTATATATGTATCTATGTATATATGTATCTATATAAATATTTTCTCGAAAACGGCTCTAACGATTTTGATCAAATTTACCAAAAAGGGGTTTCGGGGGGCAAAAAATCGATTTAGCTAGGTCTCATCCCTGGAAAAATTCGTTTTCCTACCGATTTTATCATTTTTAAAAACGGTTTTTTGACCTGTCAAAACATTGTAATATCGTGAGTAGGCTTTGGAGAAAACAAACTACTTTCATTATTTATATGTCAAAATTATCTGACAGAATTTTTAACTTATTAAAATAATCCGTGAACTAATTGTATAGTAAAAAATAACAGAAATAAAAACTAAACATAATTATGTAAGTAGTTTTAACTAATATTTAAATAAATAGGTACCTAAGTATGTTATTTTTATATTACCTATATAAAATATGTATATTATGTACGTTAAATATAGTATGACGTATAATCTTACCTAGACTTTTTTTTTCTCAAAAACGAATAACGATTTTGATGAAATTTACAGAATGGGGATTTTTCGGGGCGAGAAATCGATCTAGGTAGGAATCTTGGTCCCAGAGGGGAGCAATTAAAAAAAAGGGTTTTTTTATTTATAACTCGGTCAATTGTCAGATCGATTCGAAGCCTATTTCTACATAGATTTTGTATAATATATCACAAGGGTTAAAACTGTAAATGAACACTAATATAAGAAGTGTCTTGCACAATATGTAAACAATGACAAACAGGCGGCCCGAAGGCCCGCATTTCTGGCACCGCGAGTCTGTGTAAAAACACATCGATTTTTGAAAACTATTGTTAAGATACATACAAAAAAGTTTTGTTTAAAAATTTGCACGGCGGCCCGAAGGGCCGCACTTCTAGCGACGCAGGCATGCAGTATATCAAAACACATCGATTTTTAAAAACTATGGTGAAGATGCATGCAAAAATGTTTTGCGCTGCAGGTTTATAGTCTGACGTTTGTTATTAAAAGATATAATATGAATTCTATTTCTTCGAAAATCGATTTTTGTGAGTTTTTCAGTAGGTACCTTCTATGCAAAAAAAATATTTGAAATTTACTGGAAGTTGCTAAGATGACATCACAGAGAAAAAGTACTTCGATAAAGTTGATATTTGGCATCAATGTTTAAAAACGGATTATTGAAACGGCAACGGGCAAACAGAATTTCATCTGATTCGAACATTTTTACAAGATATTAAATCTATGAAAATCGGTTTTTGCGAGTTCTTCAGTCAACAAAACAATAACGGCGGTACATTTGAAAATGGCGACCTAAGTAATATTTACAGGAAAAAATGCTTGATTCAAGTTGATACTTAGTTTTTACGCTTAAAAATACACATAGGTATTTAAAATATTTAACAGAAACAATTATTTAAATTATGTTTCAGAAATAAATTCGTTTCGGAATAATATTCTGAGAAAATAATATCTCACAGCATACAAGTACTATTTTTTTGAACTCATCCGAGCAAAGCTCGGCACCCAGATATTAAACTATTATCAAAGCATATTACATTGTCTTTTAAACAACATAGTTTTTTTTTTGTACATGAATCTCTAAAAAAATATAGTTAAAGTCAAAAGTTTACAGTGGGCCGATTTCTAGGTACGCAAGTGTATAACTACATTTTGCTGGCAGTTCAACCAGTTGCTAAAACATCATTATATTAGATCCAATTTCTTTAGGAATCGGAAAATTTCATTTTGCATCTCACTAACGCATAACGAGTAGGACGGTAAAACGTGATCACTGTGGGTGCAGACTGCAAACGCCAAATGAGTCCACACAGACTAGCATTTATAGAAGAAATAAACTTTTTTAGTGAATACTGGTTGTCGTTAATAACTTCATTAAGTAGCGACTAGCGACTCGACTGTATTATTAATTAAATTCATTCGCTAAATTCAACGCTAGACAATAGAACTATGAACGGATGCGAGGAAGCGTGCGCGTGAAACAAACAAAACACATCTGTGTTCCGCGGTTTCACCAAAGAGTAAGGGTATTTCTATTTAGAAGCGACAATCGAACATGGAAGCTGATTTAAAAAAAATTTATTAAAAAAACAAAAAACCCGACTGCGTAAAAATCGAACATAAAAGATGGAAACAAGATCAAATGATAACATGCAGTCGGAGGTATTTCTGTTCAATTTGTTACTACTATGCCTCTGACTGCATGTTATCATTTGATCTTGTTTCCATCTTTTATGTTCGATTTTTACGCAGTCGGGTTTTTTGTTTTTTTTAATAATTTTTTTATTTCCTTCCTTTTAGCTGAATCTACTCATCAAGCCTTTTCATTTGATACCCCACACACAAGGTTTTACCGATTTTTTGCGTAGGTACTGACAAAATGGCGTCTAGCGCTCGCCATATTGAATTTTCCGTGACGTCATGTACCGTATTTGAAATGTCAACAAAACCTTTCTTTTGTTTTGATTTTGATACTTATTGTATTTAGAAGGAAAATCACTTTTGCATTCTGACAAAATAGCGTCTAGCGTCCGCCATATTGAATTTTCCGTGACGTCATATACCCTACGTCACTCTGTGGATTCAGACGAATCTAATGACACCTCATTTTTCAAAACCCGTCAAGCCGTTTAGGCTACAAAGCGTGATAAAGAAACATACATACATAGATACATACTTACACTCGAAAAACAATACCCTCCTTCTGGCGCAGTCGGGTAAAAAATAAAAGAACTATAACTATTAACTATATAGGGTGTTTCATGAAGATTTACCCAGGCTCTAGTTCCTAAACCGTTGGAGATATTTGAGCGGGACAAAGACTATACTTTTTAACTATATGAGGGTACATTAAAATAATAGTGAAAACAATACTTATAAAAAAGCCACCCCTGAAAATTGAACCCTTAGCTTTAAAATGTTTAATGACACCTTGGATATTTTTTATATTTTCTTGTAGGATTTTCAATAATCTCTATTCAATCGTAAATTCCGATTAAGAATCGGGTAAACAGCTATACTCTATCAGTCTATCCTATGAACCGATACAGCAATAAACTGTGTGACAGTGGCGGACAAAGGGAGGCGGGGGGCGGTTCGCCCCGGACCTCTGATCCTAGGGGGCCTCCAAATCTCGAGAAGTCCTTCTTAATCAAATCCCAAACAAGGCCAAAATATGTTTAGTAAGTAAGAGGCAGTTTGGAGTTGGAGATCCCGTACGTATACAAAATATAAACGTAGGTATAGGTCGTTTATTATAAATGTTTGATTTGTCAGTCATTACATCTATATTATTCATGTTTTACGAAATTTACAATACAAATACATCAATTTCTAAGCAGAACGGGGGCCTCATTTAGTACTGCCGCCCCGGACCTCTGACGGGCTTAGTCCGCCACTGCTGTGTGATCAGCATCTGATTGGTCGCTTATGAAACTCAACACAGCAGAATAATCAATCAGATAGGTACTTGGTGCATCCCTAGTCAGCACGTGATAACTATATCTGTTGGTGGGAAAGACTATGAGAGCGTCGCCTCTTATCTATAGAACTCATCATACTCTTCCGTTTCACCACTCACGCACACGCGCGTACCTGACCGCTTGTCGATTGACACAAAGGTGACTCATAGTTTTTTTACACAGACTGCCTTCCTTACGCAAACCTGAATAGAACTATCTGCTTCAGGTCTGTATACTAATTACCTACTATAAACAGTAAACACATTGTTAAAATTACACAATATATTATTAATGTATACCTGTAACAATACACATGTATCTTGCTTACAGTGGGTTGCAAAGGAACTCTGATAAAAAAATCAGTAATAATAATAATAAATTCTCTTTATTACAAGCTTTTATTTAACTTCACTTGTATGTATGTACGTATGTGTTAAATATGTATGTCCTGGAATTTTATAATCAATATTTCACCCACTTCCACTTAAGCTATCGGGCTGAAATTTGGCACACACGTTTGGTTCTCGTGACAATGCACGATGAACATTTTGGGGGCAATTTAAAGGCATGCTGGGTGTCGAAGGGCGGTAAAATTTTAAAAGACTAAAATGCATATAATACCGTTTTATTCAAACGTTTTATACCAGAGTATTATACGCATTTACATCACTAAGTGCAGTGAGATTTCAGTGTTTTCGCGATTGTGAATTTTTTAACTATAATTTGAAAAAGCAGCCATGTCTCATACAGAACAAGGCTAGGGTTAAATTTTAGATAAATATTTCACTTCATAAAATAATATGTGGCTTGTGACTTAAAGCCTGTCATCAGATAAGAGGTGTTGAGCACCCCAGTCGTAAAATCAGCTTAATTTAATTATAATATATTTTTTCGATTTCAATTTTATTACCCCCAAGTTCTGCCTCGTCGTATTTTTTTTTTTTTGAAGCTATGCTTCTTAACGCACGTTTGAACTAGGGGACTTAACAGAAAAAGTGAAACGTCACGAAAAAGTGTTACGCTTCTGTCGGGTGACCCACGACACCTCATGACTTTTTTTTCGTATTTATTGAAGTATGGAATTCGATGTCCTGTAATTTTGGATGCGTTTAGCTGCGTTTGAATGAGGCTTTTTTTTAAATTTATTGACAAATATGTTTACCTATAACTTTTATCGTCCGATTAACCATTCAATTTCTTCTTCACAATACTGTATAATATATTGTATGTATATATGTTACGCTCAAAGATCGAAAACGCTCAGTGAGCGGATAAATAGCTCACAACGCGTTGTGGTCACAGTAAAACATCCACATGGCGAAATTCGTGTTATGGCTCTAATGAAAACGCGCATGACGCGTTGTGGCAATCACAGAAAGACCAAATAGCGAAATTCGTGTCGTGGCTGACATGCTATTCGATCTCAACGCGTTGTGTGAATATTATTTGATTACGACGCACACTACTTTCCGATATGGATCCTACTAGGCCTAGGCTGGAAACGTTTTGGTAGATGTCCTTAGGAAATATTTTTTATTTTATAAAATCACTGCATAACGTGTTTGTCATTATTAAATATGTTATATAATTATATAAATTAAAATAAAACGATATTTGTTATTTATTGAGATTACTTTATATTTAAAAAAATCAACGTATTAAGTAATAAATTACTGAACACAAAATATTAATCATTTGTAAATTACTTATAATTCACTTAAAATAATTAGGGATTTTAATCTGTCCGTCGTGATATGGTTAAAACAATGAATGCTCAGAACGCGTCATGGCTTTTCTTCATTGCCACAACGCGTTGAGATCGAATAGCATGTCAGCCACGACACGAATTTCGCTATTTGGTCTTTCTGTGATTGCCACAACGCGTCGTGCGCGTTTTCATTAGAGCCTTAACACGAATTTCGCCATGTGGATGTTTTACTGTGACCACCACGCGTTGTGAGCTATTTTTCCGCTCACTGAGCGTTTTCGATCTTTGAGCGTAACATATACAATATAGGTACATCGTATTATTCATAATTCATAATATAAACAAACTAGTGGTAATGTACCGGTATTTCCTCTTTGTAAATTGCACGTGAACTAGACATGGTGTTCATACTCTGTTTCGAAAAAAAAACAAGATATACTTTTTTTTAAGTGAAACTTTATTAGCCTCGTTTTTTTCGTTCGGTAACCCATGTCGAGCGTCACGTCACGTCCAATCGAAGCGTTCGACCAGACAGTACTCATCGAAAAGCAGCGACGTTTATGTTCATAACTATATTGTAGTACGTCTACATTACTAATATCGTACGAATAATCGAGTAGCACATCAAATACCCATTGACCACCAACGATTGAATCTGGATTTTTACGTTCGTCTCCATACCGATCAGGGTTCGAATTACATCACCAAAACCATGTAGGCAATATATACAGGGCGTTATTTAAGTACGTGGGCAAACTTCAAAGGGTGATTCTTTGAGTGATTCTAAGACGAAAAGTTTATATAAAAATACTTTGGGCGATTTTTTTCTTTTTAAAATTTTACATTTTAATAGATAAGTACCTACCTACACGATATAGCAAATTTAATGACGTAAACTAATAAATTGTTTTTTTTGCCATACTCACTATAAAATAGCTGCTTTACATGCATATATACGTATACTTATGCATGCAAAGTGACTTTTGACAGGCCGGTGTGCGGGAACGTATCTTTCCCACACTAGTGTGGAAAAGCAAACACTTTCCGTAGTGATTTATGTTTGTTTGCCCTGATCCGCCCGCTATTTACCTACCTAGTACCTATTGACAGTTATCGGCCTACTATATAAGTGAAGTTGGCGATACAAAATGAACTGTCAAAATGTTTTGAAAATACTGAAAATGAAGTGAAAAGCAGCTATTTTATAGTGGGTATAGCAAAAAATGTCATATATATATCTCGTGCGTAATGATATTATAACCCGTGTGATAGATTCTGTCACTACTCGTCAGTAATATGTCTCAGTAAGCCACTATAGATATACAATCTATATCTATTGTATACTTCGTTTATATAGTAAACTTTAGGGGATCAGAAAAATTGGGTCGTTATAACCGAACTTCGTAATAATTAGCAATAACAAAGAAAAATACAAAGCGGTTTTTATATGCAACTGTACAGTTTGTATTCTAAATTATTATTATTATTATTATTATTATACAGTAAAATGTCTGCATAAAATTAAAAAAATCACAGTTATCATTTTATCAACTAATTTATCAAATATTGATGCAATTTAATTAAATTATCTATACTGACACCATGTGACATTTATAATGTCACAATCAAAACCGGGAATTCCACAAAATATAAAATTATCTTGATCATTTTCCGCTGTGGCTATTTTAATATCTTTCAACACAGTATACATATTATCATTATTATATATGTTACCAGCAGAGTGTTACTCAAGGGTCAAGATATACAACGACTAGGTATCGCATACATTGCTCAAATAAGTTCGGCAAAGTATTGAACTTGAACTCTTTACGAATTTTACCTATAGGCACTGTATACAATACCTATAGAAACAGGAAAAGTATAAATAAAGGTTTGAGTTCTTGTGAACAGTAATATTAGGTAAATGATAAAATCAAACGATTTTTTAACCCCTTATATCCACAACAATATTATTCACATAACAATTAGAGGTGAAAATAATATATATCAGACAGCCAAGCTGCCATGATTTGTATAAGCTATATCTAAGAAAAAATCAAATGACCACTGTCGGGACTTGAACTCGAAACTCCCAGTTTCCGGCTAGGTGAGTTACCAATTTCTCCACAGTGCAGCCCGAGAGTGGTAACTGATCCCCTCTGGACTCTTATATAAGACGTAAAAGTATATGTCAAATAAACACTTTTCCATAATACATATTAATATTGGGTATTCTACATAATATTATCATCTAGGTACAATATTGTACAATATAATGCATTTTTAGATTCTAGTACCTAAAATACTTGTTACATAATAATATAATGTCTAGGTATTATGCCTCCTCTACACGTAGAGCCATGATGGCCATGATGGACGATCACAGAATGGGCCATGTTTGTCACCATCATTGCGCATCTGTCCACACAATCGTGCATTATCCATTTGATGACCCAACGTCCTTTGATGTTTGTCCAAAAAACCGATACATCGGCGATCACGCTCGATCGTCATCAATCATGGACAATTACAGGCGATTATGCCCTCCACACAATCATGATCGCCTGTAATCGTCCATCATGGCCGATTGTGTAGAGGAGGCATTATATAATATTTTGCCTGACACTAATGACCTCAACTGTCAAGCGTCTATAATCTACAATCTACTTTGCCTGAAATTTTCACTTTGTCGGTAACATATGTATTATTAAATAAATATGTGGTACTGTAGTTACTGATGTATTAATTCATGTACCCATATGTAATTATTATACGGTTATACCGAACGCTGGTCTTGAATTATAAATGAGTTGGGTAAAATGACCTTGGAACAGAGCACTGAGCTGTACGGAAGTCCCAAAATATATTGTAAAGATAAGTTTTTTAATACGTAAGTTTAATAATGTATGAATACCCGACAAACACGAACACAATACCACGTATGAACTTATGAAGTTTAGAAACATTTTGAAAGAATAGGTGTATTCAAATAGCTTTCATCAAGGCCGGCCCGAGCCCCGAGGTGTAGGTCAGTGCTTCACTGGCCTACCCCTAGGGTTAGCCTTGACTAAAGGTATTTGATCCCGCCAGGGATTAGAACTACTGAGGGGGGTTCGCCAGAAATAAAAATAGATACTTATTTCCGAGAAATTAAAAAATATGCTGTATTTACTTGAAGTTGCCTGTCGTTCTCACTTCGCGTACTTGCCTACTGTTTATATTTTTAGTATAGTATATTAGTATAGACTATAAATAATCAAAAACTCCTACACCACCGTCGTACCCCCTTTGGGGTTGAAATTAAAAAACTCGAATACTCTATAACCTTCCTCAATAAACAGGCTATGTAACAAAAATTTTTTTTTCAAATCGGGCTGATACCTGAGATTAGCGCGTACAAACACACAAACATTATAAAATCGATAGTCAAAAAATTCTACACCCCCGTTTTATCCCCCTTTGAGTTTGAATTTAAAAAAACTCGAATAGCCTATAGCCTATAACCTATAACCTCAATAAACGTGCTATCTAACAAAAAAAATCAAATACTTAATAATAATAATAATAATAATTATGAAGTACTAGTACCATAAAACTAATATTTTTAATTTTTTTGAAATTATAATGTCTCCAAAAAAGAAACACCCTTTTTTGAACCAACAAACAGACATTTTATAATAAATTAAACATTTGAAAATTAAAAAGACAATTTTTGATCGCTAAAATCACGAGTAAAATCATTTGAAATAAAAATTTAACAAACCAATCAAATGGTGACAAAATGTATTTTTTGAACTCCTTATACTTAGTATAAAAAAAAAAAAAAATGGGTGTGTGCTTATGACCACACGACAGAAGTGAAAACTTCAGATTTTCTAATTTTTGGTGTCATCTATATTATAGCGCATTTATGAACTAAAAATCATTTATTACTAAAATACTAAAATTGTATTTTTAATTAATTCCACCTAATTGGTTTCAAAAAAATTATAATTATTGTCAAAATATAACAAAAATAACGCTACCATCAGGTCTAGAACTCAGGTTCCTATTCAAAGAACGCAAAGACTAAACCAACTGCGCTATGGGTGGCCGTGTGAAGACGGTCGTTTTTATGACATAAGTATGTTGCGAATTCTTCCACGAAATTGCGAACGCTTCACGTTATTTCAGTACCCAGGCAAAAAGTGCATAACGCGACTAAGGAAGTTTTCACTTCAAAAAATGTTCAAAATCAGCAACGCCCAGCTACAAAGTTCCCTTATAGGTAGGAAAGTTCGAACGGATGGACTAGTGATCATTTTGGATTCGCATATAGGTACTAAGACTAGCAAACATTTCCCGTTTGAAATAAAAGTTTGCATTTACACGCCACATCTCATTCGACACACTGCAGGTAATTGATGTGTTTTTACTATTAATAGATAATTATGTAAATAAATGAGCTGTCTTAAGTACACAAGTTCGCGCGAATCTATAATTAACCTAATATTACTGCAATATACTTAATAACAATTCATACTGAAGAAAACAATACAGAAATGAGTTAACGAGGATTACATAAAACATATTACAGTATAGGAATTAGATGCAAGTTTTCCATTTCCACTACAACAGTAGATTGTAAGAGTTCCGTTTTTTCCTTTTGAGGTACGGAACCCTAAAAACAACTTTAGGTCAATTAGGAAGTTTCCATTGGACGAATATACTAATTATGATACTGTCACATCATTGTACCGAAGATAACTTTAAAAATTCTGAAAGAATTATTTTGATATTGTAACGAACCCCAGATGTTACGCCACTGTCTCGGAAAGAACATTCCAGATAAGGCGATTGTTTGTTCGTTATAACATGGGCTTGAGAATAGCCGAGAGTGTAGCGGCGCTGTTGTTTACATGGCGTTGCTATGGTTCCTCTATTACAAGATAGATAGATAGATAGATAGATGATTTATTGGTGCTTACACTATAATATAGTTTACACAAGTCACATTAAATACATTTAAAATTTTATAAAATTATTTTTGAGCAAGTTCTCTCTTAATTAAAATCTTTAATATAAAATGACATTTTTTCTTCTAAAAAACATTTAAAAATTTTTATATAAATTTTTTATTCAAAAATTCCTCGATGGAATAAAAACTATTTTTTGTAAGATAGTTTTTTATCTGTTCCTTAAACTGGTTAACTGGCAAATCTCTAACAGACTGTGGTAGAACATTGAATAATTTTGGTCCATAGTGGGTTATACCTGTCTTTATTTTTTGGATACGATGAAATTCGATATGTATGTCCATGTTGGATCTAGTGTTATGTGAATGAAAATTATTGTTAATTTTAAATTCAGTTAAGTTTAATTTTACGTACATAATGCATTGAAGAATGTAAATCGACGGCACAGTCAAAATTTTAGAGATTGCAAAATATTCTTTACAGTCCTGTCTGTAAGCTAGAGAATGAATTATACGTAGCGCTCTCCTTTGTAGACCAAACACTCGATTTGCATGTGGCGAATGACCCCATATTAAAATTGCATATGATACCACTGACTGTATTAATGCATGAAATACTAAAATTAGGACGTGTCGAGAAACAATTTGGGAAAGATTTCGAAGAACAAAAATGCTAGGTGTTAATCTTTTGGAAATGTAATCAATATGTGATTCCCAAGAAAGTTTCGAATCAATAAAAACACCAAGAAATCTTACCGCATCCTGATCGCCAATATCAGTCATCTTTCTAAGAGTAAAATATAAATTCTCAGTTTTGTCAGCATTTAAAAACAAACTGTTATCATTAAGCCATTCAGTAACTTTTGATTGTGTTTCATTTATTGATCTGACTAGAGTATCGAAATCGTTGTTTAAGTTTAAAGCTGTAGTATCGTCTGCAAATTGTATAAATTCTGTATTAGGACAACTAAGATGTAGATCATTAATATAAACAAGAAAAAGAAGTGGACCTAATACAGATCCTTGAGGAACTCCATGTTGTATAGGTAAAAAACGTGAATTTTTACCCTCAATAGTTACTAATTGTTTCCTGTTATATAAATATGATTTTATTAAATTTAGACTTAATTCTGAAAAATTATAATGTTTCAATTTCTCTAGTAAGATCTCAAAAGAAACACAATCAAAAGCTTTGCTTAGATCGCAAAAGAGAGCCCCTACATACTTCCCTTCCTCGAAACCTTTGTTAACAATCGATACTAAACTGTTTATAGCCATAGTAGTAGATTTCCCGTGCATAAAACCAAACTGAGTTTCACTAAACAATGTATTATTTTCAAAATGCTCAAGGATTCTAGATTTTAGAGCTTTTTCAAAAAGCTTACTTATTATCGGTACTAAAGAAATCGGTCTAAAATTTGTTAGCAAACTAGTCGAGCCCTTTTTATGTATAGGAACCACACGTGAAAGCTTTAATCCAGTTGGGTAATGACCATGTTTTAAGCACAAATTAAACAATTTTGTAAGTGGAACTAAAATTTCATTAGCAATGCATTTTAAAATTTTTACATTGATTCCATAGATATCTTTAGAATCATTATTTTTTAAACTGAATATTATATCCCTTAGTTCATTATAAGTAAGCTCTTTAAAATTAAATTGTGGAATATTTGCTGTAATAACGTTGTTTGTATTGCTATAGTTATTACTTCCATTTGGTAAGGCAGATAACAGAGATTGTGCAATATTAGTAAAATAAACGTTAAATTGATCAGGGCTAAGATCTTTTATTTCAGGTTTATGTCTATTTCCTCTATGTTCATTAACAACTCTCCAAGTCGCTTTATGGATATTATTAGATTTTGAGATAAACTCATTATGTGCGTTTAATTTTGCCTTAGCTAATTCAGCTTTATACTTTACTCTACGATGTCTAATCATGGCAGATAAGACAGGGGAATTTAAAGATTTATTTATATCATACAAAAACGAAAGATGATCTCTCATACTTCTAAGTTGTTCATTAAACCAGTTTAATTTAATGTTATTATTATTATTATTATTTTTGTATTTTACCACAGGAAATGCTACATCTACTGCATCAACAATTATTTTTATAAAATAATCAAATTTAGAATCTATATCTAAGTTACAGTCATCGACAAACCGAAATAATGCACTATGCATATAATTATTCAATAAGAACAGACCCCGACTAGTAACTGGCTTATGGTAAGTCGGTTTATGACAGGACTGTATATTATTCGCATCATATCTTATTATAACTGCCAAATGATCACTAAGATTAGTATCAACAGTACAGACACTATAAGTATCTTCAACAACATTTGTTATCACATTGTCCAGACAAGAGTTATCCCTAGTATTAATTTTTATTGTTGAATATAAACCAAAAGTTTCAAGCATATCATTAAATATTAAAGCCTTTTTGTCATTGGTATTAAAATACAGATTAAAATCACCATTTATAATAATTACACATTTTTGCCTAATTATTATATTGAGCAGAGTATGAAAAATATTAAAGAAAATATCGATATCACCAGCTGGTGAGCGATAAACTGTAATTAATAGCAAGTTTAGTTTATCACATTTAATAGAGCATAATTCACAATGTACTTCCTTACTAAGATTATTAATCTCGTTATTTGTAACACACAAATTCTCAAGATATTTCTTAGCTAAAATCACAACACCCCCGTGTACCGTATTCGATCGGCAAAATCCTGTAACAACGTTATATCCTTTTATGTTTAAAATATCCATTTCATCTTTATGTAACCAATGTTCAGAGAAACATAAGAAATCGTAATTATGATTTTGTGCTTCAAACTCGAGAACTTTATTTCTGATACAACGAATATTCAAATGAAAAACGGATTTATATGGTTTAATATGAGGTTGAGTATAATCATTTAGTTTGTTCACTCTACTTAGACTTCTGTGTTTATTATTAAATTTATGTTGTGAATATTCCGGGTTGTCTACGAAAAAAATACCTTTTAACTATGATATTTTTTGGCCATGTCTGAGCATCATACAGAGCATCCTGCAGAGTTTCTGGTGCTTCAACCTTGAAACTATTGTATCTCCCTTTGTCTGACAACAGTTCGCATTCGAAATCCTCAGCATGGTTAGGGAATTTCTTAATAAGGAAATTTTTCACAATGTCTGAATTTGTTCCATGTTGCACTCTGCCTACAAACAGCCATAGTTTCTTTTCGCCACCTTGAAGTTCATCAGTTTCACTTTCACTCTTACCAATAACCGGAACATTATTAGGATTCCGTTTCCTCCTGCGACGCCGAGTAACAGTAGTAAATCCATTATCATTATCACTATTATCAGTGTCGTCTAATTTTGACTGGGAATCAATATTGTCAGGTTTATTGTCATTAACAGTTTTTTGAGTTGACAGATTTGGTTTATTGTCAATAATATTGGCATAGGACACTGCTTTACTGCATGACTGGTTGCCTACTTCCTTTTGATCTTCCTTTTCAGATTCTACTTTTCTTTTATTGTTCTTTTTAACACTAGTTTGTTCTATATCATTTATTATTTTATTTTTCATATCCAGTTTCTCATTTAATAGCTTGAATTTATCATCCATTTCAGATATAAGTTTTTTTAGTAACGCATTTTCTTGTTTCAAAAAGTCGTTCTCTTGTACGATTACCTGCAGTGGTACATATTTTTGATCTCCTTCTAAATAGATCATTCTTACTTCTTGATCCTTGCATTCATTGACTGTGATTTGCAAGGGTTTATCATCACTTAAACCACTTGTCGATGGAATTGGACTTGGTATGACTTTTTGTAAGTCACACTTTGAGGTTATGTTTTGACAATTTATACAACACCACACTTTTACACTTTTATTATCAACTAATTGACGAAAATTCATCAAATCAATGCCCATACATTCAATATGGTACGAATTATTACATTTCGAGCACTCAATAATATCATCATATCTCGTAATATTTTTTGTGCACTTGGAGCAAATTAATCCACGTCCACCCGCCATGGTGCCATGGTTCCCGAGTTCTAGCCCGAGAGCTGGTAAAAGTGTCAATTGGATTTTCAATTTATTATTAAAAAAAAAAAATAATGAATTGAAAATATGAATTGGTGCTAGGCCCAAATAACCTTAGCTGTTGGTGGTCTTTAAAATACAATACAATACGTTATAACATCTAGCACCGGCACGAATGTTCTCGAAAACGCTGGAAGCTCTGTGCTGGGCCGCGCGGCTCAGCACAGAGCTTCCAGCGTTTTCGAGAACATTCGTGCCGGTGCTAGATGTTATAACGAACAAACAATCGCCTTATCTGGAATGTTCTTTCCGAGACAGTGGCGTAACATCTGGGGTTCGTTACAATATCTTTAATCTCAACGGAGATATTCAATTTCTTGTACGTAGGGTCGCAAACGAAACTGATTTTTGAATTTGACGTCACGCGGTACAAGTTTGCTATTTTTTAGCTTTGTGAGTAATTAGAACCGAGGTTACTTAGTTACTATTTTGTTGTAAAACAGACTTTTCTATTTATATTAAATTAAAATTAACTGTCAAAAATTTTGATATGTCAATATTTTCCGTCATCAACGGTTTGTTTTTAGTGTTTCCATAACAATTTACGAGTTTAAAGAAAGAGATTTATCGGAAGTTACCATGTTAAATTACCACACATACAAACTGAAAATAACTTTTAAAAATATCGTGCCGCGTGACGTCACCCGGACTGAAAACTGAATTTGTTGGAGAATTGTCAAATTCAAACTTGGAAGTAGCATAACTTTGTTGTTTTTAAAGATATTTCAAAAATTCTTCCGCCATTAATTTTGTAATTTTTAGAACTATGATTTAGACTAAAAAAATAAAAAAGGGAAACTTCCTAATTCTCATACAACGCGACTCGACAGTTTTATATAGGTACTCGGATTCGCAACAATGTGCGAAGCGGGATACAATGCTCTCCAAAGTTTTAAATAGTGACCTCAAAAATATTTTGTTTTATTTTCATAGAAACTAATCTATTGTACACTTATCCCCCTATATTATTAAACGAGTAAATCTTGTATATATGTTTCTATGTATCTATGTACCTATATAAATATTTTCTCGAAAACGGCTCTAACGATTTTGATCAAATTTACCGAAAAGGGGTTTCGGGGGGCAAAAAATCGATTTAGCTAGGTCTCATCCCTGGAAAAATTCGTTTTCCTATCGATTTTATCATTTTTAAAAACGGTTTTTTGACCTGTCAAAACATTGTAATATCGTGAGTAGGCTTTGGAGAAAACAAACTACTTTCATTATTTATATGTCAAAATTATCTGACAGAATTTTTAACTTATTAAAATAATCCGTGAACTATTTGTATAGTAAAAAATAACATAAATAAAAACTAAACATAATTATGTAAGTAGTTTTAACTAATATTTAAATAAATAGGTACCTAAGTATGTTATTTTTATATTACCTATATAAAATATGTATATTATGTACGTTAAATATAGTATGACGTATAATCTTACCTAGACTTTTTTTTCTCAAAAACGAATAACGATTTTGATGAAATTTACAGAATGGGGATTTTTCGGGGCGAGAAATCGATCTAGGTAGAAATCTTGGTCCCAGAGGGGAGCAATTAAAAAAAGGGTTTTTTTATTTATAACTCGATCAATTGTCAGATCGATTCGAAGCCTATTTCTACATAGATTTTGTATAATATATCACAAGGGTTAAAACTGTAAATGAACACTAATATAAGAAGTGTCTTGCACAATATGTAAACAATGACAAACAGGCGGCCCGAAGGGCCGCACTTCTGGCACCGCGAGTCTGTGTAAAAACACATCGATTTTTGAAAACTATTGTTAAGATACATACAAAAAAGTTTTGTTTAAAAATTTGCACGGCGGCCCGAAGGGCCGCACTTCTAGCGACGCAGGCATGCAGTATATCAAAACACATCGATTTTTAAAAACTATGGTGAAGATGCATGCAAAAATGTTTTGCGCTGCAGGTTTATAGTCTGACGTTTGTTATTAAAAGATATAATATGAATTCTATTTCTTCGAAAATCGATTTTTGTGAGTTTTTCAGTAGGTACCTTCTATGCAAAAAAAATATTTGAAATTTACTGGAAGTTGCTAAGATGACATCACAGAGAAAAAGTACTTCGATAAAGTTGATATTTGGCATCAATGTTTAAAAACGGATTATTGAAACGGCAACGGGCAAGCAGAATTTCATCTGATTCGAACATTTTTACAAGATATTCAATCTATGAAAATCGGTTTTTGCGAGTTCTTCAGTCAACAAAACAATAACGGCGGTACATTTGAAAATGGCGACCTAAGTAATATTTACAGGAAAAAATGCTTGATTCAAGTTGATACTTAGTTTTTACGCTTAAAAATACACATAGGTATTTAAAATATTTAACAGAAACAATTATTTAAATTATGTTTCAGAAATAAATTCGTTTCGGAATAATATTCTGAGAAAATAATATCTCACAGCATACAAGTACTATTTTTTTGAACTCATCCGAGCAAAGCTCGGCACCCAGATATTGTATTATATAAAAACAAGTTTAAATTATGCGATCGCTTTGTGAGTTGTCCGGTTAATACGACATAATGTCGTCGGTCCCTTGAAAGTCGTTCTATCCGAATTCTACTGTAGGTTTTTTTCTTCAGTTTCTAACAGTCGTAGGCCGTAGTAGAGCGGCACATTTTGAATTTCGTGAATTGATCGAAATTTTCAAAATTGTAGTTGTGTCTTCAACGTTTAATTATTATTAGTGTATTTGTTATCATTTACGCTTACTGGGCAATGTGACCCAATTTTGATCACTTATCTCTGAAACCATATCTTATGCTCAGCTTGTAATTTTTTGTGATTAATAGATATGTTTGAAGTCTTACCATAAGATATCACTTAGACCAACGATTCTCAACCGCCGTATGCGTATCGCAAAAATTACAAATTTCGCGCGCTATGGTTTAATTGGTATTTTGTCAACATATACATATCTTAATAATAATAATTTCCTTTATTCATTTGTGTCAATTACAGCGTAGACAGCGTCAGAAAAAACAATACATATTAAATTATTAAGAAACATATAGGTACATTTATCTATACAATTAAAAACAATATGCAATACGCACGAAAAAAATTGTACAAACAAAGAAATATTTGCAATATAAAAGACACGTTAAAATTTATCATTATTTAAGATATGTATGTGTCGCGTTAAGCATGTCGCAGAGGAAAAAAGGTTAAGAGCCCCTTAATTTAGACCACAATTAGGTATTTGAATTAAAAAAAAAATTCGACTGATGACCAGTCCTCTACTTCCCACCTAGTAAATATTTGCAAAAAATAAACACTCTTTTTTTTTATTCTTTGACTAGGCCCAATTAACCTTAGCTGTTGGTGGTCTTTAAAACACAATTTAATTTTTATTCTTTGAAGAAAGCATGGCCCTCTTTTTTGTTTGGTGATCTACTGATGGCTAACTTAATATAGCAAAAATCATGGTTACCTTGATTTACGTACAATTTTTATTTTTTTTAGTAAAATATTTTTTTTCTCGAAAACTATACATTTTAGAGAAAAAAAAATATTTACATTTTTTTCATATTATAACATCTATAATTCATTTATATTTTTTTTTACCTATGTTAATACGTGACATTGAGGTCGTTTTTTTGAATATATCAGGATCCACTGAACCGATTTGACTCAAAATCTAATCAGATCTAAGTTAAAGGCTGATAAACACAATAGAACAATCGGCATGCCCGTATGTTGTTCCGTTCTTAAGATATCGAAGGCGAAAAATTGACCACATACACACACACATATACACACACACATATACACACACACACATACACACACACACACACACACACACACACACACACATACAGACATCAGTCGGAAAATGATTTTAAACGATTGCTAGGGTCTCAAAACGTGAAAATCTGTTAAAATCTCGAAATATTGTTTTCGGACTGAATCCATTACTTCCCTACCATAGTAGAGGTGGGAAGTAAAAATTATTAATTTTTTCTAAGAATTTAACATAAATAATATTGAAAAACGAAAAGACAATTTTTTTAAAACCATAGATAAATTACTAAAAATTAATTAAAATGTATAAAAATTTAAAAAATATCACGTGACTTCAAAACGCGCCAGGAATGTTTGTGACGTCGTTATGTTAAAATTTGTGTGCATTTGTTGGTTTTTGTGTATGTGTATTATTAGCCCAGGAAATGAAAGGAAAAAAACACCCGATGTCGCAAATAATTCCAAAGGAGCTGGATTTTTCACAGATGGTAGAACACCTTTAGACATGTATTTTTACAAAAGTCCCCGGTTATCCCCCTTGTGCTTCCCCCGCCATCCCCTTTTGAATATAATTTTGCAAGCCTTAAGGAAAACGCTAATATCTCCTTAACCAATGTCTGAAATCAGACGACTTTTTTTTTGTTTTGTTCCTAATTAGTTACTCTAAAAAATTTCCCTCTTCAATTTTGCGATAAAATCAATATATGCTTTGCAATTTATTAATAAAGAGAAAATATCAGTTTTTAAAAGAATATTTCACAAAATATTTCCATATAACTTTTTGCTAAGCCTGTTAGGGTAAAAGTTGTTCAAGTAAAATTTGTAGACAATATTTGTAGCTTTAAAATGATGTATATATTGATAGACTTTAGTTAATTATAGGGCAAGTGGGCTGTTAATAATGAGCGCAGCGGTCGGACGCATGGCAATAAAATTAAAAAAATTCGACTGATGACCAGTCCTATACTTCCCACCTAGTAAATATTTGCAAAAAATAAACACTCTTTTTTTTATTCTTTGACTAGGCCCAAATAACCTTAGCTGTTGGTGGTCTTTAAAACACAATTTAATTTTTATTCTTTGAAAAAAGCATGGCCCTCTTTTTTGTTTGGTGATCTATTGATGGCTAGCTTAATATAGCAAAAATCATGGTTACCTTGATTTACGTACAATTTTTATTTTTTTTAGTAAAATATTTTTTTTCTCGAAAACTATACATTTTAGAGAAAAAAAATATTTACATTTTTTTCATATTATAACATCTAGAATTCATTTATATTTTTTTTTACCTATGTTAATACGTGACATTGAGGACGTTTTTTTGAATATCTCAGGATCCACTGAACCGATTTGACTCAAAATCTAATCAGATCTAAGTTAAAGGCTGATAAACACAATAGAACAATCGGCATGCCCGTATGTTGTTCCGTTCTTAAGATATCGAAGGCGAAAAATTGACCACATACACACACACATACACACATACACACATACACACATACACACACACATACAGACATCAGTCAGAAAATGATCTTAAACGATTGCTAGGGTCTCAAAACGTGAAAATCTTTTAAAATCTCGAAATATTGTTTTCGGACTGAATCCATTACTTCCCTACCATAGTAGAGGTGGGAAGTAAAAACTTATGGATTGTATTTATTTATTTGTAATAAAATTATTTATCTAACATTGAAGCGTTTTTAGGGTTCCGTATAGCCAAATGGCAAAAAGGAAACCCTTATAATTTCATCCTGTCCGTCTGTCCGCCCGTATGTCACAGTCATTTTACTCGGAAACTATTGGCACACTATAGATGAAATTTGGAAGGTAGGTGTTTTCTATGAACTGCTATACAATGGTTAAGTGAAATTACGAAAAAAATAGTGGTGGCACACCATATATGTAACTGAGGGATAAAAAAAATTCCAGTGCACATAAGCGTGTGGGGTATCATTAGATAGGCCTTCAAAAATGATGTAGAAGTTTCAAAATGACTTTTTTATTTAAGTCAACAGTCGGTATGTAAATGAAGTAGAATTTATAAAATACTTCCAACGAAAATCGGTTTGAATAAGAAATGTTGTGTAGTTTTTGACATACATTGTACCTTGCAAAAGGTGGGGCATAAGATATTTTTTGCCATACCCACTACAAAATAGCTACTTGCGATGTATGTATAGCGGCCTTTTATGAGTCATTTCACAGGCAGGTGTGCGGAAAGTGTTTTACTTTCCGCACTAGTGCGGGAAGTAAACGGTTGCCATAGGAACTTCTGTTTATTCGCTCTAAACGCCTGCGTGCGTCTGCCATTACTTTCTCACGAACTTCACGGCATACTGTAGAAGTAAAGATGGCAACGCAAATGAACTGTCAAATTTTTTTGAAAATAAAGTGAAAAGTAGGTATTTTGTAGTGGGTATGGCAAAAAATTCCATATATATTATATGTCGTGCGTAATGGTATTACGGCTCGTGTGACTGTAAAAACTCGCTATCGCTCGTTCTTACATACTGTCATCACTCGCCGTAATAGTCCATTACACATCTAGATATACAATCTACTATTTGTTTGCATATATTCGTGCCAACATGACACCGGGACAACTTTTGGCAGCCAAAAAACCACGAAATTTTAACATTGTTTTTGTTTTTTCGAAATATCTCAGAAACGGTCGACTTAAGCGATTCTTTCGTTATGTAATGTTTTAAATAGGATTACATTTCCTACAATTTTCATTCCTACAAATTTTCCGTGGTAAGAATAGTAAGCGCGCTACAGCTTCTTGAAAATCACGCCTTAGAAACCAATTGTTAAGATATAAGGTCCTTTTCAATAGCTTTATTTACTGTGTTCTTCATCGAATTTTAAGTTGAAAATACACATGTTCATAAAGCAAAGAACACCCTAAATTATGATTTTTGTCCCATATCGATATCTTCAAAAATTTAGAAGCTTTAGCCTGTCAAAGCTGAAATCATCATAGAGCCTTACATTTTTTTTTGACACGCGTTACGAGTACTTTCTATACCGAATAAAAAAATGTCCGTCTAGGAACCTATAGAAAATTTAATGCCATAAACAATTATTTACGTCCAATTTCACTAACTTGCGAAATTTTCAAGTTATAAGCATTTATGTACATGTTTTTACCTTTTGACATAAAATTGAAACACTTGTTGCGAAGTGCTCTGTAGAGTGACCACTTACAAATTTTTTAAATTTTTTTACTCACTTAGATAACCCATGAATAGGTCTACAGCTTCTATATGTAAACTTAATATTTCTCGAACACTCTTCTTAGTAGAGCACTTCGCGTCAAGCGTTTTAATTTTATGTCAAAAAGTAAAAACATGAACATTAATGCTTATAACTTGAAAATTTTTCAAGTTAGTGAGATTGGACCTTAAATTTTTTATAGGTTACTAGACGGACATTTTTTTATTCGGTATGGAAAGTACTCGTAACACGTGTCCAAAAAAAAAAGTAAGGCTCTATATGATGAATTCAACTTTGACTGGCTATAGCTTCTAAATTTTTAACGATATCGATATGGGACAAAAATCACGATTTAGATATTGTGTTCTTTGCTTTATGAACATGTGCATTTTCAATTTAAAATTCGATGAAGAACACAATAAATAAAGCTATTGAAAAGGACATTACGTTTTAACAATCGGTTTCCAAGGCTACAAAAAGCGCGTGCGATTTTCAAGAAGCTGTAGCGCGCTTACTATTTGTACCACAGAAAATTTGTAAGGATGAAAATTGTAGGAAATGTAATCCTATTTAATATGAAAGAATCGTTTTTGAGATATTACGAAACAGGTTCATCAAAAAGTTATATGCAAATATTTTGTGAAATATTCTTTTAAAAACTGATATTTTCTCTTTATTAATAATTTGCAAAGCATATATTGATTTTATCGCAAAATTGAAGAGGGGAAATTTTTTAGAGTAACTAATTAGGAACAAAACAAAAAAAAAGTCGTCTGATTTCAGACATTGGTTAAGGAGATATTAGCGTTTTCCGTAAGGCTTGCAAAATTATATTCAAAAGGGGGTGGCGGGGGAAGCACAAGGGGGATAACCGGGGACTTTTGTAAAAATACATGTCTAAAGGTGTTCTACCATCTGTGAAAAATCCAGCTCCTTTGGAATTATTTGCGACCTAAAACCTTTATTTCCCGGGCTATATACATACTATCAAAAATAATAAATTTTTAACTTGGTAACCATGGATACAAAGACCATAGATAACATAATGACGTCACACGCATTCGGATTCTTTCGGCGCGAGCAAAAAAATTAAATAAAAACAGTTTTGCTATAAAACGTGTATGTGATCTTTCCATTTAAGTAAAAGCTAAAAAAAAACCCTGGTTCTGGAGTCATTCTTTTCTCGCGTTGCTCTTGCTTTTTTTATTCTCAATTTTAGCCCTCCAAAAATATTTTCGTGATTTTGACTCTTAGGAGTAGTTGCGGGCACACACGCTTTATAACTTTGCCAAATGTCTAGTAGATAACATATGTATTTCCTGAGAAAATCGACCATGACAGACAGACAAAGTGTCACCATAAGGGTTATGTTTTTTTAAACGGTTTTATTTAGCTTGACCCCGTATATTTGTTTGTTTGTTACTACCTTTATTTCAAATCTTGCGACAGCATTTTCAACTACTTCTACTTAACCGATTACTTATGAAACTTTGCACACATCATTGAGCTCCCGTGACAAAATAATATTATGATAATTTCAACTTTGTAACGAGGGTCTGATGATGGAATCAGGAGGTTGAAAGGATGAGGAGTTTGCATAATGATACGGGCCAGAAATCAAACTAAAAACTAGAAAATAAAAATAGGTAAAAAAACTTTTAAGTTAAACGGTTTTATTTTAAATCATCACCTGTACCAAAAACTAGAAAATAATTAGGACACAAACCAAGGGGCATTTTGTGTCGCTGCGTCAGCGGATTAAGTAATAAAAACGTGGGGCGCATAAAAATCTGTATAACGACTGTATAATTATTAAATAAGAACCGCTTGTCTAGAAAAAGGTGTTTCCAAGCCCACCAACAGAAATATTTCAAATGCGCCCCACGCTTTTATTATACTTATTCCGCTGACGCAGCGACACAAAGTGCCCCTTGGTTTGTGTCCTAATTATTTTCTAGTTTTTTGTACAGCTGATGATTTAAAATAAAACCGTTTATTTACCTACTTTTGTTTTATCATTTTGTTAACCCTAAAAATTTTATCCATTCCGATTCTGAACAGGCCGCAATATAATAAAACACACGACATGCATGTGAAGGTGTCAGGTGGTATGCGACAGACGTCAGTAGCGTCGTGTGTGATGACCGTGATGACGTCAGAGCGGCGGTCTGTCTGTGTATAGATTGAAGCAGAGGTGTTACGCCCCCGCGCAACGAGTCGCGCGCCATTATAATATTTTGTACCTATATTATAATACTCCACGCACGATTCAACAACTGCTGAGTGTCGCGCTTAACTGGCTCAGTTCCCGAGACGGTGTGCCGAACGTCTATTGTTGTTAAACGTCTTAAATATCAGAAACTAGGGCTGCAATCGTCGTTTATGTGGTCTTCGAGGAAAACACTCGTCAAATCTATGGTATTTAAAACACAAGCCGTTTTCTTTTACAGTCCGCCAGCGATTTCTATACCTAACCGATTTACATTTCTTTGGAATATTATTCTCTTTTTCTTCTTCTTCTCACATATAAAATGCATGTAAAACTGTTTGTCTTGCCGGAAACGCTACGTTTCCGCGTCGTGTCTGACCGAATAATATAAATCGAGCTTTAAGCGTAATAATCATATTAGCACGTTGACTGCCAACAACGAGTTATCTCCTGGACAGTAATTAGTTGGTAGACGCCCACCACGAGTTTATTGCATTGAAATTTGGGCGCTGGGCGTCTGCAATAGATCAGTGAAACGTCAGTCAACATGTTAGGGGCCATTCACAAAACGCATGACGATATTGAAGGGTTCTTAAAAACGTCAGTCTGTCACATGAATTAATATTAATTAGTGATGTGCCGGATATCCGTATCCGATCCGTATCCGTTAGTTTTTTGGCGGATCTTTTACGGATCTTTTACCTTATCAATTTTCAATTCATAGTTAAAATTTTATATATATAGGTGGTTAGGTTATAATGAAAAACAGTTAAATTCCATTCAGATTATTTTTTATTTTTTAATATCGTGGTCAATAACTTTTTCCCATAACAGATAGTCTCAATTTCCAAAGGTCGATGTGCAATATTTAGTATTTACCGCCGCGTACTCTAAGAAAGTTAAGATCCGTATCCGTATCCGTATTCGCGGATCTTGAGACCAAATATCCGTATTCAGATCCGTATCCGCGGATATACATTTTTAACGATCCGGCACATCACTAATATTAATATGTATTTAAAACAGTAACGGAATCTGTAATTTGGTTTTTTGGAGTTTGTTATTAATTTTGTTTGTCTGTGTTGGTATCTCTCAAAAACGGCAAAATCGATTTTGATGAAACTTGATACACTATCAATGGAGATGGGCACCTGACAAACATAATGTATAATAGGTGGCAGCAGGTACACAGCCACCTAAGTTATGATTGGTTTTCATAGAAAAATATACGAGAATGCTCAAGTACTACGATGCAAGTTTTTTCCCGTCTGATAGCATGCAACCACTCCTTTTTTAGTTCGGGACCTTTTGTAAATACAAAACCTCTATAATTTGAACATTAGTAAACACAACACATCGCCATTGTCAATGATTTATTATTTTAAATAAACTTATTCTGTACACACTACCTATTATTAAGTGCCCACAGATCGCAGTGGTTATACAGCTGGCGCCCCTAGCGGTAATGTTTGGCAATGCCCATCCCCATTGTTACTATCCAAAACTTCAAGTAGATATTAGGATACTTTTTATCTGATGGCTACGTCCGGGTTAAGATAAAATTCCCGTCAAAACTGACGCATTAACACATGCGGAGTCGCGAGTAAAAACTACTGTTACATTAAAAAAAATAGTGCTACGAGAGTCTACGACCCCATTTTATTTTTTTCCTCGTCTATTTTTTCAGACAGTATGTCAGTGACCATTTTTTCTAAATCTATTTTTAGTTTGTTTAACAGTTCCGATGTACTCAAAGTTTTATATCACGTCTTTACGAATAATAATTAGAAATAGATTAGTGAAAAAGGTGTTGACAACTATATGTTACTAATATTATACTCTATCTACTTATTGTTTTTATTGGTCTGTCCATGAAAAATATTTCAGGGTCTTTTAAAAAAACGAATGTCTGAAGATATAGTTAGATAATGCGTAAGTACCAGATTCTGTATCTGTAAAAATCTATAGGCTTCTATACAGGGTGTATCACAGAAAACCGAACATAGGGAAAACTCCATTGTGCAAATTAGTTAGGATCAACGATTACTTTGGCCACATATGAGAATGAGTACCATGGTAACGCTGACTAACCATTATTTAATAACAATAATAGCTAATAATGAATAATTAGAAAAATCAGTTAAAATAAATTCTTCAATATTAAATGAATTTATTTTTATTAATGAAACAATTTTTTATTAAGAAAATATTTTTTTAACTAATAATTAAACAAAACAAACAGTTAAAATAAAAAATTAAAGCAAATGTTCAAATAAACCTCCATTTTGAATTAAGCAGTGGCTTAATCGGTTACAAAAACTTTGTCTCACTTTATCTAACATTACAGGAGTCATATTGAAAATATGACTCCTGTAATGTTAGATAAAGTGAGACAAACATACTTCGACGATTTTGTCTTTAAGTTCATCCAAATTTTGTCAAATGAACAGCAATATGCATTTGTTACTGTATACGTACACCATGGTAACCATGGTAACGACTTCTGAATAGAGGGCAAAGCAATCTCTGATCTTAACTAATTTGTACTGTGTACTTTTCCCTATGTTCGGTTTTCTGTGATACACCCTGTATACATGATATAAAAGGAAGTCCTATGGTGTCTGTTTGTCTGTAGCGGCTCCATCTCGAGCACTACTGAACGGAGTTGAATACGGTTTTTACCATTCGATAGCTTATTTTTTGGAGAAGGTTTACAGCTATATATACTCTCCGGCCTGGTTCGCACGACTGAAAATTGGATTGAATCTACTATACAGGATGAGTCAGACCACCCGTATCAGTCGTTTTTTTCGTAAACGGTTAGTCGTAGAGAGTTGTGTTAAAAATTTGTAATAAAGAATCGAATGGTGATTATTTTTTTTTTCCGGAAAGGTCGGCTTCCCTATTAGTTTGCTTCAGAATGTCCAGAACTCCGGAATTAGGTATAAATAGCGCGCGATAGGTCGAAAGTAGTATATTGTTGAAAAGATCTTTAAATAAGAAGCAAGTTTTATAACCATGGCAGCGGCGCTTGCGCGTAAAAATAATGAAAAGGTCTGTTATGGGAGAAAGTGGATGACTAAAAAATGTTGCGCACAACTAACTTTTTATAGATGCCAGATTTCAGACTCGCCGTTTGTCCTCTTAAAAAGAAGGATTATCATTATAGATCTCAAAGAAACAACCCAATTTAGATTCTTTTACGTAATATCGTTCCCAAAATAACAGGGGAGAAGAACCTTTGAGACACGCACTGCACATGCAAAATGCGCATTTTAAATATCAAGTTAACAGCTACAGATACAGAATGCGCTTTAAATACACGAGAATGTCGAAAAATTGAACCTGACGCTTACAAAAAAAAGTGTGTGTGTCAGCTCCGACGCACGACTGGAGTTTACTCCTTAAGTACGATTGTCTTTGACTATGCAGTAGGCAAACACGCATATACTTACATGCGTCAGCAGTCGCGCAGTATACCCTGTACACGTGGTGCGCAAGGTGCGTTGCGCAGAAAAACGTAACGCTTTTTAGTTAACGCTTGTATAAACTTTACTCCTCATAAAATTTCCATACCGGGGGCCTTATATGAAAATCGATTCTTAAGGAGTAAACTCCAATTTTTTTTGTCTAGATCAGCGTTTCCTATATACTGCGGGATGCGCCATTCCTTGGGAGTCCGTAAGTGTCTATATCCGATGGGGTCCGAGGACTCACACAGCTCGCCGACGGCCAAACTGTATAAACGCCATCCGTTAAATTTATCAGTGTTATAAACCCCCAGAAATCCAATTTCAGCACGATAGAACAAACCTAATTAATTATAGGCCAAAAAATCAAGTATTGAGACTTATTGGAACCACAGATTGGATCGTTTTTCGAATTTTTCAAGTCTAATTTTTCACATTATTCTCGGGTTGCCAGGAAATTCCATGCCGAATTTCAACCTTCTGGTTCACCGGGAAGTACGAAAGAACCTCTATGAAGGAAAATAAACTGAAACGGCAGGTTATTTTATGTTAGACTTGCTTTTGTCCGCGAGGACATAAAATTGCATAAAAAAAGTCATTATTATAGGCGGAGAGAATAAAATTGAGCTTATGTGTTACTAATTATTAAATCAACTGAAACCAATCCACAAGCATATACTTTTCTTAACATAATCAATCGGCAACCTGCCATCATAATGTTAAACGTCAAACAATTGTTAGAATATACAAGGAAAAAATCAGAAGCCACTGTCGGGACTTGAACCCGAAATTCCCAGTTTCCGGCTGGTTGAGTTACCAATTACTCACAGTGTCCGAGAGTGGAATCTGTTCCTTCCCTATATATAACTATTTCAACACCAAATCACACCTCATGCGAGAGCGGATTTATTTTTAAGTTATAATCGTAACTAAATATTAATAACTCAAATAGCCCGGAAAAAGTCGTTTTATAATTAAATACAACATATGATGATTTTTTCCTTATAGATCCTAACACTTGTTTGACGTTTAATATCATGATGGCAGGTTGCCGATTAATGCGTTTTAAGAAAAGTATATGCTTGTGGATTGGTTTCGGTTGATTTAATAATTATTATATTATTGTCCACAATTAACTCATATGTTGTATTTAATTATGTGTTACTCCCAGTCATACACATTTCATTCAAATCGGTTGTCCCCTTTAAGCGTGATGAAGCGACAAATAGAATATAAAGTTTTGTCTTATCCCTCTGGAACCACTGAATCGACCAGAATATAAATCAAAAGTTAAAAAAACTAAAACCCGTTACCCGACTACGTCAAAGAAGAAAACAATCAAATCACAATGTGAGCCAAATGTATGAGGTTTCCGTAAAATGTATGCAATTTACTCAACATTTATTCGCAGACTCTACAGAAAGCACTAAATATGTGTCAACAAAAGTAGTTATACTTTAATACTGATTATTTAGCACAATTTTAAACTTAATGTACAAAAATCAAACTTCGTTTTTACAAGGTTAAAACTTCAAATGAATTTGCTAAAGAAACTAAAGAAAATCAACACATTTGAGGCCAGTCTCGCAGATCGAATGTCGACTACTGATAGTAAAGTTTACTATAATTACCGTAAAACAATTTCTATGAATGACTCAGTCGGTCATTAACTAAAACACATTAGAATATTTGCATGTTTTATGGAGTCGAGAATGTATACCCATCTTATATAACATATTATTGTATTTCACACCAATTTGTATTATGTGCTAATGACCATATTGTAGTCGAAACACTTTTTTTCCCTAAATAAAAAAAAAAGAATAAATATATTTAAATATAATATATTAAATTGAGTCAAAGATTGTCAATTGATTATGTTAAAATTTTTATTTATAAAACGAAATGTTAGTTATGTAATTATGTTGCTGTGCTGCGAATTGTTTTTAAAATAAATGGGTCAGCGTTGTACGCAGTTCTTGGATAATTAAATTGATAAAAAAAAAATTAGGCAGTCATGGGGACTGCCGACAGAAGTGAAAAATTATTAACACTAGTCTGGCTTTCACATCTATCGGCACTCCGAGCAATTATATACATTTTTATATGGTTTATTCAACGCGCCTAAAGAAGTTTTCACTTCAAAAATTATAATTAATGTCAAAGAAAGAATATAAAAAATAAAAATATATAAATAAATATCATGTAGAATTTAGAACAAAAAAAAACACAAAAATTTCACGGTGCCAGTGGGTTTTGAACCGGGGACGTTATGCATACGACACACATACGCTGCTATTGTCACCATCGGTACAACTGAATGACGTGCCGTTTTTATTTCATATGCGCGCGGGCACAGTTGTGACAGACATTCTAGCCCATAGCATGTCGGTGACGCGAACACACAAGATTTTCCCCTACCAAAAATCGGTCAACGCGCCTAAAGAAGTTTTCACTTCAAAAAAACATATCCTATGACCATTTGAGACGAACTAGAAATATTCTTGTAATCCATAAATGAATTCTGGCTCAAATACCGAACTTCCACTGTACATAGCGGCAAAAACTCATAAAGAGGTTTCTTAATGAGTTTTTCCTTAGCGACGACAAATTTCAATCGTGGGTAGTTTTCACGAAAATTTTGCCAAATGTTCTTGAAATGAACAGTATAAAAACTTGAATAACTACCAATATTTGTATAAATATGAATAAATATCATAGCATATTTACTTAGATACTGCTTACGCTGAACTTGCAATTTAATGTTTTCCTTAAAATATTACATTCTGCATTCCATTTTCACAAGATTTTATTAGTAAAGAGTAAAGACTAACACATCTCGAGAAATTACATTAGTGTATTCTGTGGTATCCGTGAAAATAAAATCTATAATATACAGAGCGTGTTCACGTGAAGACTTTCCATGCATTAATTTATTAACTTCCAATTGGAAGTTATTGTAATGGGTCCGAAAATCGAAATCAAAATGTAGAACAAATTTTTATGTTTCAAGGTCACTACACTATTTTTAGAAATATCTCTCTCTCGCTCTCACTCCCCTCCCTCCCTCTCCCCCTCTCTCTCCCTCCCCCCCTCTCTCCCTCCCTCTCTCTCTCTCACTCTCTCTCTCACTCTCTCTCTCTCTCTCACTCTCTCTCTCTCTCTCTGTGTACGTACGTATATGTGTCCATTTCTTTCAAAGACGAAATCTCGAGAATGAAAAATGATTTCGACTACGTTAGGGTGCCAATCGACGCGTATTAACGTAAATATGATCTGAAAGAAATTTTTTCAAAATCGGTTCAGCCGTTCTTTTTTCTTAACCAAATAGACTCCAAAAAAGTAAATTTTACACAATATCTCGCGAATAAAAAATTATATCGACTTCGTAAGGGTGTCAATCGAGGCGTGTTAACGTCATTTTGATCCGACATAAATTTTATAAAAATCGGTTCAGCCGTTTTTTTTAAAATTATTGTTAAAAATAAATAATAATTATGTTTTAATGATTAAAATGATTACTTTTCTGTGTAATAACTAATTTAATTATTATTATTAATTATTTATCAAACTGGGAAGTTCGTCGTGTGGACCTCAAGGGTCGCACTTTAGTCCTAATAAACGACCCACCTCACGGCTTGTTTTTTTTATCTTTTTAGAAATATGAAACTTTTGATGGTTGGATAATCAATAGGAGGATACAACCGAATACCTAGAGGTGTCGACAATCAATTTTTAGGGGGAGTGAGCTGTAGGTGTCTTAAAATAAATTTTTAAATTCACCCCTAAATTCGCTCACTCGGAAAATCATTAATTATAATAAAATATACTAATAATTATCTAAAGTGTGTTTGTTTGTTTGTTTGTTTGTAAACATAACGCATGAATAATGAATATACTTAGTTGTAACTGGTTATTGGATTGTTTCAGTACAGTAACCATTGAAACGAAAGACAATTAAACTTAACCGTCCTACTAGGACGCGGTTCAGGCCAGTTCAGCCAAACGCATAACTGAAAAAATATAATTAGACAAACATTTTTAGATTTACCAAACAACTAACATAATGAGGATTCAATTCTGATAAAAATGAGACATTTTAAGTTAAATAGGAACGTCCATTTTTCAAAGGGATTGTTATGTTATTTTTTAGGGTTTCGTACCTTCGACCGGACCCTATTACTGACTTCTATTGATGGGCAACTTAGACCTTTGGTGCAAGTCGACTTGCAGATCGCAGCGCAAGTCGATCAAGTTTCGACCATAGAAGTTTCGATTAAGTATACTTAGCAAGTAGGACATGTCAATGCAGGACGGAAATGAAAGGGAAAAAAATAAGAAATAGGAGAGCATTGATGTTAAACTAATTAATTTCTGGCATTTTATGTAATAATAATAGATATTAAGTAAGGTATGGTATAATAAAAGAATGTATGAAAAAAACTAGACGAATCTTTTGTTATAAACCAACAACCGGACAAGTCGAATTGACTAAAATGTAAGTCGAATAAGAGTACAAGTCGATTATTGGTCGACTATTTCGTCGAAGTCGTCCATCGCTACTTTTTATTTCCATAAGATCTCCGAAACATTTTAATTTCAAGGAGACAGACGTTTTGACGTAAATCCAAAAAGTGCAATTATAAATTCTGCAAAATAAACAATTGATAAATTCTGGGAAAAGCAGACAACGTGACGATTAAGTGCTATTTTTATGTAATAATATCCAAATTATCTCTAGTAACCCACTCAAAAAAACTATTTTAAGTATAAAAATATAATTTGGCACTCGATTGATATCAGAGTTATCATTTACCTATATGAATTGTTATCATTTTTATTGCTATCTAATACCTACGACGGCAGTTCAAATACATACTTATGTAGATAGATATTAAAGACGCCCGACAACTAAGGTCATTAGCGTAATACCTACTGACACTTTTTTAATTAATCGTAGATATTGACAGTGTATGGTATTGTATGTTAGCACTAGTATGTAGTATGTACATAGATATTTACTTCTTCGCAGCATTCACGCGAAGATGCCAAATATTATCAAATAGGTCACAAACATCAAACAATTCAGATAAGAAAAATATTGATGCTAATTAATAATTCCAAACAATTCAAAATTTATTTAAAAGTCATAAGATGGCAAACATACTGAAAACATAACTCATTGAACCTGATATCTCTGAAGAAAAAAAATAACCATGTCACATAAATAAGAAAAACACATTTTTGCATACATACACAAATATTACAAATAAATTATACTGTTTTATCTGCATTACAGATAAAACAATAAAGTTGCGCAATAATTAAGGAAACACAAAAGCATTTTCAAAAAAAAAATAAAAACTAATAATCAAATTGATTTAACTATCCAAAGATATGGCACACATACAAGTACAAAAGAAAGTTCATCAGAATAATTTTTCAGCTAAAAATACATGATTACTGAAAAACGCGGAGGCGAACTTCTTAACGTTTAAAAAAATAACATTATAACCCAGAAACATACCCGTGGAATATCAGCTGGCAAATTTCATTTGATTACACTAGAATGCACTACACCGATATAACAACTATTTACAACACTTTGTTAGAGTTGAATGCACGATCACAACACTTGACAAGATATTTTGTGGACAAAAAGTCCATTTTTCTGATGAAATCATTAAAATACAAGTTGCTGTAGCCCCATCGCCTGTCTTTTACTTTACTATGGTTGCAGGTTGACTTTTCACTCCACGATATCGTCGTCAAAATAAGAATAAAGTCGACTAGAATTACATCACTTTGAACAAAAACCAACAACAGAACGTGCACGAGTACACTGTAAAAAATAACTGTATTTGTCTGTCGAAATAAAACATTGAAAAAACACATTTAATTGTTATTTGTTGGAAATCTCATTTCTCAATCATACAAAATTACATACCTACACGCCGATTTAAAACTGGTATATGTAAGAATAATTTATAATGTTGTAAAGGTACTTTCCATTTGTTTTTAAAAATAAAAAAAAATATATATTAATTGATTTGGGGCAAACTTAGCAGTTGATGGTATTTAATAAGAAAGAATAATAAAAAACTTTTTAACAAAAAAAAACCTCCTTCAAAAAGTCACTAAAAAGAGAAAAATAATGAAATTTTGAGATTAATAAAATATGAAGTCGGTTAAAAAGTATAGTATAGTGATTAATATCTTCTTTTTAACCGACATCATATTTTATTAAATTGGCGCAGATCTCAAAATTTCATTATTTTTCTCTTTTTAGTGGCTTTATGAAGGAGGTTTTTTTTTTGTTAAAAAGTTTTTTATTTTTTACTTTTTAGTGTCAAAAAGTGACATTTACCTTAAAGGAATCACACGCCGTTACTCACTTTTATTAAACCGACTTTCTTACGCTGTCTGATGTGTCAAAAAGTGACATTTACCTTAAGGAATCACACGCCGTTACTTATTTTTATATTAAAATCAGCCGAACTACTGAACCGATTTTAATGACATTTCTATGGGACCAATCTGAAAGTATACCCTTTCAAATAAAAAAATTTTTTTCAAAAACGGTTCATAAACGACGAAGTTATCCGCGAACATACATAAAACATAAAAAATAATACGGTCGAATTGAGTAACCTGTTTTAACATTGGAAATGTTTATGTTCGTTTATGGGGGCAGAGTTACGAGTACTCGTTCAAGGCCCAAAGACAACGGTGTCGCGATCAAATGAGGAGCAATCAAGCAAAATTGTACAAGTGCAATTTTTTCGAAATGTGTTTTATTTCATGTCTAGTTAATTGAGAGGTATTTGCGACGATCTGCGGTGTTATTTTTGAGCAAATGTTAATAAATACTGTAGAAAAATCCATTTAAAAGTTAAGTAATCAAGCAAAAGTGAACGCGTATATAACAGGTTATTCCTGACAAAACTAAACAGTGCATTGATAAATATTGTGTGTATAATAAACAGTTAATTATGTTTCATATACGCTGTTATCATTTCCAATGTCCTCGATGGTTGCAAGGATTGCGAAATCTGTGAATTTTTTTTGAAGTCGGTTAAAAATAATAATATTGCCTTTTTATAATGATTTCTTCAAGCGCAGTTTTCGCGGAAAAAAATGTAAATGATATTAAATTAAATTATAACGAGAAATCTATATACGGTTTTTAATATAAACATAAGAAATACAATCAATATGATTAGACACCTATACCGTAACTAAATTCACTATATTAGAGAAATTAACATAAGAATATCAGACGAATTATCGCCATGATATTTATATAGAAGGCATATAGGAAAAATGTAAATGCACCGCCGGGAATCGAACCCAGAACTCCCAATTTCGCGTCGGGAAAGTTTCTAGTTACTACACAGTGCCCAACAGCGTACATTCAATTGAAGAATTGAATGTACGCTGTTGGGCACTGGGTTCGATTCCCGGCGGTGCATTTACATTTTTCCTATATGCCTTCTATATAAATATCATGGCGATAATTCGTCTGATATTCTTATGTTAATTTCACTAATATAGTGAATTTAGTTACGGTATAGGTGTCTAATCATATTGATTGTTATTCTTATGTTTAAATGATATTAATTACAGTCTTACCGATAGTGTTGCCATAGGTCCAGTTTGTCAAATTTCGGGACAGAAGGTTAAAAAAAATCGGGATTTTGGTTCTGAAATCGGGATAATTAAAAAAACAAGATTTTTATAAATCAACGTTTAAAGTGTTGAAAATAATGTCATCATAATCTTTGGATCTTACCCGGCGGCAGAAAAGAACGGGACAACGCGTTATTCGCAGTCACAAAACAATACGTGCGAAGATTGAATCTTTTATAATTACTGATCGACTCTAAATCAGAACATTCGGCTTCCCGATCAAGGATTAATCGGGACATGTCCACAGACCCCTGAAAATCGGGATGTCCCGCGCTAATTGGGACACCTGGCAACACTAATTACCGACCTGATAGGAGGTCCCATATATTAGTTTTTTTTTCTAGTAATGAAATATCAAGAAAGAAGTCCGTTAATAACGTGCAAATTACGTATTGCAAAAGTAAGTAGATATTATATAGGTAGAAATAATCACCTAAACAGTGAAAAATAAAACTTTAAAAAAAAATTAACCGCCTTCCAAAAAAACCACTAAAAAGAGAAAAATAATTAAATTTTGACGTCGGCGTCAATAAAAGTATATAAAAATTTTAGTGTGACTAAATACGCGTCGATCTTAAAATCTAATTATTTTTCTCTTTTTAGTGACTTTTTTTGAAGACGGTTCAATTTTTTACAAAAAGTTTTATTTAATTTCAAATTTAAAATCGAATCGTTAAGTAACTTGTTCGTATTTGAAAAATTGTCGGAAATATTTTCAAAAAGGTTATTCGAATAGATTCCCGTATATCACGCGTAGCATTCAAACATGATATTACGTATCCTGTCCACTTGTTGAATTTCCACGAAGGTATTGATTTTCCCAATGCACATGCTCTGTTAACATCAATTTTCCCACGAGTACGTCATTCACAAAACAAGTGCTAATCATAAAACGGCCCTTCCCAGTTATACGTCTCTTGACCTTTACAAATTATTCACGAAAAATAAATAATAAACAGCAGAAAACTAACGTGAGAATGTATTCCCTAAATGTGTGAAAGTGATTTATCAACATTAACAACTGAATTACGCAATGGAAGATCTCTTACAAAATATCGTCAAAGAAGGAAGTGGACAGAAATTATCCGTATTAAGAAAATCGGCTCAAGACGCGCATGGTATTACATTACACAAATATATTATTAATTTAGATGTAATCAATGTTTAATCAAAAGACATTTACGCATTTCTTAAATTTTACATTAAAGCATAATTAATAAGTAATTTTTATTTGATAGCATTGTTGTAACTAAAATTGCTATTTTTGGACAACTGTATTTACCTTATGTTACATTTTTATGAATGATGATCAGATATGCAAAATTTTAGTTTTGCTTGACCATAAATCCTTGCGTAACATTCGTAAAAGCTTAAATATAAACTATAATATGTTTTCTGAATAGAAAATGGATACTTTGGCATTTTTGCGCAACAACCCTTCTTAATTATTTCCACAATATGTTATCTCTTTAAAAAAAAATAGGTAAAAAAACCTTTATTTTAAATCATCAGCTGTACCAAAAACTAGAAAATAATTAGGACACAAACCAAGGGGCACTTTGTGTCGCTGCGTCAGCGTAATAAGTAATAATCTGGGACTTTTAACAGACTAAAATAAAAACGTGGGACGCATTTGAAATATTTCTGTTGGTGGACTTAGAAACACATTTTATTTAATAATTATACAGTCGTTATACAGATTTTTTGCGCCCCTCGTTTTTATTTTAGTTTATTAAAAGTCCCAGATTATTATTTATTCCGATGACGCAACGACACAAAGTGCCCCTTGGTTTGTGTCGTAATTATTTTCTAGTTTTTGGTACAGCTGATGATTTAAAATAAAACCGTTTAACTTAAACGTTTTTTACCTATTTTTATTTTCTAGTTTTTAGTTTGATTTCTGGCCCGTATCATTATGCAAACTCCTCATCCTTTCAACTGTCCACCACCTGATTCCATCCTCAGACCCTCGTTACCAAGTTTAAATTATCATAATATTATATTGTTGCGGGAGCTCAATGATGTGTGCAAAGTTTCATAAGAATCGGTTAAGTAGAAGTAGTTGAAAAAGCTGTCGCAAGATTTGAAACAAAGATAGTAACAAACAAACAAATATACGGGGTCAAGCTAAATAAAACCGTTTAAAAATACTCCTCACTAAGAAATAACGAGTCTTTTTACAAAAATGGCAAACAGGTGAAATCTTTATATAATCAAATAAATTGCGAATAAATTACGCCAATTAGTACCAATACTAGAGCAGTGTTTGAGTGTTCTTAAGCTGACAAATGGACGATTTTAAAACTAATAAAGCATTGATGAAATTTAGTACATAAAATTGTTGAGCTTCCTTTTCAAATCAGATTTTGATTGCTTAATAACTACAAAACTATAAAAAAACGGACAAGCTAGAAGCATTACATCACAGAGGACACACACTAATAAAATGCGCTTTCAAATTATTTTTTTACAATCAATATACAGGGTGCTGATTGCTTTGCGGGTAATAGGGATTTAACCCGTAAAATCAAACTTTTGCGATTTCCTGCTTCCCTAATTATTTTAGGAAAAATATCTTCAAATAAAAGTTTTAGAACATAAAATTCTGCATCTAAATCATTAAACAAAATTAATTTTGCATGCTTTGCAACGGCAGAAATTTGATATGAAAATGTCAAAATTACCTAAAAACAAATAGCGACAGCCATGGAACTTGAACAAAATGACGACGTTTTAGCTGTTAGAATAATTTCTAATCTATTTGTTCAAGTTCCATGGCTATAGATATCTGTTTTTGAGGTAATTTTGACATTTTCATATCAAATTTCTGCCGTTACAAAGCATGTAAAATTAATTTTGTTTAATGATTTAGATGCAGAATTTTATGTTCTAAAACTTTTATTCGAAGATATTTTTCCTAAAATAATTAGGGAAGCAGGAAATCCCAAAAGTTTGATTTTACGAGTTAAATCCCTATTACCCGCAAATCAATTCAGCACCCAGTATAGAGAACCCATAGACTCACAAATATTTCACGATGCCAAATTAAATAAATTATCACATTTGAAAGAAAATAACCCATTATATTCGTAAGCTAGAGTTCGTTAGTATGTTAAATTATTATCTTTTTTTCAGATTTACTGTGTTCTCAAAACAATCTGTTGCGAAATCCATCACATGAATTACGGGCAGCATGCTTCTTGACGTTACGTCTGGCTTTGGAAAGTAAACGCAGTAAACTTGTTTCTTTAGCGTTAACTGGACTTCACGTAAGCATAAGCTTTTTGACTTCAAAATAAAGCCCTGTAGACCGATAATACAAGTCAAATCACTTTCATACTTTCATTAGTTTCCCACCATCGTGTAGAGCGACCAAAAATACATACCTACGGTAGAGTTCGTCTATTACGACTTCGTTTATAACGGCTAACCATTTTTAGCGACGTAAATGCAAACTCAAGTTAGGTTTCATATAGACGTAATTACTATGAAAGCGTATCCGTATAGTACGACTCCGGTTTAAGCGACCAACTGCTTTTAGCGACCTAATTTTATAATAATCGTCCCGTTAGAACGAAATTACAATACATATATTGTTCCTCTGATCTATAATACACACATAATATGTGCAATGTTTAATTTTCATTAAAGTTACATAATACATACATATTATGTACATAATACATACATATTATGTACATAATATGTATTTGTAAGTGTTAATATATTTTGTTTTATTTTCATAGAAATTAATCTATTGTACACTTATAATTTATATGTATTATATTATAAAAATAAGCTTTGTGCGTCGTCCGGTTAATACGACATAATGTCACCGGTCCCTTGAAAGTCGTTCTATCCGGATTCTACTGTATATATTTATTAAAAAAGGGTTAAGTATTTAGTAGCAAAATCGTAGCAAAGTTTAAAAAAGAACATAAATAAAAATTTTGCGTTTAGCATCGTCAAACTACCAAAAATGCTGCAAATCGATCCAAACTTGTAAAAAAACATTCACGCTATTTAGAAGCATCATGAATTTTTTCAGATTTTTCGCAACTTACTTCATTTTTTGTAAACAAAAAAAAACTAAATCGAAAACGTGAACATATATTGCAATGCTATTCCCATTTCACGAGGAACTTTTTCATAGCGATGAATTTTTTTTAAAGGCTACCAGAATTTTTTTTAATCTAGTACCATTACATAATGATTTCTGTTTTCTAAATTGTTACATTACACGATTTCAGAAAATAGTGAGGGATGAACGTTTTCAAGCGGGGTCTGAACCAGAGGACGATTCGCTCTGGCTTCCGGCACAACTGCTTCATGCCACTACCTCAATGCCAAGTCACTCTGAAGACACTCAAGTAAGCCTTCTGACCACATTTTTTAGTTTTTACACGACACATTCTATTAATGTTCCGTTGAGTGATGACGTCCCCTTAAGGGCCAGCTCACACATGCTATATTTTGTATCGAAAACGCGCGAATTCGCAACGGCATGGAGACTCAATCGCACTTTCGCTTGATCTAGCGATCGATGCGTTTATTTCGCAATAATTTGTGCGTCTGCGCGTGAATAGTGCAGCCTCATCGGAATCCATGGCACGGAGTAACGCTCACCTGCGACTAACTATGTTATGTGTTTTTGACAACCGCGCGTTCGTGATACATCAGTTATGTACTTCAGCTGTTGATAGCTGCTACAAAAAGTAGCATACGTGTGCAGTTCCGTCTTTACTATAAGAACACGTGGGGCACGAGCCCAGGGCCCTCGGCCTGATGGGGGCCCCGAAATGCCAAAAACCAGTACCAATAAAGTCACTAAACAAAAGTACATTAAGATATTTTCATTCCCGTTTTCTTGGCTTTCTATAAAAACTCCCCAAACTCTGTGTGCCCAAGGGCCCCTACATAGCCTAAGACGGCCCTGTATGTGTGCGCTGGCCCTAAAAGTTAATGTCATGTCGTAATAATTTCTTTGCTAACTTGAGATTTCTACACTAACATAATATAAAACAAGCAGTTTGTGTCTATGTTACCTCAAAACTCGAGAACCACTGAGCCAATTTGAAAAATTCTTTCACTGTAAAAAACACACTTCTTGAGTAACATAGGCTATAATATATTATTACGCTACGACAAAATATTTTACTTTGGTGGCAAATTTAACGCAATATAAAAACGTTACCATTTGCTTCACTCCAAATTTACAGGTACATATCCTGAGGGTGATATTAAGCCTCGCATGCAGTTCATGCTGGGCCCTCAATGGACGTCTGGTGATGCTGCTGCTGGGACGTTGTGGAGAGGCTTGTGAAACAGGGACGCAACCGGTACGAGCCGCTGCCCAGGCGGCTGCCAGTCAAACTGTCAGAGCTTTTACCACTTTCTTGGGTAAGTTTTAAATACCATGATCAAGGTCGATAAAATGAATATTGTATAAATATTGATATAAACATAGTAATATATAATAGCTCCCTCAAGACCCCCCCCCCCCTAGCTTCGCCTATGTTAATAATATATATGAAGACTGAATGAGAATTGTACCGAAAGAACTTACAGCAATATTAACAACAACTCAATACAAGTATGTAGTTTAATAATGGCCAAGACCGTTCGAACGTCATTGTTTATAGACCGAAAGGCCACGACACCGATACCCTGCCTCATAGAATACCTATACAGAATTAGTATATTTAAGTAGGTAATCATCGAATCGGTGGCAGACTTTGAAAAATCGTGACCTATAAGGTAAATACCACGATGAAATTCATCAAGATTATAAAACAACTATGACAAATTTCAAATTCTATATTAAAATTGGTCTCTGAGAAAAATGCCTGTGACAGACAGACATCGAGGTGATTCCATTAAGTGTCCCGTTTTGTCGATTTGGGTACGGAACTAATATGTTTTGTATGAATCTAGCCTGTGCCTTGCATTATTTTGACCTAAGCGCACGGCACACCTGTGCAAAGTTGCTCATGTTCATTATGTTATAAAGGGTTTTCCAATTTGGGCGGGTCGATGTTGAAATGGAATAAAACAAGCTGTGTGTGAGGTATTAACGAAATTCTTTATTTATTTGAAAGGCCCATGTATGCCATTATGTATGAAATATGACATCGTTCAAATGTCCGCCGTGGCCGTGGCACGGTGGCACGGATCCGAGAGGTCCAATTTTCAATGACTCTGCCGCATAGATCCGGCTGAATTTGAGCGATAGCCTGGGTTCTGTTGACTTTGAGGGCATCGGTCGATTGCGGCTTATGGGCATAGACCTGCGCAGTGGCGAATTTACACATTTGCCGCCTGTAGGCTATTCAAATTTTTCCGCCCCTACCAACCTCTACAATTCGATACCCTAATTCACAATCATTTAAATTAAACATTTTTTGTCAATGAAATTGTAACTTTATCATTTGTGCACTATCGATCGTCCTAATTACACCACCTTTTCCCCGTAATTAGTATGATTGTGAACTAGGGGATCGATGTGTCAGTACCTAGATTATTTTTACAACCCAACGACGATTTAGTTAAGATTGCACAAGAAATAGTTTTTTTGGTATATTTCTGAGCTAATAACAGCTCAATCATGTACTACTAATATGAATCTTTTTAATTTCTGTAAGACAAAAAAAATTTTTTGGCCTCAAATTTGCCGCCCCTAAAATCTGCCGCCCTAGGCTCCAGCCTACTCAGCCTGCTGGTAAATCCGCCACTGGACCTGCGACTTTAGAAAACCCCACAGCAGGACGGCGCTACGAGCCACACAGCGAACGCCACGATGGACATTCTGCATGAACGATTTGAGGATACGGTTATCTCTGGCAGAGGTGACGTGAATTGGCCACCAAGATCGTGCGATTTGATCCCGCTAGACTTTTTCTTGTGGGGTTTTCTGAAGTCGCAGGTCTATGCCCATAAGCCGCAATCGACCGATGCCCTCAAAGTCAACATAACCCAGGCCATCGCTCAAATTCACCCAGATCTATGCGGCAGAGTCATTGAAAATTGGACTTCTCGGATCCGTGCCACCGTACGAAGCCGCGGCGGACATTTGAACGATGTCATATTTCATACATAATGCATACACGGGCCTTTCAAATAAATAAAGAATTTCGTTAATACCTCACACACAGCTTTTTTTATTCCATTTCAACATCGACCCGCCCAAATTGCAAAACCCTTTACTTACCATATAATATAGCTCTTGCTTTTTTTTAATTTGAAGCTTAAAAATTGTCTTCTTAAAAGGTCAAAAATTAGGAAAAAATTTCTTTATTAAGGAACTAACATAAATACATATAAAACGTCTACTTATAATGTATCTTTAATGCCACTAAAAAATGGACTGCAGAAATTCATTATCACTTTAAATCAGTGACCGCGTGTGAAAATACATTTATAGGAAATTGTTTAAATTATTTTAACGGAAATAATTTAAGTTTTAATTTACGACAGACGTTTTTACTACATCTTGTATCTGTGAGATTCACCTCAAACTGTTTATTCTTGTAACTTGAAACTAAAGTTAAAGTAGATAATTTTTGTATATTTAAGAAAAACTAAAAATGTGAAACAAAGTACATTAAAACATCGGGACACCTGTTCGGTGATTAAATAGTTTTAGGTCACACCTAAAAGTACGACTTCCTAGTGTATTGCGACACCACTAGGTGAGTACTTAGCTCTTTTTTTGAAAATGTGATTCATTCCGGTTATTTCTGTGCTTCGTTGCCTTCGTTCATTATGTGCAGCAGTGACTCTCAAACTTTTACGCACTATATCTGCCTATTCAAATTTTGTATTGCGCCTTTCTGACCAGGGTCTATTCCAGGAGTTATTTACACACACTTTTGGGAATCCAGGGTCTATTTCAGGAGTTATTTACACACACTTTTGGGAATATTTTTATTACCTATAGAAAAAGCTTCCGAAAAATTCTCAAAATTGCTTCATAATCTATTTGTAATGTAGATTTCAACAAAAAAAATGTGGGACGATCCCATTCACGCTTCGTTACTTTTTCAAAGGGTGTTTTTCTTGTATCAGTAGCGAGAGTTCTCAAAAAAATAGTTACAATGTTACAATGAGTGAATTATCATTAGGTATATTTAAATTTTAAACAACTGGAGACACGTTTTCCCACCATCAAGACCGTCACTTCCACCACGTGCTTTTATTTCCATTTTTAAGTTTTAAATTGTTACATAAATATTGTTATAACCAAAATATCATAATAGATATTGTATTGTCATCAAAATTACAACTGCAAAGTTTCACGTCAATTGGACATTTGGATGAAGATGAAAATCGAGTTGCATGAATCAAGTTGCATGCTAATATGCGTGCTGCGTGTTAAGACCCCACGGTAGAAGTGAAGCCTCTTGAGTACTTTGCCAACTATAGATGGCAGTATCAACCAAACGTGTTGTGTAGTTCATAAATAGTGTGTCAGTTGTTGATTGTGCTGTATCTCGTTATTTCTCAATATATCTATCTCTATCATATCGCTTTCTCATTTCAATCCCGAATGAACCCACCCCCACTGTCAAAGTTTTACTTCTTTTCGCTAGCACAAGTTTGCAACGCCCCTGGGATTTTGGGAACTACTGATTATATTTGCGCATCAATGTACTAAAAACACACACAGCATTTCTTCAAATAACGAGATTAATTCGAACTACAAAACTAATCTTCTTATTTTTATATGTTTCAAACGAATGTCCTAGTTTTAACTAGAAAATATAAATAATTTTTGCATTTTCATAAATAGTCATTAATTGAAGCATCATCAACTGAATCATTAACTGTCGGGGCTATGCGAAACTACAATATCAACTGACATTTTCAATTAATTAATACTTTCACCAGTTCGCTGAAGCATATTTTGTTTTCCAAATAATGATAATAGCTACATTTTTAAGATCTCAAATGCAGTATTACGTCGATTATTTAAACCCAACAAAATCCTCCTCTACACGAGTAAATGATGTAATACCGTAACCAATCGCAGTTGCGATGGGGGGGCTGCCACTTGTCGTTGTTGATAAAAATTGAGGTGAAAAATTTATTTCATTTAGGGTACATGAAACCTTTGTGCGGTATTCGGTAACTTCATTATTTAGAAAAATATTTTTTATGTAGATGAAGAATGTCAGGAGATTCTTCAACAACAACAGAAGAATCCTGGAAGTGGTATGATGACTCCAGCTGTAGCATGTTTCAACGAGGCAATTCCCGTAATGCAATATATTTGCAGTCGTTTGGAAGAATCCAGGACGTAAGTAATTTGCATATAATTACAATCAAAATGTTTTAATTGGGTTTCACAAACCCGATTTTAATGCTTATTTAACCCACTGCAAGGATATAAATAGTTACAACTTCAAGATCTGATTATATTTAGATAGAAAATTAGATTGTAGATTATAGACGCTCAACAACTGAGGTATTAGTGTTTGTAGACTTTAGATAGAAAACGGTTAACTGAACCATAACAGAACAGACAATATATTCAATTTCTTAACGTTCGAATAAATCCCTTAGTCAAGATTTAAAATATAACATAGCATAAAAGTAATATATAATAATGGACGTACATTTTAGGAAACGTTGAACTTTTTCAGATGTCCGAAATCGAACGAGACTACGGTATTCCTTCTAGAATGCCTTCTCACATTGGTGTCAACTTTACCAAAAATTGTTCATACCAATACACATTTCACTACGTTTCTATGGCAAAGATTCTGCCCAGCTTTGATATCCCTCTTAGGAGCACCCGGAGAACCCAATGCTCATAGCCTTAGCTCCCAACAAGCCAAGACAGTATACAGGTATTTTAATAACTATTATTTGAATGAGTTAATCAAAAGATTGCAAGTAACCAATGTTCTTGGCAATACCAGTTGGATAATATTTGAATTTAATAATGTTAATATGAATATACGAAAATGAGAAATTTCTAATGGTTATTCCAAAAATTGGCCAATTTTCTATTTTAATTCTATTTTTTCAAGCATTGGAATTCAGTTAGTTCGGTTGGTTGGATGCGTCGGATCACTACGACCCGTACTGGAAGCTTTATTCCACAGAATGGCACTACTTCCGGCTGCACCAAAACGACTTGAACCGTTACGATCTTTGAGAGAACTCTTAAGGTCGCCTGAACGACTGGTTGATTTATTACTTCTTCCCGATTGCAAAGAAAAGCCTAGCAGTAGTGACGATATGGCCATCATACGACTGTAAGTTGCCATTAAATAATAATGTTTCAAAAACACGTTCATTTAACCAAGAAGAGTGATGGAACCTTTGGTGTGTAGATACAAAATGTTCATAATAACCACAAAACATCATGGGTTTTTGAATGACTTTTTTTTACTTAAATGGACAGACCACATACAAGTTTTATAGCAAAACTGTTTTTATTTAATTTATTATGTTATCTATGGTCTTTGCATCCATGGTTACCAAGTTAAAAAGTTTATTATTTTTAATAATTAATACACATACACAAATACCAATAAATGCACACAAATTTTAACATAACGACGTCACAAACATTTCTGGCGCGTTTTGAAGTCACGTGATAATTTTAAATTTTTTTTACATTTTAATTAATTTTTAGTAATTTATCTATGGCTTTAAAAAAAATTTTCTTTTCGTTTTTCAATATTATTTATGTTAAATTATCAGAAAAAATTAATAAATTTTTTTAATTTAAATACCTAATTAAAAATACTCAACGTACGTTTGGTTGGCATCATCAGCCGATAATTATCATCTCCTGATGCCAACTTGGTTGGCGAAACGTACGTCGAGTATTTTTAATTGGTTTGATATTTTGTGGTTATTATTAACATTTTGTACGTTCATTTAAACTTGAAACTTAATTGGATAATAATTTCAATGTTTAAGCAAAATTAGTGTCTTTTATTCAATATTAAATAGTTGTATAAACTAAAAAAATTTCGCTAGTTGAATAAAGTTCTTCAACAGTTTATCTTGTGTGGATTTTCTTTATCTACTTCTACTATATTAAAAAAATTTAAATTGGAAACTTTTTCCCCAAAATATATTTCGTATTAAGAAACCTATGCAAGTGAAATTGTAGTCTGCAAAAAAAGTTCAATGACCAGCAATTTTTTATGATAATTTAATTAAAGATTCTACCTTGCTAAATGCCCCTCCTCCTCCGCTGTTAAAGAATGAACTTTGCATACAAATCTCTTCACACATAGAATTTTCCAATTTGACTAAGCTTACTTTTCAGTATAATGGATTCAATTGAGGAATCGGCGTTATGCAATGATACGTCAGTAATGTTGGCTAGTGTCGAATGTGTTGTTGCAATGTTGACGTCCCTGGACGCTCTTTGCAAAGGTGAAGGGATAAGCCACGAAGCAGCAGCTCTCACAAATATCAGATATTCTTCTTTGGAACAAGCTGATTACAAAGGTCCGTTAACATATCAGTCACTTGCACGTTTGCCTAAACCTTACCGGTAAGTTATTTCAAAGTTTTCCTAATATTTTCAGTGAACTTCTAAAATCATAAGAACTTCTTTTTTAGGGACGTGGTTGCAAATTTAAAATACAGTAGCGACAGTGATAGCAGCGGCATAGACGGAGGACCGGCTGATCCTCCTCGTGAAGATGGAGAAAGCGATTCAGATGATTCAGGAGCTACTGAAGGTCCAGAAGATATTGAACATTCTTCCGATGATAGTATAATGGATGACGAGAGTTTTCTTACAAGCCAGGAATTGAGTCGATTGCAGAAGTTACCGAAATCTTTACATTTGGTAAACATTTCTAAGAAATAAAATTACGGGAACATTTACAGTATAAACAAGAAAATTATAATATACAAAATTCTTAAAAAAATTCTTAATCTTTTCACTCTTCGTTCACGTTTCTGTCTTTTCAATTTTCTTTACTTCCTCACTCTATTCTAACTTATCTTGTATTTGTTTTTTTGCAAGGCAAAATCCCCTATTTTCTAAAGTTTGAATTATTTCTCGTATCAAACTAGTTTTCCGACCCAGCTTCGCCCGGGTAGATTTTAGTTTGGCAACGAAATAATCAAGGACAACAAATTTCTCATATACACTATACAGGATGTTAATAAAGTATGTGCATAAATTTTAGGGAATTCATCTACGATTGATTATAAGACAAAACCTTCATATAAGTGTGGGTTCGCAACGGCTCTATTTTCCAATTTGAAAAAAATTTAAGTTTTTTATTTATTTTTTTAATAGTGCCAGCTACTTAATTAAAACTTCGCAAACACTAATGGATAGTCAGAGAGTACATTTTGTAAGTAGGTATTAAATTATTTTTCAATCAATCACAGGCGTAGATGTGGGTAGTCTTCTTAGGATTTTCAATAAAAAATGGCACGCCACTGACTTCTTTAAAATTTGAAAGCTTTGTCGGTTGAGGCAGGTAAAAATACACAAAAAATATCTCTTGGTAATTTTTGAAAGGATGAACCGTTTTCGAGAAAATTTCTCAATTTTTAAACTTTTATCGGAAATTATGCGTTTACAGACTACATACGCGTTAAAAACTTAAATCTCTTGTTAGAGAAATGTGAAAAAAACTATACTACACCCATGGTTGAATTAAAAACAATTTAATACTTGCACTATCTGTTAGTGTAGTTGGCACTATTAAAAAAATAAATCAAAAAATCTTAATTTTTTTTCAAATTTTTACACCCTGTGTCTGGATAACAGAGTCGTTGCGGACCCATACTTATATGAAGGTTTTGTCTTAAAATCAATCATAGACTAATTCTCTAAAGTGTGTGCACAATACACATTCTTAAGTAACACCCCTATACATCACTTTACTATATCTCTTGTACTTTAGCCAGCATGCACTAATTCAACACAGAATTCGCGTGAGGGATTCCCGTCTTGCTTTACATTTTCGCTTACTGCTTATATCCCTTTTGCCTTAGCGTAATAATATAATATAGTCTATTCTACTTGAGAAGAAGTACGGTGAATTTTTCAAATCGATTCAGTAGTTCCTGAGATTACTCGCAGCAAACGTACAAACTTTTCCCCTATACTAGTGTAGATTGAATTTTAGTTTGGATAGTCAGCCTTAATGGAATATTCTAACATAAAACATATTTTTAGGGACGTACGGGTATAGATGAATGCAATGTCGACGTCGAACGACACAATGCAAAACATTTTGTAAAAACTTTACAAAATATTTTAATTCCAAATCTCCTTTCTTTGCGATCGTCGATTCAAGTAAGTTCAATTTATTTTTCGCCAGAAATCGACAATTGTGCACCTCGCTAGCGGGATGTGCTCTATATTATCGCTTTGCGTGCCAGAGTTAAGTTTCGCAGCTTCACTTATACAAAAAGCTAGAACTATCTGGGTTAATTTCGTACGAATGACGAAATCCATTCATATAGTAACTTTTCAAAGAGAGAAGATTCTGTTCTATAAAATGGAACCTTTTTTTTTACTTATTCAAGTTCATACTGAATCCCAAAATTGTAACTGAAAATCGAGAACTGCGGTTGTCGGTTGGTACGTTCGAACTCTACAGACCGCAATTCTTGAGGGATATATTAAGTTTATTTTTTCTTCGCTTTGGCTTACTGTCAGAATAGAACCCTATTGAAATTCACTGAAAAACGTTCTGTAGTTTAATTGTTATAAGCAAAAGTCGGTTGTATAAAAGTTAATTTTATCATACATTAGCGGGATGTGCACTTTTTATTTTGCCAACGATTTTTAAATGCATAAAAATTTTACATATTTCAGATCGATGAAGTTCTTCAAGAATTTGCATCTAAGTGCTGTGAACACAACGCTGCGCAAACAAACACAATGTCAACTATAATGAATGCCGATGGAATTTATTTAGCGACATATTCTGCTCTTCTTTTAAATTTGAAGCTTATACAATTAGATTATTACAATGCTGACAATAAAACTGCTGTAAGTAAAATAACAATTGAATATTTTAATATAATCAGAGTTAAACTTAGCGAGTTTGACGCCCCGACGAAATTTTTATCCCCCCTCCCGTGTTTTCCTTTCAGGTACGAATATTACATCAAGTCAATCATTAAAAACACATTTTCCATTCTTAATTGTTTTAGTAATTTTACTAGTTTATGAGAACCCTTTATGGAATCAGCTGGCAAAATAGCTATTCGTAAAAATTGAGTAGATCGCGAATAATCACGATATGACTATATTATATTGTGTTGATAGGGTAAAGCAAAACAACTTGCGGGCTGCACACTTTTGGCTTTGCCAAATGTCCATGATTTAAAAAATATAGCCTTTCGCCGCTCCTCCGGGCCTAGTGGCTTGGGCGGTTGCCCAATCTTGACCTCCCATCCTCCCAAAGTCAATACTGTATTTCAATCTAATATTTTCCAATTATTCATCAGATAAAAATTCCACTAACAGAAGATGAATTCGTTGATGAAGTGCACGGAAGCGGAGTATTGGTTTATTTATCAGCCACTTGGTTGTCGGAATTATATCAGCACGTTTTGGCAACGTCGCTTCTGGAGGACAGCGGTTACGACTGCAAAAACAACCAACAATACGCTCTTATTAATTTATTAACAGGTTTGTCGAGTTAAAGCTATTGGGGATATTTTGACATCACATCAAATTAAAAACTTCACAGAACCTTGATTTTATCAAAACTAATGACAGTAATATAAGAGCTAAATTATTTTTATAGTTCTTACGCCTGTTGGCAAATTTTGAAATGAAACTTCTTTACGTACGATAGAGTGAATTGGATTCATGTGGCTGAACGTGTAACGAAACGACGTTACAAAAAACTTGACGAAAAGCTCCACGCTGTGCTGTTGACGTATGGATGTGTGTGTGTACAGTAGACGCGACTAGATCCCCACCAAACGAGTATTAGTGTTTGTAATGACTCATGTGACTAGAAGTTTCACTTCTGTAGTATGTAATCATAGTTCTTTTTTGCAATCAATTGCAACTACATTATCAAATTTACAATATGTATTCATTTTTTCCAAAATATTCTTATGTTTACAAGCAAATGCTGGAGCTTGCGCCATTTTTTCCCTTTTTAGATGTAGGAGGTTTAAGCCCAAATAAGTACTTAACCGAGTGGCAAAAATTAGAACGAGTTCACGGCCCTCAAAAACATGATCAAACGTCAGAATCTGAAGCTGGTATAAAATTATCACGTCGAGTGCTTACCTGCTGTTGGGACTCGATGGTAGTAGTATTGAGTGGAGCATTAACGGAAACGTCTGTTGGGCCACTGGGATCACTCGGTGGAAAGGCTTCCAAACTTGGAATGTTTATTCCAAGACGAGCACGACGAATGCAAGGAAAGAAGAAAGTCAGAGACAATTTGATTGCATCAAGTTTAGATGGATTGCACAAGGTATTGTGAAAACTATAATAATGTAACATTTGGGGTACCTAATTTATATTAATATGCCGCTAACTGACAACATTATGTGGGTTCTTCTTGATTTCAAACTATTTTTTATTCCGCTGACTTAGGTTTGTACTGTATACACCAAATATTAGAGCTAAAATCACCGAGAAACCATGATTGAGATAATCGTCGGTTGTCCTGTTCTATTGCTTCCAGTTTGTATTTTAACTTCTGTATTTGGAAAGAATGTCAGTAAGTAGGTACACACTTCGCGAGGTACTCAGCTAATAAATTATTGTCCAGTATATTGTTTGTATACTATCTCACAGATATACGTTGATTTTGATATTAAAATCCAAATGTATACGTGGATCATGGATAGCCGATGTTACAAGAGTGGAAGAAGAACATTAGAACGCCCGATATCTTGTATGAAATTTTTCCAGGAAATGCGCATATGCATAATTATCGGCAGTAAATAATTCCTCGGCGCGGTGCAAAAATGATAGCTTAGGTATGCGTTCAAGTTCGCTGCGACGCGAACACATCTACAACGCCTGTCTGGGAAATGCTTCCAACAAGATGTCGGACGTTCAGTTCTGACTAAATAGGCACGAGTAGGGACTACGGTGTCGGCTATCACAATATATAAACGACGTGAATAATTAATAATAAATTTTGATTATCATTATCAATAGGCCGCATCTCTCAGTAACATCCTCAGGTTACAATCGCGCAGCAGCAGTATTTTGGCATTATTGTCCTCATCGGCTTGCCAATCATCGAGCAACAAATTACATGCTGCACACGCGCTTTCTCTTGACGTGCTACTGTCGAAAGGGTTGGCTCTCGGCTCGCATAGTTCCGATTGTTGGCCGCACGTGTTTGCCGCTTGCGTGCACGTTGCACGACTCGAACATGCTCTCTTCAGCAAAGCAGGGACACAGCACACGTTGATGGTTGCTCAGCAAAACGCCAACACGGTTGTCACGTCGACTGCAGAACGTTTAAACTTGAGCTTTAATTTATCGTACATGTCTCAAGAAGAAGAAACTTGGTAAGCATTGATCTTTCTTAGGTTTGTTCACAGACCTCTAAACGGTTAAACTTAGACACTTCGATATATAGCTAGATATTACGGTTCGCAGATATACTTGAGGTCGTTTAAAAAAATGCGTTTACTTCTGCCACTAAAGTGAAAATTTAAAAAATATATTAAGTACCTATGTGGCATATCGTTGGAAAGGGCTCACTTCGAAGATACTACCTCACAAAAATTATTTTTTTCATCTTTTTGATGATTTTTTACAGATAATTTATAAAAATGTAGGTACCAAAAAATGTATGCCTTCTCTACCTCCAGTAGGTATATTATAAGTAAAATTTTGAAAAAAATCATGCATTTAAAAAGGTTGGTGACTATTACAGATAAACTATAGCGAAGGTCAGATTTTCACCAGTTTTTGAGATTTAACGCAAAATAAGTCACTAAGATGGTGGTAGCAAAGTGTCGCACGATTCCGTCAAGTGACTAATGAGTCGTGAACGAATGACTCCTTTTATTTTAATTTGTGTTTCCCGCAGATTGTTTTTTATTTATTTATTTTATGACATTTTTCTTTGATATACGGAATCCTCGGCGCATGAAGTAGGTTCGTGATTGACTGTTTTTTATTTGTTATTATTATCAGTGATAAAATATTCCAACGAAGTTGTTTTGTAAAGACACATACGCGTATTTCTAAGTGTACTTCTGGAGTGTGTATTGATGTGCTCTGTAATATTGTTATTTTTGCAGTGTCGATGTCTACAGTTTTTTGCAATCGTCAAACAATTCATTTAGCAGCCAAAATTCTTCATCGAAAGATACCGAGACGACAATAGCGACTATAGTCAATAAAAGTGGAGCACATAACACCAGTCATGGCCTACTTAGTAATGTGGATGCAGCCAAAGTGTGCTGTGTATTATCCCAGGAAGTTGATACTTTGTTTCACGAAGCAGCTCTTAAATTAAATTTACCGATACTCTGCGCCTTTTTGGAAGAACTGTGCAACGCTTCTCAACGTCAGGTAATTCTTTTAGGAAAAATACATTATTTTTTCCTTTAAAAAATAGTTCATGCTGCCCAAATCCAGTTAAGGAGACTAAAGATCAGACAAAAATATAAATTTATGATTATAATTCATGAACGAACACATTTTCAGTTGTTTGCGCGTTCTGAAGAATCGTCTGCTGGAAGGAAACGTCCGAAATGGTGGCGAAAACATTTAATGATATCCGACACCAAAACTGCTGGATTTGCCAGTTCGTCTTCCGAATCTTCTTTACTTTTGCATCGTATCGGGGATGTGACTTTAAAGTGCATTCGAGCCGGTCGACCACTGGTGCACACAATGCGCGTATGGAGTATCGTTGGTCCACACTTAATGGAAGCGGCATGCCATCGTGACCATCATGCCGTTGCCAAAGTGGCCATTACTTGTATTCATGATGCGGTGACGGCCTTACTAAATGAACAGTTAGAATTGCCACATTTCCATTTCAACGAAGCTCTGTTTAAACCCTTTGAAAATCTACTGTGTCTGGAGCTGTGTGACTTAGATATTCAGGTTAGTAGTAAAAGCTTTACCTACATCATTAATTATGCTACTGTAATAGACATCAGTTTTGGGATTATATTTTCTGGGTAGCTTCTTCAACAAGCGGCAAATAGAGCAGCATTATAATATTTAAGATGATAATATAGTTCATCATAGTTTTCAATTTAATATGCTTGCTGGCATAAACACATTTTAGTATGTAAAGTCGACAAAAATATCAAATAGTAAACGGGTAACCTATTTCGTTCTGAAAGGACATGCTGCGTCACCTGACTTTTGCGGATAAAGCCACCCTAAAAACTGACCTAAATTGTAGGGAAACGCTTGATGTCGAGTAATTTTCATATTTATTTTTAGGATCAGATAGTGTCATGTATCTGCGAATTTGTTGAAGCAAATCGAATAGAAATTCGTTCCGGATGGCGACCCTTATTTGGCACTCTACGTGTTGCTAACAGTAATGCAAACAATAATGCAGCTGCTATTTTAGAAGTATTTCAAGTCTTCCTGTCAACTGATAACACTCTGGTTTTCGCTAACGCAGCTTTGGACTACATTCTTTGTCTATTAACTCACATACGTGGCGCTGATAATGACTCTTCCAACGACGTCTTAGAAAATAATGAATCTCCAACACTCTCACCAACAAAAGTTGAATCGGCTCCAATAAATCAAACTGTTAAGTCACCTCCCAAAGCTAAAAATAACATTGAAAATATCTTTCAATTTCTACACAGCTCTGATAAAAGTACAGGCTTCTTTGATATAATTGAAACGAAATCAACTGCGTCTGAGAAAACTCCAAACATTTTATCAAGACAAGTATCACTCGATAAAGAAATTAATTTATGTATTGAATCGTTGAAGTTACTTGAAAACTGTGTTTCAATTTTAGCGGCAATGTATGATATGCCTAAATGCCCACCATTCAATATGGCACATAGAATACAGATTGACACACAACCTCAGCTAGTTGATTCTGTAATTCAAAACATCGATGTAATTCCATTCAATAACGAATCTACTGATGATAACAGCGTCTCTTATAAAATTCTATCAACAGTATCTGATTTAGAACAATGCGTTCAAAATAAATTAACACTGACACACATGGACAAACCCAGTGGTATTTTAAAAATCTGGTATATTTTATTAGAAGGTCTGGCATCGGCTACAATAATTTGTGTGCGCAAAAATCAACCATACGTTCTGGAAACTTTATTCAAACTTCTTCGGGATTTAATTAACTGTCCCGGTAAAGACTTTGGATTGTACTGTATTAATCATTTACTTTTACCGATGGTACAGAACTGGTTGAGGCAAAGTTCGAAGGGATCTAAAATATGTGACAATAGTTTTAAACAGTGTTGCGGCATGGCCAGTGAGTTGGTTGTTGAGTATTTATTCCACATTGAAAATGATACTAAGGAAACGTCGAAATTACACGATGATACAATCAATGATCAGATGGGATTAAAAAAAGAAAATCCAGCTTCTACTTTAGTTTTGAAACAGCTTCTACTGATTTTGGTTGAATGCGTTATACAACCAAATGAAAGTATAGCTAGATTAGGCGCATCGTGTATGCGCCACATTATTCTCTCAAGCGGACACATTCTTTCGCCTAACCAATGGGAAATTGTTGTCACTGCTCTTTATCGAGCTTGCACGATAAGTTTAAATCCATTACAACAACTAACTTTGGCATTTGAACAGAATTCTTATAGTTTTTATGGCGATTTAGCTGTTGTGAAAGTAGCAGCTAGAAAAGATTGTACTGTAAATGAAAATTTAAGGTTGAATCAACTTGCGCAACAGGTATTTTTACTTGCATCTCAAAGAGATGTGATTGGAGAAAATAAATATTGTTCAAGTTGTCAAAACAAAAAATCACCTACTGAACAAAACAAGAAAATATCTGTGGAACAAAACAAGAAAATATTCGAGGAACAAAACAAAACTGTTATTGACAATCAAAATACCAATTTGAATAACTCTAATTCAAAATGTTCCAATTGTGACAAGAAAGATGATATGACGACACAAATAATTATCGATGATAGAAGCTACGTGTTCTTGTTATATCCGAACGAATCGGCCTCATCATTAAATCCCGATATGTACACAGTGCGTGTGCCATTTAGGAGTTTAATTGTTGGAGTATTGGCCCATCAGATGCTAGTACAGACGATTGCCAGTGTGTTGCTACAAAATTTGAGTCACGTGACGCCTATATCGATCATTCTTCGGATGACAAACAACCACAATTTAAGAGGAGCTTTGAAAAATATTGATACTAAACATATCGGAATTTTATTGAAATGCTTGGAAATGTCCAATTTACGTGCCAAAGAATTCGACGGCAGACCAGGGTTGAAATTTCTAACACAAAAAGTTGGAAATCTCGAAAAAGCAGCAAACCTTTACTCTCAAAGCAGTACTTCTGAAATTGTCAGAATTATAATTTTAATTGAATTATGTTTGACCGGTATTGAGAAATATAATTTAGGATGGGATGAAATTAAAAACATTGTGGAAAATAAAGAATTTATTGTTATTAAAGAAACCGATTTAGAATATGTGTACTATTTCTTATGCAAATTGAAATCTCTTTGGGAAGACATGTGCGATTCTTATATAAACTTATCTCTGAATTTTGAAAAGAGCGAGTGCTCTGTGGATAATATTGAAGACTGTATTATGAATGAAAGCGTTAATAATATCACTGAAAAAATTAAAGAGGAACAGCAAAACAATAGTATCCCTGAACCTTTCAAGTTGTCTGATTTCACTAAAAATGATGACTGTTTGACGCCAGTCGACAATGAGCTGGAAAATGAAAGCAAATGTAATTCGGTAAATGATGACCAGGTAGAAGTAAATGATGAAACTGTTGACGGAAGTAATGTCAATGAATTTGTAAAAGATGATGGCGAAGAGACAGACAAAAATCAGAATCCTGAAGAGAAAACCCAAAACAATACCGCTTCTGAAGACAAACCTTTAACAAAACAAAGAACGATGTCAGAATCTTCAGCAAAATCAACTTCATCTGTTGATGAAAACACTCCTACAACTGAACAACAAGTTGAAGCAATGATGGAACAATACAGAAACAGAAAACCACTCCATTTACCAACATCTAATCGAATAAATCCATTCTCCCAATCAACAAATTCTCTTCCACAACCGCAGCCTGTACCGGTGGAAATTCAACAGCAGAGGGCATTGAGTATTCGCAAGGTTAGAATGTTATTGAATATTTGGGTTTACAGTAGTTCGCGTCGTCAGTATTGTGATGAGAGCAGATTTTTACAACTTTGTAAATATCAAATTGACCTATTCATATAAGTTTAGCCACGTTAAGCTTGGCTGCTAGCGTCTATTTCAAACGCAGCTGTGCTAGAGTCAGTAAACTATAATCTACAATAAATTGTTTAATAATTAATTATACGGGTACCTACTAATAAAACAATTTATTACAAATATTTTTTGACTCTGCTATTGGCAGTAAGTAGGTACTGTAGTATAGCTCAAGAGCTTCAAAAACAAGTTCTTTCAAAGTGAACGATTTACTTTGTTATAAAAAAACAAACAAATAAATATTAGTAAAACTTGAAATGATATTTGGATATATTACTTTGGAAAAGCTTCGCACTAAATGATGAATATAATAATATCGTTGCCTATCCAATTGCTGGATTCTCAACTTACGTAATCATTTTTAGTTGTAATTATTTTCACACAAATCAAAGTTGAACTTATTCCTACAATAGGGTACTTACGGATTTTGTTTGTGCTCTATTAATATAACAATAAATTTTAAAGTTTGCTTTCCAGGATATCGAATGCTACAAATCAACGCGCCTGGACACCATGAGCGCGTGTTTAGAACTATTGGAGAGTCTACATCCGGAAAGAATCATCCCTCTGTTTCCTATACTAAGAGCAGGTGCCCAAAGTCTTTTCGCAGCGCCATGTGAACATATACGTCGTACCGCTAGAGTGCTGATTTTAAGAATGGAAGTCGGCGATGTGATGTAAAGAATTAAAAAAAAAATTTACAGTATTATTAATCTCAGTAACTGGTAGATTAGATCAATTAATGTAATCTAATATTATGGGCTTTAAAACTGTAATTAGTTTCAAACGTTAGGCATAGCTGATATTGTCGAATTTAAAAGGATTGGACCAACATTCCAAATAATTATTAGAATCGCAAATATCTGAGAATTTTTAAAAGATTATATTCGTGGAACTTCAAATGAGAATAAATTATCTACCTATAGGCTATAAATCAATGTTATGCTATTATTATCCAATGAATTATATTTTGTTAGTTAATACAGCGACAAAATATTTAATTAAATAATAATAATTTTACTCTCAAAGCACCGGCAAAATAAATTTAAAAAAGTCGAGGTTTATTTTCCTAAGAAAGTTAACAATGATTTTTGTATAGTATTGATAAATTATAAATAATTTTCCGTAAGGAAATGTAGGTAAGTATGGTTATAGGATCGAAAAATCACGTCCGAGATAAGATCAGCTTCTGATTCTACCCTCCAAAGGTAAAGAAAATGGTTCTCCGTATGGCAGCTGTGAAGTCTGTCTGTAGAATGTTTTTCGTTCACAATAACTTCTGTAAAAATACAGTGATTTGAATGATTTTTTTTAAATGTTTGTCACATTTGTCACAGTAACTATTAAGGCGTACTTCAAGCTTACTGATTTTGGTACCATCAAAAACCTGAAAATACACTTCATACTGAATTTTTTTTAATTTATATAAGTAGGTAAGCATTAGTGATGTGCCGGATATCCGTATCCGATCCGTATCCGCGGATATCCGAGGGAAAAAAAAGATCCGTATCCGTATCCGTTAGTTTTTTGGCGGATCTTTTACGGATCTTTTACCTTATCAATTTTCAATTCATAGATAAAATTTTATATATATATAGGTGATTAGGTAATAATGACAAACAGTTAAATTCCATTCAGATTATTTTTTATTTTTTAATATCGTGGTCAATAACTTTTTCCCATAACAGATAGTCTCTTTCCAAAGGTCGATGTACAATATTTAGTATTTACCGCCGCGTACTCTAAGAAAGTTAAGATCCGTATCCGTATCCGTATTCGCGGATCTTGAGACCAAATATCCGTATTCAGATCCGTATCCGCGGATATACATTTTTAACGATCCGGCACATCACTAGTAAGCATCTAATTTATAAGAAGATTAAATTGTGATAATCCTTGGGCTTGGCCTGGGGCACTGGGTAGGTGATTTATGAGTTAACCAACAAATCTAGAAGTTTCTTTGAACTTCAGCTTTTAGGTTATATTAATTAAGAAATGTGAATTGGCCTAATGACCATGGTTTCTCAACTTTTTTCGCGTACGACTAAAATCTGAAGGGCCAGATTACTGCAGTGAGTATTAGTAGCGCAGGTTGAAAACCCCTTTCTTAGGCCTGAGTACATTAGCGCGGTGGGGGTGGCGTTTTTTGAATAGGCCATACTGTTGCGGTGGTGATTTCGTGCAGTTTTTAACTTTCTAGATACATTTTGTAATTCTGCATGAATACAATAACGTTTACTATACGCCGGTACACGCGGTCAAACCCAACAAGTTGTGTCTGACCGCCACCGCGGCGTGCTAGTCAACTAGCATAGTGTCAACGGGTCTTTTGCTGATAAGCAGCGACATATATGCGCGTGTCAATTTGTTCTTTAGTGTTGTGTTCAAACGCTACCGCCACCGCGCTAATGTGCTCAAGCCTAAACAGTAAACTATTATTTTTTGCAAAGGGTAGGGCACCTCATATCATTGATAATTAAATTAATTAATGTTATACGGACTGAGCAAACAATTTCGAAGTTTACTTCAGTCATATTTTTGAAGAAAAAAAACGATACCTACCGTAAGTGCAAGAAGCATTGTATTGTATAGCTATATAGAAAAATTACTTTTAGTAAGTTGTACCTACTTATATTTTTTTAAATAAACAGGGGTGTATCAAAGACAATTTGAAATTTATAAAAGTCAAGAAATCTTTTGTGTAACAATTCCTAGATAGATATGCGACACCCAGACCCCGATTTGTTTCGAGATTACTTATTAAAAATTAAAACACAAGACGTTGACTCAAATGGCTCAATTGTCCGTATAGGTACTTACAACAAATAAATAGGACTACGCCCTCTACAAACTATTTTAGTAATGTCTACTAAACAAAATGTATTAATATATTGAAAGTATACTGGGAATAACTGAAAATAACAAATCATAAAACCACGAAGAAACATTGAGAATAGGTAGATATTAATTAAATTGGAACTTTTTAACCGACTTCATATTTTATTAAATTGGCGCCGATCTCAAAATTTCCTCTTTTTAGTGGCTTTTTTGACGGAGGTTTTTTTTTGTTAAAAAGTTTTTTATTTTTTACTTTTTAGCTTGAACGTTATTAACCGACTTCTGTCTTGATAACTTACGCTGTGTCAAAAACTGACATTTTTCTTAACGGTATTACTATAAAAATATATATGAGCACTGTGGTTGGAATAAAAACAAAATAAAATATAGTTACTTCTTACCACAACAGTTTTATTGATGGATGTACATTTCAAAAGCTAAGCTTTCATCTTCAGCGAACACTACATGAATGAAAGTAGTGTTCGCTGAAGATGAAAGCTTGGCTTTCGAAATGTACATCCATCAATAAAACTGTTGTGGTAAGAAGTAACTATATTTTATTTTGTTGGTATTACTATACGTTACTCACTTTTTATTAAAATCGAGCTACTGAACCGATTTAAGTAAAATTTATATGGGACCACCCCGGAGGTATGCTCTATAGCAGTGTTTTTCAAAGTGTGGGTCGCGACCCCCTGGGGGGTCGCAAAGCCTCTACAAAGGGGTCGCGGAGGGTCGCGAAGCCTCAGTAAAAAAAAATAAAGATCAAAAAGATATTTTTATTAAGAAAATGTTAATTAAAGGACATTTATTGTAGGCTAACACAAATTAACAAAATTAAAAAAATACCCATGAGTCACATTAATGTGAAGTATGCGCCTGTTTTGCGTTTGCGTTTCGCGGTAGGGGGTCCCAAAATATTTTTTCATACTAAGGGGGTCGCGCCATGAAAAAGATTGAAAAACACTGCTCTATAGAAAATAATAATCATCAAAATCGGTTCACAAATACAGGAGAAATCACTGAACATAAATTCATTCATACATAAAAATAAGTAGGTACTTAGAAGTAGTTGAAAAAGCTGTCGCAAGATTTGAATTTTTGAAACAAAGATAGTAACAAATAATCACACAAATATACGGGGTCAAGCTAAATAAAACCGTTTAAAAAACATAGGTCCCGAATATAGAACCTCCTCCTTTTCTGAAGTCGGTTAAAAATTAAAACTTTCTTTTTACAATCTCTTCTGCTATAATGCGTGTTTGTTGTATTGTACTGCATTATTGTAAATTTTGTATAGTACTGTAAATAGGCTTGCCAACCGTAAAAAATGATTTTCCGGGATTTCTTGTACCTACCCAAGGTCTCTAGAAGACCTTGGTACCTATAGAAGCGGAACTTAAAGTTTTTTCGCAGGATATATTATATAAAAATATTTATATCTAGATTTTAATACGCACATCTATACAAAAATTTAACTAATTATGGTGGCAAGTGGATATTCATATTCATTTCATACACAAACGGACACTGAATACGCTAATGACCTAAGTTGTCGACGCGTCTATAATTTACAATTTACGACACTGAATTTCTTACTCGATTCCTAACAGCAGAAATATTTTAAGGAATTGGAATAAGTCTATTGTCTATACTCTATGAAGTACTATGATATTGAGTGTATAAATGAAACCAATTGTCCATTAATTATAAATATTTTAATTAATTGAAATACAGAAGAAAGTAGAAACGTACAACAAAAATTATTTTTGTTCTTCAAAACAAAATAAAAACTGCGTGAATTGTGGTGCGCAACGTGTGCTTGATGAGGATAAAAATATTATAGTCTTACCAATGAAGAAGCTGAGTTAGAGCAAATTTTCATAACTACTCTTTGGTTAGTTTGACTACACTAAGCTTGCATAACGCTGCTGATACATTATTTTTTTGTAGTTAAAAACTGTTTCTATTTTATTTCCGGGACAAACTGCGTCCCGCAAGAATTTTGAATGGGACGACTGAAAATAGCCCTAGAAACGGGACGTGCCGAAAAATCTGGGACAGTTGGCAAGCCTAACTGTACCTAAATGTGTCCATAACCCTATTTTTCCCATATGCCCAAGTCCGTAATACTATTTTTTTCACGAGTTATAACGCCATGATTTCTAGGAATACATAATATTATATCGCGTTATATGAGAAACGATTGTATTTAGATAAGTAACTTTTTAAAATTTAAGTCAACGCAATGCAATTGTTAGCATAGGTAGACAGAAATAGTGTCATCTATTTTAAATGACTGTATAAAATATATCCATAAAAATATTAAATGTAATTCAAAGAAAATATGTTAATAAATGTAATATAAAATGTTAAAACAATGATTTTTTCATGTAAAATTCAAAATCTATCTCATCAACGTAATAATATATTTTAAAATCTAAATAAACTCGAAACCGTTTTTGAAAATTTAGATATAAAATATTCTATGTTTATAAATTTTATTCGACGCGTAATGAATTTTATTCAACTCGTCGCTCGCAACGCTCGTGTAGTAGGAAGATACCTCGAGTAATGTAACTGACGGTGCAATCTTTTTTGATTGTTGCGTAAAATAAACTCTGGGTGACCCATATACTCACAAGAGCTGAATCCAACAGCTGAATCCAACATAATTCGGTTACCGTCAGTGATCGGTGTGTGATTTTTGCGACGCAGGGACGCAGCCAGCATTTTTTTGCAGGGCCCAGGGCTGATTCACACTGATCTAGATCTTCAACCCCATATAACCCAAGACGCCTTGAGTTCCGTAAAAATGACAATATAAAACCACAAGCATTTAACCCCAATAACCATTTGTCTGCTTGGGAAGGATGTGTGATGTACAGCGAGCAAATTTATAATAACACAAACGCGCTAGAACAACACGGTTCACTGTTTAGGAAGCTATTAAATTTTAAGTTGATGCTTAAGTACTGCGTAAAACGCGCAAAAGACGCTTTTTCAAAGCTTGTAATTAAAATGTTTTTCCGCCATCAGCGCGAGCGTGGGATTATGTGGAGTTAAATGCTTGCGGTTTATATTTTCATTTTTACGGAACACAAGGCTTCTTGGGTTGGGGTTGAATGCTTGAGGTTTTATATTTTACGTCTTTAGTTATCGCATGGGCCATAACTTTTAATGCGTGGGCTATGGTTAAAGCTGGGCATGTACTCGAGTAAATTATACTCATAAAAATGTAATTAGTACTACTCATGAGTACATTTATTATTACTGTAAAATACTCATAGGTACTCATGGCTCATGCATTACTTACTATATCCATTATTAAAAAGATTTCAAACAAATTGTGCGCACATGAGCGCCACTTGGTCTGGTGACGCCGCTGGTTACTGCGCTAATCGTGTCAGTTTCATGTCAGGTTTATATGCGTAGAGAACTCAGATAAATAAAAGAACGTCTTGGTAGAGATTAGAGAATATGGCTATTGGTCAAAAAATATTATTTTATTCAACATTTGGGAAAATATTTTTTACAGTGTAGAAATCAAGGAGAGTAAGTTGCAAGTTGCAACTTACATTTCCTCCTTGGACAAAAATGACATCTGGGATTATTTACTGAAAGTTGATCTATCAATAATTTTATAGGAACTGCAAAATTGCACAATATTTAATTGTTTATTGAATATATTTTTGGAAAGATGGAAAAAGATTATAGTATCGTCGATTATTTTTCTGAGCAAAGTAAACATAAATGTGGCTATTGCAAAAAATCGGACACTAACGCAACGTATGGTAAGTCACGACTTTTTCACATAAAAGCATATGAGGTTATATTGTTATTCTGGCTGTCAAGTTAATTTTTTCATTCTGTCTTACTGTGTTAAATTTCATTTACTAATTTTTATTTGCTTTAAAGGTATGTGGGCACAGTTTTTAACAGTTCAAGATTACCAAGATCTCATTGACAGAGGATGGCGAAGATCCGGGAAATATTGTTATAAACCGATAATGGACGTAACGTGTTGTCCAATGTATACAATTAGGTATTATTTGTAAATCAGTTAACTTTTCTAGACCTTTATTTAGTAATGTATATTGTACTCTCTCGACATTTGCAAAAATAATCAATTTCGAATAGAGAATAATTTAATTAATCATTCATTCACGTGTGTTGAATATAATATTCAATACAAAGTTAAAGAAGACATATTTTATTAATAATGAGATAATCCGATTACCGGATTTATTTATATTTTTAAGTGTCATTGCTTTTCAACTGAATTTTTAAATAATAAATAGAGGTAGATTTTTTTTAACACGTCTTCACTATTTCATATGCTAATGGCATAGTACTCAAAAGTTTATAAATTGCAATACAGAGAGAATATTTAGTTTAATACAAAAATTATCAGAATGGTTATAATACAGGCAGATTTCGATACACTATGTCAAAGTCATCTATATATTATAATGTTTTTTTGAAGTTATGCTGCAATAAGTTCCCCCTTCTTGATATCACGCATTGTAGACTCATATACGTTGAACAAATCCCACTTTTTTAATTCACAGATTCGTTTCCCTAATTTGTTTTATGGTATAAAAAACATTATTATGGCGTAATACATAATAAATATTGCAATCATAAACACTATTTAATGATTACGTTTTTAATCCGACGAACATTGTAATCCGCCATTTTTTAACTAGTTGAAGGCATAACGCAAAATTCTTTAATCTGTCGGTTCTATGTATGCCAGGTTCTGTAGTCGTCCAAAAGTACACACTGTGCCGTCTGTCTCGATCTATCTCCTTTACCATGTTATACACTGTAATCCGTCACTTCCACTAATCTGACGTTAGCTTAGTTTTCATGGGTGTGGAATGACGAGCGAGTACTGTACATCGCTCCTTATTATGTCCCAAAAACGATATAATATATTAAGGTTTGTCTTTATTACAAAAATTCTGTGTAATGATGAATTAGAGATAAGATAGTTGTGTTTCTAGTCCCTTATTTACGGTAAGTTTATGGCATTTTTTAAACAGTTTAGAAACTAGAAGTCCACATCAAACAAACAGATGAACATCGGAGCAAAAAGGCTTTGGGCTATGAAGTACAGAGCCATAAAAAAAGTGAATAAAATTATATTTGAAGTACCTACCCTTTCCCCACATGCTGTAAGAAGTGTCTCTGACGCAACTAGGGAATGCAATCTCGATCTCGCGAGATCTCGAGCCATTTTTCGAGATTTAATCTCGTGGGCAGGCAATCTCGTTTTTGAAATCTTGTTCGAGATCTCGACCCGATATGGTCAAGATCTCGAACGAGATTTCAAGAACGAACGCGCTTGAAAAAAAAACTTATAACTTATACGTAATAGTTTTTGACAGTCGCGCTAATTAATTTTATTTGTTTCTCTGCATATATTGTTTTAATTATTGTTTTCTTGAGTGAAATTGACAGTTATTTAACTTATAACAAGCATTAGATGGCTAACAAATTGCAAAGTTAAGTGAATACTGAATATGTTTAAGAACAATTCAAACCAAATGTTCGTGAACGTTACTAATAGTAACTTACCCTATGCTTCCTAACTCCTAAGAAGTTATTTCCAAAATAATTAATTGACATATAGTGTGCTGTGTGAGTTGGAGTATTGCTGTTATATTTTGAAAATAAAATAAAACATTAATTGAATCTTGAAACAAAAAAATCAACGTTTATTTAAGGAAAGTAATGAATAATAATCATCTGCACAGTGCACTACGCAATAAATCACACACGTACACAGTGACACAGTCACACTGTCCCAAGTAAGTAGTTTTCATTTTTAAGTATTTTAGATACAAAATAATACGTTCTTTTTAAAAGTAGGCGGAATCTCGATATTGTCGAGATTTATCGAGATCTCGCCAGACAATCTCGCGAGATCTCGAATTGCCAATCTCGAACCCAAATTTATCTCGCGAGATCTCGAATTGTCAATCTCGGCTCGAGATTGCATTCCCTAGACGCAACCTTATTTATAAACGCGTGATTTTATAAAATCATTACAACAATACTTTTATTTTTTTTTAGGTGTGAAGCATTAAATTTGAAACTCTCCAAATCTCAAAAGAAAATATTGAAACGCGTTAATAAGTTTTTATCTGAAGGTTTTAAAGATAAAGACAATGTTTCCGCATGTTCGTTAGAAAATCGGGAGGATAATGTTAACAGTATGGAAATAGAAAGAACTGTGAATAAAACAATGAATGATATCGATGTATCAAAAATTAAAACAAGCCATTTATACGATGGTGATAGCGATAATATAACTAGTAATAAATCTAACGTAACTGCCGCCTGTATTAGTTCGAATATGAATGCTGAATCGACGTCTTCAACTGGTAACTTTTATATGACTATAGTAGAGCAACAATTTTCTGAACTAATTGGGACAGCGTATATTTCGGACTTTCGATTTGTGGATAACGTCCGAAATAGGGTGTTTTCATATTTCTGGGAACTAGCGCAAAAAACATGTGAGGACGACATAGAATTAAAATTATGTAACCTTAAAGTCATTTACATGCAGGAAATTCCCGCTTAAAACGATTTTGACGTCATAATTCGTAGTTTAATAATAACATGCATTGCTGTCACTTATAATAGGTAGCTACGCTTATGTAATATATTTTTTGCCATACCCACTACAAAATAGCTGCTTTCGATGTATGTATAGCGGCCTTTAATGAGTCATTTAACAGGCAGGTGGGCGGAAAGTGTTTTACTTACCGCACTAGGGCGGTAAGTAACGGTTGCCATATCAACTTCTGTTTATTCGCTCTATATGCCTGCGTGCGCCTGCCATTACTAGGGATGAGCATCGATGAGAAAACATCGATGTTGACCATCGATGTTAACATCGAACCATAACATCGATGTGTGAAAAACATCGATCTCTAAACATCGATGTATTTCGGTGCAAAATATCGATGTTTTAGGAAAAAATCATTTTAAAAAGATAATTGTAGCGTACACATTCTATAGATTATAGAACACTCCTAACCGACTGGTCTTGCCCGCCGGTGTACAGGCTACTCTAGATTTATTTAGATAAAGAGTTAAGAGTGTTCTTAAAAACTTTAAGTGTTGAAAATAAAATTAGCAATTCCGCGTTTATAAAACATCGATGTACGAAAACATCGCTGGTTAACATCGATGTACGACAAACATCATTCCTTTACCATCGATGTCAAAAACATCGAACATCGTCATGGAAACATCGATGTTTTAAAAACATCGACCATCGATGCTCATCCCTAGCCATTACATACTCACGACCTTCATGGCATACTGTAGAAGGAAAAATGGCGACGCAAGTGAACTGTCAACATTTTTTTTAAATGAAGTGAGAAGCTCGTTGTAATATAGTCCATTACACATCTAGATATACAATCTACTATAGTAATAAAACAACTGATATATACGAATTCTGACGTCACAATGTTCATTTGAAATTCACAATTTTAAGCACATTTTCATCAGAAATTAATTATTTAAATATAATACATATTTGTTGGTCGAGTATTTATGTATGATTTACTGTGTATTGAGATGCATTGGACACGAATTCTAGTATATGGAAAACACCCTATTGCGATCGGTAATGATACAGCGTCATTTATTCACGTATGATTCTCAGGGCCGGATTAACCATGTCGGGGCCCCTAGGCAATGCAATTCTCGGGGCTCCTTTTCAGCCGTTTGAAGATGATCAGCTCTTTTCAATTTAATGAAGGGATGTGAGTAGCTTCCAGAGGTCTGATCGACTCTAAATTTGGTGTCCTGTTCTGTTAGTAACAGAACAGGACAGGATACCAAATTATACTTTATAAAAATATCTAGCACTCTTATATCCAAATTTATAAGTTTTGAAATACAGATCAAAATAAAACTTTTTAAATTAAATTCATTCACGGTCGCAAAACTCGCAAATCGCAATTACAAGTCAAGCATTTCAAAACTTTTGTTTATCGTACTGTATTTTGACGCATGCTTTCAGTTGATGAAATATTTCATAATATTTACAGAACAGAACCATCTAGTATCAAGTAGTAGAACTAATAATATGGATGCGTCACGTAGCGTATTGTATATGATTCATACAATTCACTATGTAACGCATCCATATTATTAGTTCTACTACTCGATACTAGATGGTTCTGTTCTGTAAATATTATGAAGTATTTTATCGACTGACAGCATGCGTCGAAAAAAAGCAATAATACCTATGGTCAATTTTCCAATTAAATTTTCACTCTATGAAACATTTTTAATTTCTTTTGTGCGCGCGCGGGGCCCCTAGCCGATGCGGGGCCCCTAGGCAGTTGCCTATTCTACCTAATGGTTAATCCGGCCCTGATGATTCTGATCGGTTCGATGCTCCACTGTATTTATTTTTCTATTACAGTCATGACTTGAAGGAGGCCGTCCCGCTTTTTTTTTTATCGCACCATCAGAGCTCGTATAAATATCTAAAAGTTGTGAGGAAACGTAGTTTAAATCGTCAATAATAAAAGCGCACCTAAAACTAACTATACCATTAGCATAACTTTGCTGCTTTGCACATAGACATAGAAATCTAGACACGTAGTACAAGCGAGTGGGGTAGTTGCTGTTAAGGGGGGGTGTGCCCACATTCTATTACTCGATTCAGTTGCGCAAGCGCTGTACGAGCAATTGAGCATGCGCAAAGACATGGCTAATAGAACGTGGGCACATGCATAGCATGGACATGTCCATAAGACAGGCATGCACCCTCCCCTGAATGACTCCCCCTCCTCGTCTAAAGTGGTACTTTATACTTCGTCCCTATAGATTCCTATGTCCATGACTTTGCATAACAAGGTTGGAATGGGGATCTAAAGTAATGTAACCTCAATTGTCTGCCTCCTTCTGATGCAAAGATACTAATGCCACGCAGGTTGACCACTTTCTGGAAAAGCTAGGGAATTTTACTGGTCAGGGAAATGTCAGGGAATTTTGGTGGAACTGTGGAAGTCAGGGATTTTTGTGAAAAAAACGGTCAAGTATGTGTCGGAGTTGCGCACCAAGGGTTCAGTACCTACATTGAACAAATTTTGTCGACCAACTTAACATTGGTACCTGGCGCCATACAAAATCTTTGGTCGGAAATTTTTCTGAAACGTAAACATAAATTATTTATTTCTGTATATTTGTTGCGTACCTACGTAAAGTCAGAGAAAAAACTAAAAAATCACTTGGAAAACCGGAAAAAGTCAGGGAAATTTGTTCTAGAATCTAGAGAACACAGGTCACCCTAAATGTGGGATACTGCCGTTATCGGTTGGTAAATCTAAGATATGTAAATATACATAACGAATAAGACCAAACAAATGAACGCCTGATTCACACGTGTTTCTCAACGTCATCCATTTGTTTACCGTGTGACGTTGAAACACCGCTATTGGCTAGAGCCATAATGCGTCACATCAGTGCCAAAAGTTAATGTGTAAAATAAACTTTTAATTTCAATCTCATAAAATTGTGATTTTCTTCTGCCTAATCATTCTCAAGCATGTTAAAATGTATCTTAGCGAAGTAATAATGACTGGATTATATCAGGAACGTGAATTTTCATTTAGCGGGACGGCCCCATTGCCAGCTTTCATTTTGTATTATTCTTGTTATTAGTGAAAGTTTGAGAAAGAGTGAAATTTCTTCCATGGTGCATTAACAGTCCTTTGCGTCGTACTTTTTATCTTCAGATGTAACAAAAAAAATACATTTTTTTCTCATGCAAATAATGAACTTATAAAATTTAAGTATATGAAGCGACTATTTTTTCAAAAGAAGTGAATATCCAATCAATAAATATTATTAAAATATTTTAGAAACATCGTGTATACATGATATATACAGGGTGAGTTCGACCACTCGTATCAGTCGTTTTTTTCGAAAACGGTTAGTCGTAGAGAGTTGTGTCAAAAATTTGTATTATAAAAGCCCTAATAAAGATTCGAATGGTGATAATTTATTTTTCCGGGAAGGTCGGCTTCCCTATTAGTTTGCTCCAGAATGTCCAGAACTCCGGAATTATAAATGTAACGATAGGTCGAAAGTGGTATTGTTGAAAAGATCTTTAAAAAATTAGCAATTTTTGTATGGATTTTTTTTTATTACTGCCACGCCTGTTAAGTAATATTTGTTTGAAATTACTAAATTAAAATGTCATAATAACGAACTTTTTAAAAGTCCGCATTTAAAATCTAGTTACCTATCTATCGATCATTAAACACTGAAGAAGTACACTCACAGTGTAACCAGAAGAGCTCAGTAGTATGTATTAAAGAGTAAATGGAAGACAGTTTGAACACTTGTGACAATGTCTAAGGTTGCTAGATTTTTAATGCCGACTTTGATCGTTATTATGAAACTTTGATTTAATAATTTCAAACGATTGTTACTTAACAGGGGTGGCAGTAATTAAATAATTTTTCCTACAAAACTTGCCTATTTTTAAAAGAGATTTTCAACAGCACCACTTTCAACCTATCGTGCTTTCTAAAATTCTGGAGTTTTGAACATATAATAATTTATATTTATACTTATAGAAATTTACAGGGGTCGCAGTAATAAAAAAAATTTTCCTACAAAACTTGCTTATTTTTTAAAGATCTTTTCAACAATACCACTTTCGACCTATCGTTACATTTATAATTCCGGAGTTCTGGACATTCTGGAGCAAACTAATAGGGAAGCCGACCGTCCCAGAAAAAACGAATTATCACCATTCGATTCTTTATTAGGGCTTTTATAATACAAATTTTTGACACAACTCTCTACGACTAACCGTTTTCGAAAAAAACGACTGATACGGGTGGTCGAAATCACCCTGTATAATATCTCCGAAACGGTAACAGATAGGTATCAAAAAATTGTTATAAACTTTTTTGTTCCTTATTTTATTTACAACAGAAAAGATCCTTACCAAAATTTGCCTAGAACCAACTTCAAACGAGTTACAGAGACAAAAAAAAATTATTTTTGTCATATAGGCCGTCCCCCAAAAATTGGGTAAAACACCTGGGTAATATCTGATTGTGTGACTCATGAGCTATCCATCCCACGTAGTCACACTATTTCTTAATTCAAAATCTCACTGGTTAGGAAATATTTACTCATGCCCCTGCACTAATATGTCAATGCATGCAAGTAGGTAGTGACCAAAGACATAGAAATCTAGGGATGTAGTACAAGCGAGTGTGACGGTTGCTGTTAAGGGGGGGGGGGGGGTGAGGAAGCAAGTGTGTCCACATTCTATTGGTCGCTTCAGTTGCGCAAGCGCTCTACGAGCAATTGAGCATGCGCAAAGACGCGGACGATTTCATCTGGCGCAATTGAGATGCGGCCAATAGAACGTGGGCACATGCATAAGATAGGCAGGCACCCTCCCCTGAATGGCTTCCCCCCTTCGTCTAAAGTGGTATTTTATACTTCGTCCCTATAGATTCCTATGTCCATGGTAGTGACAAATTAAAATATTACAGTTGGCATATTGATATGTAATACATGTATATCACTTTCAGATTCATCCACTGTAACATTTCAAAGTAATAGTGAAAAAAAATGTTCCTTCAAACCAGGTAAAATATTTGTTCAACACCCGCATGAAATATGTAATTTCGTGGCTCTACTGAGGGTGGGCGAAATAACGAATTCCCTGACTGTTGACGTAGAGAGTGGGCGAAATAGCATTTCGCCCACGCTCATTACGGGGAACGTTTACGCAATCAATCAGGTCACCCATTATTTCGCCCACGCTCAGCAGAGCCACGAAATGACATATTTCGTGCGGTAGTTGAACAAAATATTGTGTGCGACTATTGGTCGAAAGAGGAGATTCCTCCCACTAGTCGCACAATATACTATTTATAAATTTTTATTTCTATGCTAGTTATTAAATTTAATACCTATTGTTTTTATTCTAGGACAAGGTCCTGATGCAACAAAACCGCCATGTAAAAAAGCCAAATTAATGAGACTAGAAAGGAAACGGCAAAAACTAGAGGCCGCTGGATTGACTGTTGACGAAATTAAAACCTCTACACAAAACAAACAAGAATGTAAAACATTAGAGCAATTTATTTCTGATATTCCTGAAGTGACGAATCATAAATTGAAGGTAATATTATTATATTCCACATATATTTTGATATTATGATTATTCTTTTGCCTTGTAGTCGGGTGTTTTCGGTTTCCTTCGACTTTTTTTACTTACAAAAGTATATTATTGGCATGCGCTGTAACTAATATTTCCAAAAATTAATCTAAAACAGAATATAATATTATTACAAGGAAGATTGTTGATTGTATTTAATACAAGCTGAAATGCTCATTCTTCTCGCGTCCTCCCTTTAAAAACAGCCACCCCCAATTAAGATTCTAATATAGCCTAATTTATAAATTAAATCGTTTTTACAATTTAAAACAAGTTTTGTAAAAATCGGTTCAGCCGTTTTTTTCATGCTACCCGAACAAGTAGAATTACAATAATATTTGTACAAAATTGTAATGAATTTTTGAAAAGTAGAAACTGTTCATTCAGCACAATGGTTTTTAAAATGTATAATTTTCAATCTGGAAAATTTATCCGCGTTTTTGTGACCTGACAAAGTTATCGATTATGATAAATTTGAAAACTGACATTTTCATTTTAAATTTGTTTTCTTTCAATTCTATTTTCTAACGATCAAAGTAGAAGATAATTAGCTATTTTTAAAATGAATTGTTCCAAATTTTACACAAAAAAAATGTACAAATTTTAGTTCAATTTCAAATTTGTTGTTACACGCTTTTAGATTATTAGAGGTTATGTATTGCGCCAAATTCACAGTAGATTTAATTACGTCACAAAAAGGCGGAAATCAAACATTTGTTTCAAATATATCCGAATTCATATTCTTTAAACGTTTAATACTTGTATATTCTCTTTATATACTTCATTAATTCAGAGTTTAAACAACTTCATTAAATGTAAATATGAATAACTTTCTATACAGGTTACTTTAATACGAACTGATTCCGAATCAGAAGAATGGTTACGAACTTCAAAAGAATCGTTTGCAGTCTATCGTAAATACCAAATGAGTATTCACAAAGATCCGGCAGACAAATGTACAGAAAGACAGTTTACAAGATTCTTAGTCGATTCACCCTTACAGGTATTATATTATCTGGTCAAATAAAATTTATCGTAGCAAAATATAGCAAGGCAAAAGAATACTCTTCACTGATAATTTATTAACATGTACACAATTTACTTGTTTAACAAAACTAATTAACTATGTATTAATATTATAGCTTGAATTTAAACGTATAACGGTTTCTGAACCAACATTTAAACAAAGTGCTGAGCTATTTGCTAAATATCAAAGGATTGTTCATAAAGATCCTGCCGAAGAATGCGATGAAGATAGTTATAAAGATTTTTTAGTAGAAACACCTTTGCAGGTAATTTAGACGAGTATTGTTTTGCCTTGTTGATTTTTTATTTGTTCCTAAAATGAAAATATATGCATTTGTAAATGAGTAGAGCGCACCATCATAATTTAATGCAGTTAGGCCAAGTGTCACATTTATGAAGTAATTATCAGGGAGGACAGTGTGGTGTAATGGTTAGCGTAGCGGCCTTTGGATCACACTGTCGTGGGTTCGAATCCCACCTCCGCTCATGGATGTTTTGTGATGTCATTAAGTTTTAAGAGAATTGTTATTTAATGTATTTAAGACGCTAATGACCTAAGTTGTCGACGCGTCTATAATCTACAATACATAAATAAAAGTTATTATCAGAGATGTTGCGGATGTCTTATATCGGCGTCGGAGTTTTTTTAATAGATTATATTGAAATCAGATTTAAAATGACAAATAGATTTTTTTTGCTATTTTTTTATACAAGTGAAGTGGTAACTAAATAAATGTAATTTTTTTAAACTTTTTTAAGCATTTATTTTGTCCAAATCAAATTATACTATTTATTCAAAAAGGTAAACGGGAGCCACCGCAAGCAACAGTCTATGTTGAGCAATCGTTATAATTATTTTGGATACAGACTCGGATGTGAAAAAGTATCGGATTATCCATAGAATCGGAATCAGAGCTCCGTAACATCCCTGGTAATTTTTAAAAATTGTCGACGAAAATATAAGCAAATTCACTTAGCGGAATTTAATCAGATTTTTTGAAATTTAAGGAGTAAACATGTTTTAAAGATGTACTGTCTTTTGACAGCTAACCTGTTTTGATTAGTTCTGATTTTAGTCGTCAGGTAGCGTAATAATGATTAAGGTTGAGTTTAGCAGCACAATTTTAAATTTTCTAAATTGTTCTGTAAGTACATATTTTTAAAATATTTTTATTTCAGCCGTTTTATTCTCAGAATGGACCACCTCATGGTTATGGTTCATTCCATCAACAGTATTGGTTGGATGGGAACTTAATTGCTGTGGGTGTTATCGATATATTACCCAAATGTGTTAGTTCAGTGTACTTCTTCTATGATCCGGATTATGGTAATTTGTCCCTTGGAACTTATGGCTCCCTCAGGTAAATCATTTTTTAATAGATGTGTTTTGAATTGGGGCACTTTATTAATGTTCAATAAATATCTTGAACACTGCCGGGATAGTTCTCAAAAAATAAATGTTCTGATATTAAGCAACACTAAAAAAAAATTTATAAAGAGACGTGTCGATCGCAATCTACCAGTTATGGTGTTGGCCCGGGAACTAGAGGGCTACCATATTTTTATTCATCAGATAGCGCTAGTGGGAAGTGAGGTATACATCAAATGCTTACATTTTTAACTTCCCATTGGAAGTTATTGTAATGGGTCCGAAAATCGAAATCAAAAAGGAAAAAAAATTTTTATGTTTCAAGGTCACTACACTATTTTTACACTACTTTTAGAAAGATGTCTGTGTGTGTGTGTGTGTACGTACGTACGTATGTGTCCATTTCTTTCTAAGACGAAATCTCGAGAATGAAAAATGATATCGACTACGTTAGGGTGCCAATCGACGCGTATTAACGTAAATATGATCTGAAAGAAATTTTTTCAAAATCGGTTCAGCCGTTCTTTTTTCTTAACCAAATAACCTATTTTTACACAATATCTCGCGAATAAAAAATTATATCGACTTCGTGTTAACGTCATTTTGATCCGACATAAATTTTATAAAAATCGGTTCAGCCGTTTTTTTTTTTTTTTAATTATTGTTAAAAATAATTAATAATTATGTTTTAATGATTAAAATGATTATATTTCTGTGTAATATCTAATTTAATTATTATTATTAAATATTTATCAAACTGGGAAGTTCGTCGTGTGGACCTCAAGGGTCGCACTTTAGTCCTAATAAACGACCCACCTCACGGCTTGTTTATTTGTCAAATGGCGCTGGTGAAAAGGGTATGCCTAAGGTTTAAAGTGGTTTAGAGATTAACAGTTTGTGTTTAGACATTCTTCATTTGTCCATTATTAAGGAATAAATATTAAAATAAATACAAAATTGCGATTTGGCCGTTAAATGATTGAATGACTGATACTTTACTTGCTATTGGCGTCATCAGGTAGCGGAAAATATAAACAACACTGACATTTAAATAACAAAAGTGGCAAGTTAAATCTTGTAACTTTATACCTCATTTGCCAGTGGCGCTATCAAGTGATAGAAAAAAGCCTGGTAGCCCTCATTGCGCTAAAATGCCGGGTCGAAATTCATTTTAGTTCTTAGACCAACATTGTGTGGCGTTGGCTACCACATTAATTGGTTCCATGTTTATGAATTTTTTTCCACAAGTATCAGCTATCCAGTTAGTATGAAGGTTTAAGCGCAGCTGTTTAAAAAGTACACTTTTTTAAATTCTTGTTTGTAATTAATAGGAAGGATATAAGAACGGAAAAGTTGGTTTACATTATTTGTTTTAATATGACAAATAATGTGCATTGTTTAAAATTATCTTTGATATGTGAGATGACCCTTTTCCAACTTAGAATAACTCTTCGAAAACTGGTCACAACGTTTCTGAATACAACAAATATTTAAAAACAATTATGTTTGTAAATCGGTTGATAAATACTCTTTTTTATTTTTCAGAGAACTTGAGTTTACAAGACATTTGCATCAAATAGTACCTGAGATAGAATATTATTATATGGGTTATTATATACATTCTTGTCCAAAGATGCGGTACAAAGCAAATTTGGTTCCGTCATTTTTGCTCTGCCCCGAAACGTATAATTGGTTTTCAGCCGAGAAATGTATTCCTAAACTGAATTTGAGTCCGTACAGTAGATTTAACGAAGATCCGGATGCGGTCGATGTTTATCGTTGCAACCAGGAAGACATTAATAGAGTACTGATTTTATACGATTACACGGTTATGCTTTACAGCCATTTTAAACAGCGTTATTCGCATGATGATGATGAAATACTTGAATATGCTAATTTAGTCGGCAAAAAATGTGCGTTTCGTATGTTTATGTATAAAGATTGATAGATTTTATGTCAGTTTTATTTATGATTTACCATAAAAGCGATTTTATCTAAATTTTTGCAATATTTAAAATGTATTTTATTTATAGACCAGTGACTGCAATAAAACGTGTATGAATACCAAAACGATTGATTTCTGTAAAATTTAAATTTAGTTCCATTAGTCAAAATACAGTCGAACTTCGATTACTCGAATTTTTGATAGCTCGAACAAAATTGGTTGGCAATAGCGTCAAGAGTGAAAATTAATATTATTTGATAACTCGAATTTCTTTTGTGGCAAGTCATGGTTCGAGTTATCGAAGTATTCGCAGATCTGGGAGCAAATAATCCCTATTCGCGGATCTGATTTTTATGCGATCTAACACATCACTCAAAGATTCATACAAACTGTTACTGAAAAATTTAATTTTGCATTAGAAAACTTTACTGTTTAGTGATAAAATTTTAACGAACGAATGAATCTAAATTATAAACGTTCGACGGGTAGTCTATTTCAAAGTACAAACATGTATGAAAACTCCACGTTGCTATTTATAATAATAATAATTGCCTTTATTAGGGCGGAGTTCAGCCATGCTGCTCTTCCACTTAACCCAAAAGATACAGAAATACAACGTCGTAGCGCTAGTGTTTTCAATGCTAATAAATATAGTGATACTCATTTTGTTAAACAGAGATGGCGTCACAGCAATAAACGCTGGTTAAAATATGTTCTAATTTTATCTTTTTCTTTTGGAGGGACACTTTTTAACCGCTGAGGAACATCTAGTAGTATGTCGGTGGTTATTGTACAGACTACACTTTTTTTTAAATAAAAGGCATTTCGAATTGTAAAAAATCTCTTAATAATCATTCATACAAGATATTTTTCTGTTAATGTTTCATAAGATTGCGAAATAAAAAAATTCTGGATAAAATCAGCGACATGATAACTTTGAAAAGTACAATGCCGTACCTATCTTGATGTATTTTACTTATGTTAAAACCCTTGCATGTATGTATTATATATAAAAAAATTTCAGAGGTTCTCGATTGCGCTCTATATGAAACCATCTAAAGCTGGGGTACAGCGGGATTCGGCAAACCTTGAGTTGCTCGAGGTTCGTACTTGTGGACTTGCGGTCGTTCGAATTCCGACCTCGCATCATTCCCACGCCGCGTGGCTTGGCAAATCTCGAGTAGACCCGAACATTTCCAGACGTTCTTTCCAGTTTCATTCACTACACTACACTTTACAATTTACAATAGACTGGGAACAGCACCACACGAGCCGTACAGAGACTTGTCATCCGTCGACCCACAAGCCTTTGATGCATTTACCGCCATTTCACGGAAGGGTCGAGCCACTCCAAGTCACCTCGAGCAATGAGTCTTTACGTTCTCACGGCAGGAGGTATGATAAACGCCAGACCAGGCTCGCCAAGCCACTCGTCTGGCGACCGTGGCTTAAAGAAAACCGAAAAAATATCGAAAATATAGCATTTGACCTTCTTTGGATGGTTTCACATAGGCGCCAATCGAGTACCTTTGGGAATTTTTGGTATGTGATGCAATTGGAGGCTAATTTGGAGCCTTAACGACATCCTTGCTTTCTGTATTACTGTTACTACTTTTTCAATTGGGGTTTTCAAGATGCAACAATAAATGATGGCAGTTTTCATAGATACTTCGTTATGAAAGACTCATCAATACTTTTGAAGAAATCTAAGTATAAAAAAAATTGTGTGTCGTGGCACTCGGAGGAAGTGTAACTTCTTACGCATTACTCAAAGGCTACACTGTAAAATTTAGTTCACTTATAAGACCGTGCAGTTTACAAATCTAAGTAGAGTAGCCATATTAAACAGATTAGGACCTATAGGAGAGTGTGGAATCTATTTAACCCTTTAACGTTCACATACAAACGCCAAGAGTTACGATTCAAGACTTTACTGTGTTACCAACAAGTCTTGAATCCGTCCGGCAAACATTCTCAAAAAAATATCCTGTATGACGTATGTAATACATTTAACATACAAATATCATTTGATCATAATTTTTGATTACTGACTATATTTTTTAAAGTAATGATTATTTTTAATAGATTAGTTTTTTTTTATTGTACATAGTAACTAGATAAAAAAAATTTTATGTAAGCGTGTTATTGAAAATGCAGAATTCTATGAAGTTATGAATTTGTTCAGCTGAAAACGGAAAGTTAGAAAATTGTTGTAATAATAAACTATTTTAGTACTTTTAAATATTGATATAATTTGAACGCTGAGGCTAAATAAATTTATAGATAAATTTAATAATAATATACAGGGTGGCACATCTTAAACAATGAGTGAAATATCTCATAAACAGTACAAACCATAAAAAAATGTTTTATTCAAAAGTTATAGAGTGTCAAGGGGGACAGAAGACTGTGATATCAGATTTAACATAGGTGGTGCTGTGAAAGTCAGGCGAAGGTCAGCTTCGATTTTTTAATTGTAACAGTGCATTTTAATTCCAGAACACAATACAGTATTTAGTAAACAGTAAATTATTATGGTACATATCAATTACAGTTAATAAATATTGAGATATTTACAAGTTAAATAGCAAATTTAATTTGTCAATTCGGTTCTTTCGTGAATTGACTTCAAGCCAAGAAGGCCGGTGCGTAATATCATGGCTATCTGCTATGTCATAATTTATCTAATTGTCGTTCATTTTGGCTGTTATTTAATTTCTAAATATCTCAATATTTATTAACTTTAGCTGATATGTACCTTAATAATTTACTGTTCACTATTACATAGTGTATCGTATTCTGGAATAAAAATGCACTGTTACAATTAAAAAATCGAGGCTGACCTTCGCCTGACCTTCACAGCACACCACCTATGTTAAATCTGATATCACAGTCTTCTGTCCCCCTTGACACTATAACTTTTCTAAAAAACACTTTTTTATGGTTTGTACCGTTTACGAGATATTTCACTGCATCGTTTAAGATGTGCCACCCTGTATATCTCAATTGAATTTTAATTTACAAGGCTTTTGAAATAAAAACATTTGAGAAAATAGTTAATTTGTGTGGCTTGTAAATTATATACAGGGTGTAATAAGAAAAGTCCGCTGCTTTAAGGAGCGATTGGTAATGCTAAAAGAAACAATTGTTAATAAATCCATATCCAATTCGCAAAGTTTCTTAATTGAATTTAATAAATCCAATTGTGTACGTTGCTTGTCATTAGTAAATATCAGGACCACTTGATAATTGAACATCACCATTCACCCTCTAAAGTAATGGACATCTTTTAGTGGAACTTCTTTATGCACGGTAGAGTGAATTGGATTCATGTGGCTGAACATGTAATAAAAAGACGTTACAAAACGCTGTGTACAGTTAACGTTACTAGAAGTTTCCCTTTTTTTTTTTTGTTATATCCTGTATTTACTCGATTGCTCTATTTTTTAAACTTAATGACATTTATACAAGATGTTTATTTTCAAGCCGAACATTAAGCCGGAAACACACTTTCGACACGGTACGAACTAGCGTACTAAAAGTGTGGTCTTCAATTTTAGATGTCTTTTTATGGATCTCTATCACACATGCTATATGGTACGGTATAGCCGACACAGTATGCTGACATCACACAAAACGCGTGTCTCAGCGTGTTGTTGAAATGTGGAAACCCACACTTTTATCACACATGTGCTCGGTATGGAAGCAATTTTATACAAAATTGTGTGCGTTTGTTTATTTGGTTTTTGTGGTTTCTCTGGTACCAATACTTTCAAAATCTTTTTGCATCCTAAAATACATATGAAATCTGTATGGATCAGATTCCAATTCTTGAACAAGACAATGAAATTTACCTAATGATTCTCTTTTCGTTGATCTCATGTACCCATAAAGCCCTATGACTAATATTTGTAAACATACTGCCGCCTTTTCTAGTTCTTCTTCCCAATCAGAAGATTCAGTACTGCGGGCACATTCCATATTATAAAACTAAACTTACAAGTTTCTTGAACTAAAACAAAAACCAACAAAAAAAACTTACTCAGTTGACGCATGGGGTATGAATCGTGTCGTTTGCAATATGTGTGTTTTTAAACTCAAATTTGTACGACGGCAGCGCGTACCGTGTCGACAGGGCCGGATTAACCATTAGGCAGAGTAGGCAACTGCCTAGGGGCCCCGCATCGGCTAGGGGCCCCGCGCGCGCACAAAAGAAATTGAAAATGTTTCGTAGAGTGAAAATTTAATTGGAAAATTTGTATCCTCAATGACAATAGGTATTATTGCTTTTTTTTGACACATGCTGTCAGTTGATGAAATACTTCATACTTACAGAACAGAACCATCTAGTATCGAGTAGTAGAGCTAATAATATGGATGCGTTACGTAGCGTATTGTATGAATCATACGTAACGCATCCATATTATTAGAACAGGACAGGATACCAAATTTAGAGTCGATCAGACCTCTGAAAGTTACTCACATCCCTTCATCAACTTGAAAAGAGCTGATCATCTTCAAACGGCTGAAAAGGGGGCCCGAGAATTGCATTGCTTAGGGGCCCCGATATGGTTAATCTGGCCCTGCGTGTCGATAGTGTGTTCCCCGCTTTATTGTCAATTTACAATTAGAAAATGCCAGAGTGTGGCTTTATTCACACAAAAAATCAAATATTATTATATATATTACCTAGCAGTACACGCTTTGTCATCTGCCATTCGCGGATGAAACCAGAAACAATTTTTGAATGTACATATTTATATTAGTAGATATATTATGCTCATATGTTCAGCTCAGAAATAAACGGCTTGTATGCCATTGTTTCACAAGAATATAAGCTTAAAAGAGTTGTGTTTGGTTTAATGCTCATGTAAAATTGGAACGGCATTTTTTTTAAACTATGCGTGCAGTATGGGTGCTTTCCATTTACCCGACTCTCAGCGACTTGGAATCAATTCATGTCAACTGCCAAATGGAAAAGCGCAATAAATTCGCAATTAACCGCGTATTTTGCCCCTACTCTTTACGTTGAAACTTCGTAGAATGATATTTTTACGTTCCTTGATGAAGATATCGAAGACCTGCCAGGTCGCCAGTGGTTACTTTCGTAACAAAATCTGTTTGAAGTTTTGAAAACTGTCACTTTACAACTACAGAGAAGAAATAATTGTTTATAAGAATATCGGACCTATAGTTTTTGACAAACATAAGAAAAATGGCAACGTTAAATTCTTTTAGATTGTGCGCAAGAAGTCTAGCCATCATTTTAAAAATCAGTTCCAAAAAATTCATTGGCTCTTAGGCTATTAGAGGCAGTACTCCAAAACACAGCTCAGTATTTTGTGATATTTTATTGCTGATTTATACCTACTTTGTCATTGTATTTGTAAACCTTACAAATATTAAATAAAAATATTGACATTGAATTCGTAATGATTAAAAAAAATACTGCTTAAAGTTAACGAAGCAGCCCAGTGTAACATAGAAAATCGTTGAATTTTTTTACTGACACATTCTGATTTTTTGGCGATCATTTGGACTGACAAGGCACCAGCCTTCCGGGCATTTATCCAGTTGCCTGCTAGTTAATGGGCGCTGAAGAATATCTCACCTGGATGGCTAAGGCCGGAGCTGCTTGGGCCTACATTTATTGATCTTTCCACACTGGTTTTCTTTTTTCAGCGAAACTTTTAATACCTTCTTGGCCATTAGGTAAATTAATATTGTCAACCATAACTTTTTCTCCTAACTGATATGCATTTTTGATGTCTGTACACATTTGTTTATAATAAAACTTTTTACCTAAAGCGATAACTTCTCGACTTTTGGAACAAATTGCATTTGTGACAATTTCAATTTCATTGTTGAGTTGATCTGAAGGTACAACTCGACTTATAAGTCCTGTATTTAAGGCTTTATCTGCTGAAATTGGAAGCCCTGTCAACAACATATCCATCGCAGTCATTTTTGGTACGCAACGACCTACTGCTATCCCTGGAGTCGAGCAAAATATACCAAAATTGGCTCCCGGTGTTGAAAATGTGCTTATATCGGACGCTACTGCCATGTCGCACTGGGCAACTAATTGACAACCTGCTGCCGCTGCTAATCCATCGACCTTAAATTGTTAAAAATTATGGTCTTAAACCCAAAAACAAATTTTTATTGTTGAGTTTATTCGCTCAATCATCATAAAATCACAACATTTTTGAGATTTTATGTTTTTCACTTATTGCCAATCGTTATAATTTGAAGTCATTTCAGAGAGCCTAGACTTAATCTAGAGAAAACATTTTTATCTAGAATTCGCTGATTTAATAATAAAAGCTTGTACCAAAAGCAAGCCCACTGTATCTGCTATAGATGAAGAACTACCGATAATAGGCACTACCAACAGTTATCGATAATCAGCAATTAAACTATCAATTAATATCGATAGTTTCAAAATTTTGTGAATGAACTAAAGGAGTTATTTTAGTAAATTACTGTTTGAAATAGAAATTTAATACAAAACTTTTATTTCAACAGTTTTCATTAATTTTGTGCGGAAATTTGGTAAATAAATATACAGGATGTTAAAAAACAAGTGTGTAATATTTGTAGGGCATACAGTAGAGACCAAAATAAGTGGAAAAGTTCAAATAAAGAGGTGTCTTAAAATTAACCGTTTCAGAGAGATGACTTTCATTTATTTATTTTTATTATTTTTTTACAATATCAGTCTTTAGTAACAAAACACTTGAATTAATTGGGAAATGTTTTAGACCTGAAGTAAATATTCGGAATGTCCCCCATCGTTTTCAACACATGCATTATACCTCCAAATAAATGAACCGCAAACTCTTTCAAGAATTCCCAATATTCATCAAATAGTTTGGCAAGCCTACTATAGTTTTGCGATGAATTATGTCCACGAATCAAACCGGGATAAAAAAAATAAAAACCGACCATATCTCTGAAATTGTTAATTTTAGCATATCTGTTTATTAGGACTTTTCGACTCATTTTGGTTTCTACTGTATGCCCTACAGATATTATACATTTGTTTTTTAACACCCTGTATAATTCAACGTCATAGACACTAATGACATCAGTTGTCAACAATCTTTCGAATTCAAAATCTAATAATAATAATAATAGAAAAAGTTTTAAATGACATGATTATTTATGTACAGACCAGTTATTGTTATATCATATCCGTAAATATTATTTAATTATCTGATGTAACATAGACATACCTTAGCGATAATTGGTACAGGAGACTCTAGAATTGAAATCATAAGCTTGGTGCAAATTTTAAATATTTCTTCATGATATGACCGACCTTTTGTGTCATCCAATTCTTTTAAATCGTGACCAGCTGAGAAAACTTTTCCAACTGCAGATATAATAATACAGCGTAAGGAAGGATCATTTTCATTTGATTTTATATATTTTATTAAATCATTTAACATTGCTAGAGACAATGCATTTCTGCAATAAGAAATAAATTTATCAATGACAAACTAATTGCAATTATACTTCTATATTATGTTACCTTGTTTTAGTGTGACACATTGTAATTTCTCGAATCCCACCTTTTTCAATAATATTTGTCAACTTTGTTTCATAAAGCGCAGAAGCTGCAGTTGAATAATATACGTTGTTTGAATGTGACAGTGTAGAAATTATCTGTAATAATTAATATTAAATTGATTTGTTGTAAATGATTTATAAAAATACGTACCTGCTTTGTAAGTCTGCAAATATCTTTTCCTTTGTTAAACATTTTGTATTTCTAATAATTCTTTAGTCTTTGACACAAATTAATATTATTAATTTATCAATTAATAGATAACCTCAAAAGTAAATAAACATAATCTTGTGATAAATGTGTAGGCACGTGCATAAACCAGCCAATGGGATTGCGTGATTAACGAACTGCCACTGTCAAATCGTCGCCAAGGCAACAAAATTAAAACAACAAAAAGTACCTGCTATGGCTGAAATGAGTGAAGGTGAGTTAATTCTGCACTGATATTTATATTAACATTTATAACATTTATCTGTCATAACTGCCTTAGAGTTGCTGCTTAACACTTATAACAATGCTTCTTGTATTTGCTTTAATAGTTTAATTAATATATTAATTGTTATTTCCAGTAGCGTATCTAAATTTAGTTTCATATGGCGTGTAGCACATGCTGGATATACCAACCTCTTCAAAATTTTAAGATGTACTTAAGTGTTTTTTTGCAGTGTTTTGTGAGCTATTTTAAGATGATTTTGTCTGTCTATTTCCTGGTTTTCTTTTTCGTTTCTGGAACGTTTTTATATTCAGTATAGTTTGTTGGGTAACCGTGATGTGTAATTTCAGTGTTTCGTAACGAAGTTTAGTTTAAATTTTTTCTGTATTACATTTACACAGATCTGACGTTCGACTTGTTTTGCGGTTGTGTATCATTGTTGACTATAAATGGATTGTTATCCGTGGGTTTACGTTCTACCTGCGCTTTTATTTTAATAGATTAATCAGTGAATCTCAACAATTCTACGTTAAAAATAGTTAAATTTATAATTAAACGCGCAACGCTCAACTTATTTTTGCTTATTTATAATTTTTATTTAATAATTACTTATATGCTTTTTCCATTCATAATATTATGTTTCTGATCTTACTATTTATTCGACCTTGAATTTTATAAAGACATTTATCATCTCTCGGTGTTATACCTAGCTATTTACCTTCAGATCGTTTAAAATAATTAAATAATTATCATTATCAATAATTGTGAAATGTCATTGCCAAAATGTCATTCAAACATTTCCAAGGAAATGCGCGATATTAGTATCTCTGATAGGATTAGTGACTATTTTTCCGCTGCCCCAATATGCACGCCTACACCTTGCACTCCTACTTAATACGTTACAATGATGTATAGATTAAATATATTAGACCTTACCACCTGGCAACTGAACTTAGACCGTTGTTATAAACTTATAACACACAGTTGATTTCATCAATAGATATAAATAAAATTGTAACGGGGACTTCTAGTTCTGTCTGTAATTTCGTGTAATTTTCGAGTATTTTGTACGACATCGGAAGAATGCGTTTCCAGAATTGTTGTATGTCTGTCTGTACCGGAATCACTTGAAAATGGCTGGAATGGTTTTGATGAAACGTGGTACACTATCCAGATTCTAGGTAGATTTGGTATCCACACGAGTGTAGAGTTTTTACTCGGTTACGCACAGGTTAAAATACAATTTCCATAAAAAATAACATTATGTAATGCAGGCGAACATGCGCATTGCGCAAACAGGCTTTTTGGCGGAAGACAAATTTGAATTTGAAACGTATTTTTTTAGGCACTTGAAATTTCAAAACAAAAGAAAAAAATATTACTAATTGGTATATTTTAGTGTATGGCAAAGGCAAAAAAAATCATGCAAATTTTCTGGTCTGCGTAAATTTGTTCAAAAATCGACTATTATTTATTTACATTTCATTCTGTTTCACAAATTTGCTGTTAAAGTTGTTTATAATCTACAAAAGTTATGTAACTTACGATGATTTTGTTATTTTTGTCAACTTTGTTCGATTTAGTGTTCCTTTATACCTTGTATTTATTTGCATCAATATGTTGATCATGTTTAAATATTTACTAACGTTGACCAGATGTGTTTATCTGTCAACATACTCATGTTATCGTATAATCGTCTGATATCAATCAGTAAATCAAAATGACAGTCGTTGACATGGAGATATCAACGATCGATCAAATACAAAACTTTTGAAACCTTTTATTTTAAGTATCACTAATTGTTTTCCGATTAAGTATCTTCTTCTTGATTACGTAGGTAAATATTTACATTCTAAAATTATTCATGGGTAATTTTTTTTAACTGAGATTTATGTCATCCCAAAATTTCTTTAATTTGAATTCAGTTCAGTAGTTTCCAAAACAAAAAAATATTTTGGGTGTCTTGATTCTGTTTTTAATTTTTATATTCACAAATATCTAAAGGTCGGCTGTTAAAATGTTTTATAGCGGATGGAAAGGTCGCGAAAAATAGTAGATAATGTATGGCTCTCGTTAACTAAAAACCTGTAATTTACTAAACTGTATATAAAGGCTGTTTCATAAATGTTTTACTGAAAACAAAAACCATATTATACAGCTTAAATTAAAGATTGATTAAAATAATGGACAGATAAATAATAGTTACGACTGGGCGCTCGCCGGGGAATTACCAAAACTCAGTACAACTAATATTAATAACTAGCGGGTCCGTCCGGCTTCGCCCTGGTGCTAAGAATTTCTGATTTAACCCCCCCCCCCCCCGCGCGAGAAATTTTCCCCCTGCGAAGCAAAGTCGGGCTTATGGTGTTAATAATATTAGTAGTATTCCGCCTATACGCTAAAATGCAAAATAATCTCAGAGTTATTTTTTGTTACTAATATAGCCTATATCACTCATGTGTAGTTTTCTATTAGTGAAAGAATTTTTAGAATCAGTTCAGTGGCTCCAGAGATAAAAATTTATGATTTATTACCCCCCACCCCCTCGTGAGAAATTCTCCCCCTGCGAAGCGAAGTCGCCTATTGTTGTTCTCGCTTCGTGTACTTGTCTACAGTTTATAATATTAGTATAGATAGTAAAAAAATCCTACACCCGCGTTTTACCCCCTTTGTGGTTGAATTTAAAAAAAACTCGAATAGCCTATAACCTTCTTCAATAAACGAACTATCTAACAAACAAACATACACACAAACAAACTCTTCAGCTTTATTATACTATAGTATAGAATATAGATAATTAATATTATTGTAACGAGAATCAAGCAAAACAAAATTTTATTCGACTTTTTCTATTTTATTTTAGATGACTAGCATTTTTTTGGCCCGACCTTAATTACACTTTTTATGCTTAAATCCGCATTTAAAAATTTTTTTTTTCGTTATGGCTTTTTGATTTCAAAATGTACCTGTAAATTAGTAGCAATAATTTTTGCATGTCTCACACAAATCCTGTAATAGTAGATTACCAAAATTTATAATAGAATACCATCAAAAATAAAAAAACTCGGGTCGCAGTGCCAAACCCTGCCGACAATATAGTGTATTTGCTAATACATCAGGCATTGTGGCATTATTATGTGAACTTAAGTTTGTTTTTTGACAAAATAAAAAATTTAACCCCTTAATACGTCCCTTAAAATAATTAAATTTTTCTAAATTTCAATATTAGACATGGATTTTATCAGTACACGCAATTAAATACACCCTTCCATAAGTAAATCCGTATCAACAAACTAGTGTTTTCATAAAATTTGAAAGTCCGGTCCTGTCGGGCCGATTTTATTAAAATTTTAGCAGCACATTTTAATCTTTACTAAAGAGTTAAATTTCAATTTTGAAACGATTCTGACAAATTTTTCGGTATTTTTGGGCCCAAAAACTTTTTGGAACCCCTAAATACAACCCTGAAAATGGTCCGATCGGGCCCATTTTAAATAGGCTTCTTGCGGTGATGGGTTCCAATGTGTGTACCAAATTTCGTTTCAATCGATTAAGTCTGTCGAGAGTTATCGTGTACACATATATATATATATAAACATTTTCAAAAATGGTGCCAAAGTGTTCAGGAGGCTATGAAACGTTGAGAAATTTTGGTCCGACCCCTAGGTCCCGCCATCCGACCGACGCCAATAGTGTATGTGCCATATTATGGCAAATACACTAAAAACCAACCGCTGGGTATTTAAAAAAAATTAAAGAACATGCTGTAGCTGTGTGATCGAAGTCACTATAATATTAAAGATTTCTTGTAACCTTTTTTGTATTGAGGATTTTCTACGTACAAAACAGAAAAAATAAATATTCTATTCTATACTACTTTTTATCCCGGTCGATTAAGTATAGTTCCCGAGGGATATGATTAAACTTTATTTTCTGTTTGTTACTTTATTACTACTCCAAAAGGGGATAACCTATTTGAATGAAATGTTACATACAGAGAGAGTAGAGACTAGTAATTCGTAAGCTCAATTTTTTTCTCTCCGCCTATACAGGGTGTTCCGTAAAGAATGCGCCAAAAAGACAAAAGTAATCCTACATTCTAGACATAAAAATAATAAGATTTAACCCAACTTGCCTTATAAAATTCGAGAAAAAATGGGGGCATAAATGTGTTCCAAATAGTCTGCAACTAGCGCCTTCTTTTTAGAAACTCAAATCTGTTTAAATTTTATTTTATGTATACCAATTTTCAACTAGATATCTCAAAAACGGTTCGATTTATTTAAAGAAACTCAAATATAAAATCTAACTTTAACACCCTGTATATCCAAAACGAACGACATTTTTATAAGGCAAGTTGCGTTAAATCTTATTATTTTCATGTCTAGAATATAGGTTTACTTTTTGGCGCATTCTTTACGAAACACCCTGTATAATTAATTTTTTTTAAAGACGTTTCTATGCGTCCACGCGGGTGGAGCAGCGGGCAAAAGATAGTAATATAAAGAAAATTACATGGTCGTAACTCGTAGGGGTCTCCAAAATGAAATACTTAATAGTATCTTGCCTAATAATTATTCAAATTTCTGTCGCTACTGCAGCTGGCTTATATTGATTTTTAGTGTATAATTTCAGATGTTCATAGATATTTTGTAAAACAGTAAACAATAGTGCATTTATAGATTTATCAGAGATCGACTTGTGTCTTGTGTTATTAACTATTGTCACAGCTATTGTGTTTTGTATTAGCCTTGAGACGATAGAATTAATAACGTAAACAATTGGTTTTTGTACAGTGTGTTCGAGAACTTTGCATCTTTATTAATTTTGGATGCGCATTACGATGAAATTTTGGGTATAGAATTTCTTAATTCTATCTTGTCTTGGTGTTATTAAAAATGGATACTTCATCGTTGTTTTCACCTGTTGTGTTTACTTTACATGTTGAGTTGTCTGTAGTCTAGCAGTGGTGTTTGGAATATTGACTCTCGAATGTAGTGGTTTTTCAGTGACAGAATGCTTTAAGGGAGAAAGTCGATCGTTTGAAAATGTGTCACTGTGTGAGTAATGTCTACTCAGTCCGCCGCGATAGTGGAAAGTTTAGGGTTAAAATCCCTACGGTGACATAGGTTTGAATTAATGAATTTTTCCTGATTACAGAATTGTGTTACATCATTGTTCTTTACAACAGGTGTTTCAAATACTGTTTGCAGTCATTATGCATTCATTTAATTATATAGATCGTCTAATTCACTTAAAAAAGTAAATAAACTGTTCCTCAATAAAAACTAAAGTGCCTTTTTGAATTACGTCGTGTTTATAGATTTGAAGATTTTGCTGTTTCACGGACTATTCGACATTTTTTTATAAATTAAATAGTGACCTTTAAAAATTTTGGCCGGAAAGCTATAGTGATAATATTATAACGAAGGATAATAAAGAAATTATTAAATGAATATAGCTCAGTCAATGAGTGCTCTAAAAAGGGGTCTAGCCGGAAAGTCAATAAGCGCAAAAACCGACTTCGGGAATTTGTTTGAACTGGTTAATAAAAACCATATTAAAAGTCCTTGACCCTCGGGTGGGCGCAAGAGGGGGGGAGGTGCACTTCAAAGGTCCCTTTTTTTGGTTTTTCGGGTAAGTATATATCTCGAAAACAGTTGGTCCTACGAAAAAATACATTGCATGAAAATTGTAGCTGACAAAATTTACTACATTTTCTATATTGAGGTTTTTTTTCTATCTTCAACCATTAACGAATAACGAGTTACGTACGCTTCTGAAAACCGCTATTTTTCGAAAGAAAAACATTTTGTGCACCACATTTTTTTGCTGAACTTTTCTCTCTAGCGCCTCAACCTTTCAATTTACAAAAAAAAGTTGTAGAGAATTAAATTTCTTTCAAAATGGTATATCCGTTTCCATTTTATCTTAACTTGATCCAAAGTTTTCAGAAGCCTGTAACTCGTTAACGGTTGGAGATAGGAAAAACCTCAAATAAGTATAGAAAATGTAGGAAATTTTGTCAGCTACAATTTTCATGCATGGAATTTTTCGTAGGATCAACTGTTTTCGAGTTATCCGCGAAAAACCAAAAAAAGGGACCTTTGAAGTGCTCCCCCCCCCCTCTTGCGCCCAACCGAGGATCAAGGACTTTTAATATGTTTTTTTTATTAACCAGCCCAAACAAAGTCCCGAAGTCGGTTTTGGCGCTTATTGACTTTCCGGCTAGGATCATTCGTTGACTAGACTAATAGAGAGAAAATTAACTTACACTACCATAAGTATACTTACCTACTTAAATTCTAAAATTCAAGATTTATTTGTAAATGAAAATAAAATCGAATATTGTTATACATAATTTTTCGGAATGATACAAAATGAAGTTCCAAATGCTTAGCTCTTAAACATACAGTTAAATGGTGTATTACAGTATTTCATTAAACAAAAACTGTTATTTGTGCCCACACCTTCAATGTTTTTATTAGGAGAAAGGCTGCATCCTACTCATTTTTTAACCCACGAACACATACTTGCCGAATATTTAAGAATGGCAACTTGTTGGAATTTATACTACTTAATATTAGACGGGAATTTGCAATGTTGTAACTGTCTCAACTGTCTCTTATATGCTATATAGCTTCTAGTAAAGCCTCCTTCCTTGCAATAACATTACCTAAACGTTGATGACCTCAGCTATCGAGCGTCTATAATCTACAATCTGTCTGTCTGTCTCTTCCTTGCAATGGAATATCAAAGAGAGATTTGTAAAAATTAGGCTCTTATAGGCTATAGCTTGTAGATAGAGTTTCTGCTTTATGATGGAAATGAAAGGGAATTACGAAAAATGTAGGCCCTTAGCAGTGGCGGATTTAAGATTTGGAGGCCCCAATTGACGCAGTCTTACTTTGAAACTTTAGTGCAATTTTTAGTTTTTCGAGGTCCTTGCGATTTTGAAAAGCTCCCATCTACGGATAATAATTAGTATCGATCAGTCTCTAATCTTGCGTTATTTCAATGGTATACTAAAGCCACGCAGCGTCACCGCACGTTTAAAAAACGCATGCGTGAACCAGGTCTTATATTTAAGTGACAGAAAGAACATGCAGATGAGGTGGTCGAGAACAGGTGTATCTACCCTAAGTGCATGCCTGTGTTTATTATTAATTTTTCTTCACAAAATAATTAACCGAGTCGATATAATGTTCCGTCTGCGACAACGTCAGAGAAAGATGTGATTGGTTTATAACCCCAAGGACGTCTTGTTCATAGTTCATTAATTACATAACACGGACGCATTTTTTCTAAAAATAATCTGTTTGCTTGTGTGACGTGGTGTGCGAATGAATGCCGAATATAGATATAAATTATGCGTGAATATGCAATGGACAGAGAAACATGTTTAATGTACGGAACGCGTCACGGAAAATCGTATCGGCTGTTTCAAAAAGATTTGGCTGTAATCGTAAACATATAAATTATATTTTAAAAAAACTAAAAAACACGCTTTAATGAACTAAAAAGTAAAAAATAATTAATTTTATTGTAAAAAAGCGTGGGGTAGTATGAAAATATGGTACAAAGCACCCCACGCTTTTTTACAATAAAATTAATTATTTTTTACTTTTTAGTTCATTAAAGCGTGTTTTTTAGTTTTTTTAAAATATAATTTATTTTTATTTTTTTAGTCCTGGAGATCCTGGTCAGGATAATGGGACAAACTTATGGAATTATTGTAATGTAATCGGTCCTTGATAAGTGTGCAAAGTTTCAGTTCAATCTGAAGTTTTTTGCTTTTTTTTTTTTAGTCCTGGAGATCCTGGTCAGGATAATGGGACAAACTTATTGAATTATTGTATTGTCGTCGGTCCTTGATAAGTGTGCAAAGTTTAAACTAAATCTGACCGTTCAAAGTTGGTCAAAATCAAGTTCAAAGAAGTCGGTTACAAACTGACAAGCCCGCAAACATACAGGTGAAGCTAATATAAGCGTGTTAAAAATAGATTTGAATCATACATACGCTTATATTTTCATACACCCAGAACTAAGAAACTATTACATATTTATACCTAAAGAATTCTATTTTTTTAAACGAAAAACCGACATGATAGCGATAGATAGATCAAGAAAGAAAGAGATATAACGCAATGAACAACTGACGCACTATTTATGAACTACATAACGTCCTTAGTAATTTCCCCTGCCATTAGCTATGGTTGGTTATGCAAAGTAGGTAGTCAAGAAGTTTCACTTCTACACTGTGGTTTTACATGGGTCTTACGCACATACTAGTTTTTTTTTGTAATCTATGTATCCTTAGTCACATATCCCACTTTTCGTTATGAGTATAGTTTTTTTTGACAATTTTTGAAGTGAAACTTCTTTAGGCACGATAGGTAGGAGTGATTCCGATCGACAGTGTAAGGAAAAATCGAGACTGCATTGTTTTTTGTGTATGTGAACGAGAGAGGGCGAGAAAGTAGACTGGTGAGTGGGAGAGAGAGAGTTTCACTTCTATTAACGTGTGGTATTAGCATACACTCTTCTTTTCCTAGAGGACAGTATGGCTCAGTTGGTAGCGTCGCGGCCTCTGAATCAGACTGTCGTGGGTTCGAGTCCCACCTCTGCTCATGGATGTTTTGTGATGTTATTTAGTTTTAAGTGATATATGTAAATTTGTTGTATTTAAGACGCTAATGACCTACGTTGTCGACGCGTCTATAATCCACAATAAATAAATAAATCTTCTTTTCCTGAAAATGCATCCAGTCCTGTCTTTACAATAAGGGCACGTTCCCGGGACGTCAGAGGTATTACTGTATACTTTACAGGAAAACTTTTACGATGCTTCCAACAGCTATAAGTTTTTGAAATTCAAAGGCAAATAATACCGTTGATGGTACGGAACTCTCGCATTTTGCTGTGCTTTGTGCCATTTAGTGAACATTAAAGAATGAATGAATGCTCGTGTCAAATTCTCTTTAATATTGTATAAACATAATATTCATGCTTCCCTAATATCGTGCACCAAATCTGAACCCAATAAATTGAAATAAGGGCATTTGCAAAGGGGCAACTATACTTTTGGCGCAACACTGATTAAGGCCAATATTTGCATTTCAAACATGACCATAATATATTATGTTTCTTGATATCATTGACACTACAGCCCAGGGTGGGCCATGTCCTTCCTCCGGAGAATTTTCCAATCGGCCCTATTACTGACTTTCCTTTTCCTATTATTTATTTGATCCTTTGCCACTGAGTTTTTTTTTCTCCTAATTTCAATCATCATCTACGGATCACCATTTCTCTATATCATAGAGTTTTTTCAACTTCTCCTATTATGTTCTTCTATTGTCCTGGTCCACACAATCACCCCATCGCAATGTAAGTCTTCCTTGTTTCCTTTTTCCCTCGGGCTTGGCGGTGAAAATCTTTTTTGCCGGTCTGTCATCGTTCATCTGTATGACATGCCTCGCCCACTTTAGTTGGCTTACCAATTGTAAAATTGTAAAAAAACAGTTTGATAAAATGTTTGAGAAACAGATAAAAATAAATGGTACGTCTCCAGCGCACTGACTTTCTCGCTCAACTGCATCGACCGTGGATTTTCATTCATGACTATTCTTTCTAAACTTTTTCGAGACAATTAATGAATATCTATTTGACATAAATCATTTTTAACCCCCGATGCAAAAAGAAGGGTGTTATAAGTTTGAAGCCTTTGTCTCTCTCTCTCTCTCTCTCTCTCTCTCTCTGTGACATCGTAGCTCCAAAACGGATTTCAATGTGGGTTTTTTGGTTTGAAAGCTTGTATTTGCGAGATGGTTCTTAGGTATGTTTGATTGAAATCGGTTCAGCATTTTCCAAGATCTTTAACTCTCATCACAGTTTGTGTAGAAATCTCGGCCACTACCTATATAACAGCCTAGAGTAGAAACTTCGAGTTAGAGCTCAAATATTGACGCGTCTGTAATTTTTTAGAGCTCAAATATTCAGTTTTTGATTAGTTCAAAAAGTATGAAATAAAAACTAAATTTAAAAAGTCCCGACGCTAAAAAGCAAACCTTGGCTTTAGAAAATAAGAAATAAATAATTTCTACTATATTATCTGGCCCGACGCACCGACTATTTCTTCGTTTGGATGAAATATTAATTCATAAATGCGTCGGGACCGCTGAGGCATTGGTATTTTTGTCATTTTACAGTGGTCCCCGACTCATTTATGAATTAAATATTTCATCCAAACGAAGAAATAGTCGGTGCGTCGGGTGGTTTTTGAAATTTTAAATTTAATTTTTGCCTTATATGATATTAAGTACCTATACATATAAATATATAAATTTGTCATTGAAATTCGCGTCTGACATTAAGGTCGAAGCCCTCTATTGGGCTTAGTCGCGAACTACCCGAGGAGGTCGTTGCAACGGAACAAAGCGTTGAATGAAGGTAAAAGTGCACAAAATATATGTTTTTCACGAATGACAGTTTACAAAGGTAAGCATAATGCTAAAAGATATTGTTCAGTTTTCACTTCAAGTTTTGTAATAAATAATTCTGTCGCAATACGACTTTTAACCGTTGTTTGTTTACATTAGCTTACATGTGATTTGTATTAAATAGTTTCAGAAATGCCTTACATGTGTTCAAATCCTTGTTGCCGAAATACTTCGACAGCATTTTCCTATCACAAATTTCCTGAAAATAGTGAATTGAGGAAGCTATAGATGGGTTTAACTGAAATAAGACTTATAACAGAAAGCACTCTTTTGTACAGTGATCATTCAGATGCTAATGACCTCTGTTGTCGATCGTCTATAATTTACAGGATGGATGGATTGTGGATTGTAGACGCTCGACAACAGAGGTCATTAGCGTCTGACTATAATTTACAATTCATTCATTCATGCAGTGATCATTTTAACGGCAATGATTTTTTTCCGCGTCGTAAGTTCCTATTGCAACATTTGTGCTGACATAACAAAACATTTTTAGTGAAATTTAATTTCGATATTTTCAGCCAGACGCCAATGACCTCTGTTGTCGAGCGTCTATAATTCACAATTCATTCAAAAGTCGTATTACGACAGAATTATTTATTACAAAACTTCAAGTGAACACTGAACAGTATCTTTTTGCAATATGCTTACATTTGTATACTGTCATTCGTGAAAAACATATATTTTGTGCACTTTTACCTTCACTCAACGCTTTGTTCCGTTGCTACGACCTCCTCGGGTAGTTCGCGACTAAGCCCAATAGAGGGCTTCGACCTTAATGTCAGACGCGAATTGCACATCTGAGTGCGTTGTTTGTTCTGTGAATGAATGAATATTAATAATTATAATTTAGTAATAATTATTATCTCTGCTTCTCTCCTTGACCTAACACGACTGCGTCTGCCGCCCATAAGACAACCAGACGGTGGCGACCGATCAGAGAAACTAAGTGCTATTGTGTAACGAATGTGCCCGTGCAATCGACTGTTGTCGAGCGTCTGTAAATATCTGATATACAGTCGACTTTTTGGTTCCCTAAAAAAATGTAAATAGCCAAATAGGACATAACATGTGCGATGCAATTATTAATTTCTAAGAGAGCGTGTATTAAGGTGTAAGCTTGGACAGTGTTTGCTGTTGTCAAAGTCCAATTGTTTTAATTAGGTGGTATGTTTTGACTGTGCAATCACGCTGTCATTAAAAAAATTGGAACAGAGGTCCCTGCGTGCTTTGAAATTACACATTCAATGCAAATCAACGGTACCCGATGGTACTAGTTGGCAGTGTGGCGCTTTTGGTGGGTATACCCTAGAGCAGGGGTCGGCAACCTGCGGCTCTTATGATGTCAAGATGCGGCTCTCCAGTTCCATGCGCAAATATTAATAATTATATTATTTTATTTTCAAAACTCATAAAAAATATTATACTGCAAAAAAAACTTTAAACAGGATAAAAACACTCAACAGAGAACAGTGAGAATAGGTGGAGTAGAGAGTATACGGACAGCTGACATTTTTTAAATGTGGCAACACTGTTCTGTTTGTTTAGTTATAATTCTAAGCAAATACCATAATATTGAAATAAAAATGTTATTGGCTCTTTAAAAACTGGGAAATTTTGTAAATTGTAACTTTTGGCTCTTCCGTCTCAAAAGGTTGCCGACCCCTGCGCTAGAGCCTTGGCAAACCGAGGGCGTCTTTGTGCATGCTCAATTGCTCGTACAGCGCTTGCGTAACTGACGCGACCAATGGAATGTGAGCACACTTGCTTCCTCACCCCCCCTCCTTAACAGCAACCATCACATTCGCTTGTACTATGTCCCTAGATTTCTATGTCTATGGACCTACTGGTGTTAATACAATCAAGACCAATAAACAACAGTGTTTACATGTTTCTTTGATTAGAGTTTAGTGTCAGACGCGTTTTTTTTTTAATATTCATGTCAGTGCTGTACGAACTACGAATGTTGACATGATAATGAGTATTATGACTGATTTCGCAAACTTAATAGTAATAATATTTTGTGAAGTGAAAGCGATGCTAGTGTTGCAATGAAAACTGAAATTTTTTATCTTTTTGCTATTAACGTCCAATGTCTCATACTGAGGTGGCATTTTAGAAATATTAGATGTAACGGAAATAGTCGGAAGTGGTTGACATGTGAAACAAAACCGCATGTATAACTATTAGATCGATTGGTCAGTATTAAAGGGGTGGCAGATCACCCTAAACGTGTCATGTACCCGACGAAATTTATATTATTAGTTCAAGGTTCAAATTAGAGGGAAAAGCTTGCTCGCCTAGGTGTTTATATCGTTCTGCAAGGAGGCTAATACCGACATTTTGTTTTGCAAATTAAAATATATGCTTAAAACAGTCGCCGTAACAACATATTAAAATTTGAACCTTGAACTAATAACATACATTTCGTTGGGTACATGATATGTTTAGGGTGATCTGCCACCCCTTTAATACTGACCAATCGATCTGCAAATATTATAATGGCATTATTGGGTCATCGACAAGCTATACAAACAATTTCGGCCTTGAAGCAATAATAATTGTGACCATTTTTTTTTATTACATGTTGGGGGCGGTCTACACCCTTCCGATACCGCTATCTAGCAAAATCTCTTACTCATGGCACTTTAATATGCCTCCCTCAACATCTTCACAAAAATAAGGCCTTGAATAAATAACACAAAACAATTGTCACTATCTCTCGGTCTATATGTTAAGGTCTCAGATACAGTAAGCCAGGTGGCCGTGCGGAAAAGTATAAGTCTACCGACAAGTACAAACGCCAAGCCTAGATTTGAATCCCGAAGGCTTTTAATGTTTTTTTTTTAATGAAAATATATAGGTCTTGGATAACAAGTTAACATATAAAAAATAAATTTACAATAATTATTTTATTTGTTATATTTTATAAGATAAATAAAAGTGGATGTATTCATTTCCATGACAACGAATACAAATTATTATTTGTGTTTAACGGTGTTCACTCATCTGTTCGTACCCGCGATACAGACATACTCATTTTTTTTTAAATTAAGATTTATGGACAACCGTCTGATTATAATAACAAATGAATTCCTGAAAATATGTCGTGCGTAGTTAATTTTTTTCAGAAAAGAGTCAAGGATAAAGGTACATAATAGTGTTTTTATTTTAACTTGAACTGCGTACATAAAATTGAAAATAGAACTAACCGCAAAATAAAAAAAAAGAGTTTTGTGTTCAATTTTAACTAAGGTTTATTTAATTTTTTCTTCAGTTACACAGTAGGCACCTTTTTTTTCCCATTGAGATAGTGAGCTCCATTTTTGCATAGATCTTTTTAGTGTTCCGTATTCCGTCAGTGATGGATTTAGGCCTAGGCCCGCGAGGCCCGGGCCTAGGGCGGCAACATTTGAGGGGCGGCAAAATTAAGAAGGCGCCTGAACCCAAACATTTTTCCCGGGCGCTGGAAAGTCAAAATTGTTTAAGTTTTCCGTCAACTGTGAGATTAAATTTTATTATTTTCTCTCTCACTGTTACACTGTGGAAAAATAACTAATATGTGGAAAAAAATAACTCATAATATAATTTTGACAATCACTTTTACATAGAAAAAAAGGGCGGCACATCGGCAAGGGCCTAGGGCGGCATCGAACCTAAATCCGCCACTGTATTCCGTACCAGAACATTTATGGAGTCACCTCGGTGTCCGACTGTCCGTCTGTCACTGCCTTTTTTTCAGAGACCGTTTGACATAGAAAGTTGAAAATTGGCATACGTGTAAAGAAGTAGTGGCCCAATTGCAAAGTTGAATTTCATATTGGGGGGGGGGGGGGCAATTTTGCGAGGTGGAAGAGTGGGCAAAAAACATTTTTTTTCAGCGTCAAAGTGTTGGGTATCGAATGAAAGCGTGTAAGATGCGAGTCCAAAAATATATTATTTATTTATTTATTGTCAACTTTTGTTAGAATTTTTCCAAAAATATCTTTACAATCGCTGTTGGCTGTTGCCCCTCACGATCTCATAAAATATAGCTCAGAAAAATCTAAAAAAATCAAGAATATAATCAGCATTGCATTTCATAATAGTATATTGTGTAACTAATGTGCTAAATACATCTTTATACGTCAGGCGCGATATTTTCAGCACGAGTAGTAGGAGAGCGCTCACGAGCCTTGGCGAGTGAGCATCGCGAGCCGAATACGAGTGCTGATGTTTTTAGCACGAGTAGTAGGCGAGCGCACACGAGCCTTGGCGAGTGTGCATCGCGAGCCGCATACGAGTGCTGAAAATATCGCGCCTGACGCATAAAGATTTAGCACACGTGTTGCACACTATACTTTATATAACACATGCATGGTTTTAGAATTTAATTGAAAAAAAAAAAAAAGTTACATAATGGTTCATTATGTAACTAGTTACATAATGGTTCATTATGCAACTGTTTTTTCATTATAGCACTGAAAAGCGTTACATAATGGTCACTAGTCAATAAACGTCTATTTAAGGTTCGCAAAACAGATACGAAAAAACACTAAAAGCGTGCATGTGTTATATAAAATAGTTTTCGGTACATTACAAAAAAAAATATTCTGAATAATACGGATTATGGAACACTAAACACGCACCTGACCCGTTTTTTTTTTCACGAGCTGATCAAAACGGTTGATCGATTGAAATATGTAAATACACTTTTTAAGAGCCACCGCTATCTGCCCTTTGCGAGACAATCTGTTATATAGAGAAAAAAAAATCATTAATGGTTATTACAAAAATCCTTTCATTTTTTGCAGGTCAAACAAACGTGGAACCACTTCCTCCAGAACGACTGGAGTTATCGCCATGCGGCATATGTGGACGTACTTTTGGACCGCAAGCTTTAGGTAAGCACGAACGTGTATGTGAGAAGCAGGCTTCCAAACGAAGAAAACCCTTTAACTCGTTAGCTCAACGTGTGGCCGGTACCGACCTTGCACCATTTCATATGAAATCGTACTTAAAACCAAAACAACAACAGCAGGCAGTGTCGACAGTAAACGAAAAGGTATCGATCACCAAATCAGTTAAACAGCAACAGTCTATCGAAGAGATGGTTATTCAACCGAAATTTGAAGAACCTAAATCAGGTAGGTGTTAAGAACCACTAATTTTCAAATATTACATAACGTTTCTCATAGGGTGGGGGTGGTAACTATTATGTTTAGGGATGAAACGATACCACTGAGGTATCGATACTTTTACTCTATACAGTATTGGTCGTAAAGTATCGATACTTACTCGGTATTGATTAAAAAGTATCGATACTTACTCTTATAGATCGATATTGTTTATTGATATTTTATTTATTTATTTTATTTTCCAAATATAGTATTATTGTAATGTAACATAGACGAAAAAATAAATATGGCGACCGGCGGACATTATTTCAGGGTTCCAACTCCTAAAAATTTTTCTCCCTAACTACAAGTTGATATATCCCTAAAAAACAAACAAGCCTGCCAACTGCGCAAAACTAGGACTAGGAAGGAAGCGTTCAAATATTTTAATATTCGATTTACGAGACAAAGATTCGTTCAAAAATTTCAATATTTGAATCATTTGATTCGTGACATTGGCATACCGATACGAGTAATTTTGACCGATACCTACTCGATACTTAGTTTCAAAGTATAGATGCAAAAAGTACTTGGTATTGGAAGGAATGTATCGAGTAAGTACTTGTATATTTACTCGTATCATTTCATCCCTAATTATGTTATATCAAGGGTAGTACTTAGTAGGATATTGATAAATTTAAAATATTATTATGTTACGTTACATTATTATCTTAAGGAATCTAAAATCCAAATTTAGCGCCTTTAGTGTTACGTAACATTAGTAGAAGGACGTATAAATATTATGTCGCCTCTAAACTCGGTGAAATTTAATTGCCTGTGAGGCAGGCAACCGACCGTAAGTTGCTGTATGTATTGTTTGCCTGCTTGTCGGTAATTTTTTAATATTTGAATTTTTTATGTGTAAACGTCTTAGCTCTCGTTCCGCGGTACGGTCTTCATGGGAGTTTGAGCGTCAGACGTAAGTCATGTAGATGTGACTGCGTTAGTGTGTGCGACGCTCTCACGCATAGTGATCGCGCAGCTGCGCACACATAACCACAATACACCTATTGCACTTTAGACGAGGGGGGAACCCATTCAGGGGAGGGTGCATGCCTGTCTTATGGACAGATGCAGTCGTCCGCGTCTTTGTGCATGCTTGCTCATACAGCGCTTCCGCAACTGAAGCGACCAATAGAATGTAGGCACACTTGCTTCCTCACCGCCTCCCCCCCCCCCTTAACAGCAACCAGCCTACTCGCTTCTACTACGTCTCTAGATTTCAATGTCTATGTTATTGACTGACGACTGTTGGAAATGTCAAACCCAGGTTCAAACAGCGAATTGTACATTTTTTTTTATTATTGACAATATTTAAGATAATAATTTATAACATAAAAAATAAAATTGCAATTAACAATGCATATCATTTTAAAATAAAAACTAACGTATTATTCTCTGTTGATGCTATTATGTAATATACAGGAGTGAGTCAGACCACCCGTATCAGTCGTTTTTTTCGTAAACGGTTAGTCGTAGAGAGTTGTGTTAAAAATTTGTATTATAAAAGCACTAATAATCGAATCGTGATAATTTTTTTTTCCTGGAAGGTCGGCTTCCCTATTAGTTTGCTCCAGAATGTCCAGAACTACGGAATTATAAAAAGCACGATAGGTCTAAAGTAGTATTGTTGAAAAGATCTTTAAAAAATAAGCAAGTTTTGTAGGAACATTTTTTTTTATTACTGCCACCCCTGTAAATTTCTATAAGTACCTATAAATATAAATTATTATATTATGTTCAGAACTCCGGAATTTTAGATAGCACGATAGGTTGAAAGTGGTGCTGTTGAAAAGCTCTTTGAAAAATAGGCAAGTTTTGTAGGAAAAAATATTTATTTACTGCCACCCCTGTGAAGTAACATTCGTTTGAAATTATTAAAGGAACGAAGTCGGCATTCAAAATCTAGTAACCTTAGAAAATGTCACAAGTGTTCAAACTGTTTTCAATTTACTCTACTGAGCTCTTCTGGTTATACTGTGAGTGTCTCTAAGTACTTCTTCAGTGTTTAATGATCGATAGATAGGTAACTAGATTTTAAATGCCGACTTTTAAATTAAGTTCATTATTATGACATTTTAATTTAGTAATTTCAAACAAATATTATTTAACAGGGGTGGCAGTAATAAAAAAAAAATTATCTACAAAACTTGCTTATTTTTTAAAGATCTTTTCAACAATACCACTTTCGACCTATCGTGCTATTTATAATTCTGGAGTTCTGGACATTCTGAAGCAAACTATAGGGAAGCCGACCTTCCTGGGAAAAACTCTCTACGATTAACCGTTCTCGAAAAAAACGACTGATACGGGTGGTCTGACTCAGCCTGTATATTATTGTTTGACAATTCTACTAAAAAAACACAACAAAAAATCATAAAAAAATGGACACGTCACACGATATGCATTTACAAACAATAAATTTGCACTTTTAAAATTAATCTCTATAGCGAAGAAACATCTCGCAATCGTACTCTCAAACAAAACAGAGCGCAGACAAACACACACACACACACGAACCCGCGTCAAACGCACAACGTCAACACCCCGTTTTGCATCGGCAGTTAAAAAATAATTGAATCGGTCAATGCAGAAAGTGAACATGTCCACTTTTTACCGATTTTGAGTTATACATGTGAATGCACTAATTCAAGGTCGCTCTATCGATTGGTGCAGAAATGAAACATGTCCCTGCATTTCCTGTGTTTAAAGTCATACCGTGATAGCATGTAGTACAGAAACTAAATATGTCCCGGACATACAAACAGTTTTTTGTGATTTACCCAAAACTACCACTCGTGGACATATTTACTTTCTGCATTGACCGACTCAATTTCCATTATCATTTCAAGAGAGCGTAGACTGTCTTCTTATTAAAATACAAGGTGATTCTGTAATGAGTACCATAAATGATACAGGATGTACCTACTGTCAAAATAATACGAAAACCAAGAATAACTTTTTTTCCAAAAGTGCTTCCCTAACAAGATACAGGGTGTTAAAGGGTCGATTTGGAGAACACTTATTTGATCGTATCTTTTAACTGGGTTGAACAATTTAATTCATTTTTGGTAGACATCTACTACATAATAAGGACCGTAAACGGACAAAATTTTGTTGCATTTGAACAACCCAGTGGCGTAGAATTGGGGGTCATGTGACACTTTTTCCCCCCAAAAAAAGTTGCTGTTGGGTTTTTTCCATTTTTCTTTGTTTTTTTAGTATTATTGGTTCAAATACAACAAAAAAGGTACACTTGTTTCATTTGCCCAGAAGCGTCCGTTTCCGAGATATTCTGACTTGCGTGTCACTATGTGAAATACCAGCTTTTAAAGTAAGTTTTCAAAGTGTTCTCCATTGGAACATGACCCCCAATTCTACGCCACTGGGTTGTTCAAATGCAACAAAATTTTGTCCGTTTACGGTCCTTATTATGTAGTAGATGTCTACCAAAAATGAATTAAATTGTTCAACCCAGTTAAAAGATACGAGCAAATAAGTGTTCTCCAAATCGACCCTTTAACACCCTGTATCTTGTTAGGGAAGCACTTTTGGAAAAAAAGTTATTCTTGGTTTTCGTATTATTTTGACAGTAGGTACATCCTGTATCATTTATGGTACTCATTACAGAATCACCTTGTATAACAGACAGGCTATGTCATGTTTGAATATTTACTTATGTAGTAAACTATTATTTTCGAATAACATTTCTCAGTGATTCAAAGTAAATCGATGCCGATCACACATGAGCCGACACCAAAACGTAGCAGTACGACTTCAGTCCGTGGCGGTGGAACAGCGACGCCTGCTGGCGAACGATGTCCTCACTGTGATAGGTCTTTCAATAGTCGCGCTTACGATAGACACGTTGAATGGTGTAAGGAACATCAAGTGAGGACACAGGGTCAACCGTCTCCGGCCGCTGTGCGAATGGCGAAAGAACGTCTCGAAGCGCGCACTAAATACAGGTATTTGATTCGAATATAAACAAAAGCGTTTGTAGTCAGATTTTTAATTTCCTTGAAAAAACCTACATGACTGAAAATTTTCGTTGGAAAGCAGCCAATTATATAATTGATTCCAAACATATTGGAAAAAATCATTTTACCAGCCATAGTCACAGTCAGGATTCTAACCTGAACCTTTCCACTTTCGCGGCGGATTGAGCTTACATTTACTCAACCGTGACATGATTACTAATCTAATATTCTCCTTATATGCTTCGGAATCAATAGATTTTCACTACATATTAGATTAGTAATTATGTCACGGTTAAATAAATGTAAGCTCAATCCGCCGCGAAAGTGGAAAAGTTCAGGTTAGAATCCTGACTGTGACTATGGTTGGTAAAATGATTTTTTCGAATATGTTTGGAATCAATTATATAATTGGCTGCTTTCCAACGAAAATTTTCAATTGCAATTCAGCCGTATAAATCTATTAATTTACCTACATGATTATTAGTGTCCGACCGAAGGTCAGTTTTTGGCCGAAGCCAATTGTTTGGCTTTTGCCATAACCTTCGGTCGAAGCCGAAGATGTCATATAATGCTAAAAAAACAAGTGAAAATACTTATTATTGTAAGCTGAATGAAATTGCTTTGAAGTTAAAAAGTATTTTTTCATTTCTTGTTTTTTTTTATATTCTTTGCACTTGTTTGTGTGATTTAAATAAAAAAATACTAGCTTGATTATTCAGTAAATTCAACATTCGACTTCACCAAAACGTTCGACCTGATTTTGGCCGAAGGTTCAATTTTTGGCCGAATGTGGCTAAAGCCGAAGCTTCTGTCAGACTCTAATGATTATATTATAAACTAGCCTAAACCCGCGGCTTAAATGTTGGTTTTGAAGTTTAAACAGTATTCTATACCTACTGTAAGTGTAAATATCATTAAACAAATAATAATTAATTAGACTGCTTTTTATTCATTTTACAATGTTTCATCGAAATCCACTGTGCTTGTTTATGGATTAGATCCAAGTGTATATAAAGTTCTACTCGTATGGAAGCCACACAATGCATGTACCGAATTTTATTTAAAATCAGTTGAGTCGTTCATGGATTTTGTATGAAATAGTAGATTGTATGTCTAGATACGCAATGGGGCATATTACGGCGAGTCACACGAGTCCGTAATACCATTACGTACGAGACATATATGATATTTTTTGCCATACCCACTACAAAATAGCTACTTTTTACGTCATTTAAAAAAAATTCTGATAGTTCATTTGCGTCGCCACCTTTCCTTCCACAGTGTGCCACGAAGTTCGTGCAAGTAAGTAATGACAGGCGCATACAATCGTACGCAGGCGTATAGAGCTAATAAACAGAAGTTGCTATGGCAACTGTTATTTTTTGCACATTTTCCGCACATCTGCCTGTTAAATGAGTCATTAAAGGCCGCTATACATACATCGAAAGTAGCTATTTTGTAGTGGGTATGGCAAAAAATACGTTTATTTGTACGGGAGCCGTACCTTAACGCGAGTGAAGCTCGATATAAAGTAGCCTATCATTTGAGTCGAGAATCCCTGTATATGTGTAACAAATTTAATTGAAATCAGACTGTCGTGGGTTCGAATCCCACCTCTGCTCATGGATGTTTTGTGATGTTATTTAGTTTTTAAGTAATATATTATGATATTTGTTGTATTTAAGACGCTAATGACCTAAGTTGTCGACGCGTCTATAATAATAAATAAAAAAAAAAAAAAAATAAATAGACAGACAGACAGACAGACACACAACCTCCCATAACCCAACTGCGTTGATTCCTGAACCACGGTGGTGTCCTTAGTTTATTTGCCAACGTAATGCATCCGATATTTTATACCGCCTTTTCTACCTCCTTGTCGACCCTGCTTGACTGTACTTACAATAATTTTTACAGAGCGCCATTATTAGCAAAAACAGTACAGAAAGCGGTTAACAGAGAAAAATATTCATCATCAAATAATAAGACTGGAGAATTTCAGCGTAGTCCTAGTATACGAAGAGATAGTTCAGCTGACAGCAAGGCATCGTCCGTAACGAAATCTAATTTACAAAGGACGCCAAGCGTACGCAGAAATAATTCATTCGACGAGGAACGTAGTTCAAACGAAAGAAAAATGCGTAGATCGCCAAGTTTGAGAAGGGATAGTTCGTTTGAAGAAACGCAAGAGCAAAATCGTGGTGTCCACAGAACGCCGAGTTTGAGGAGAGATAGTTCGTTTGAAGAACGGAATAATTTTAAGAGAATGCCTAGTATACGTAGTAATAACACGCAAGATAGAAGAAACATTAGGAAAGAATCTCCTGCCAGTAGATGTAAAGAGGAAAGTTATAATCAGTCGACACGATCGCACGAATATGAAGACGATAACGAGATTACCAATGGCGGAAGGAGTAACAAAACATTGTCGTCTGTGTCGTCTCCTATGCTCAGGTTAGTTGATATTTCTATATATTTTCGTAGTGCATTTATAATAATTTGTACTTTAGGTATCAAGAAGAGATCAAACATGTAAACAAAAAGTTTGTGACCACATACAATTGGTTTCTAACTGACCTATTTACAGAAGGACAGATTTACCTTTTTCCCGCTGGTGGATTAATACAAAACCAGCAGTTTCTTTTTTCTTTTTGATATGAAAACGACGAATTAGATGTAGTTGCGAGAAAATCATTTTGCGCACGCGCGTGTTTGTAGCTTTTGCATTGGGTTTTTATTTTCTAACAAAATATGTCACCATGAAAAATAGATTTTTCTCTAACGCATACATTCGCCGTTTTGCCTGCTGCTTACGTAACCTATTTAAAAGTTGTCAGCCGGTTTGCCCTCGACTGTTTTGCGCTCTTACCTGAAATCGACCAGTTTGCGCTCTGCCTATTACCATATTATCTTCGATCGACCTATTTGCGCTCTCTTGTTTTATAATTTTAAATTCATACCATAACGTTTTAAAATTAGCGAGAAAAGAGAAATAATAAAGCATCTTCCCTTTATCCAGACTTAGGACGTTATTTTATTTATAAAATAAAACACGAAAAATCCAAGTCAATAAAAAAATCGTATATTTATTCCAGCTTCTGAATATACGCTAACGTCTTACACAGGTGATCGGTTTCTCTAATTATTCAGTTGTTCTCTATGATGATATTGCCTCGACATTTTTCAGTTTTTTCTTTCATACAACTCCAAAAAACCGAACCATCCTTATTTGTTTTTTTTTCATACGAAAGCTATATCCTTTAGGGTGGACGCACACAGAAAGGTCAAAACTGTTTTAGTCAAGAACGTTTTTGTTTCTACAAGAAACATTTTATTGCCGGTCGGTACACAGAAAAAATAAAGCTGTTTCAGTTCAGTTAAAAACGTTATTATTTTATCAGTATTAAAAAAGATGTCGGCTGACATCGATGAATCGGCCTCAATCAAGACAATTAGTTTTTCTGCGTCCACTTCCATAATAATTAGTAATGAATTAATAATTATTAATTACGAAATAGGGAGTATTTACCTCTGTCGCCACGACTGATGAAAATATTCACTGGTGCTCTACGCAGTTGTTTGGGTATTGAAACAAACAAACGAAAAGCACCTGCGCACATACAAGAGCAACGCTGTTTTAGTTTAGTCAAAAAACATAAAACGAGAATCCAGTGTTCGACATCGAAACGCCTGACTGTGACTAAATGAGCCTAAATGTGATTTAAGACACGCGATTGATCAGTGTGCGTCGGTCCGTTTACTTTATATTGAAACATCTACATGGAACTGTTTTAATCAAAAACGCTTTTGTTTTAAACGGTCGGTAACAGTTTTGATCTTTCTGTGTGCGTCCAGGCTTATACAAAACACGCGGGTTTTCCCTTTAAGGTTTCAATTATTTGCACATCCATTTTTCATTACTATTTACAGTTCTTAACACTACTGTCACAAAGAACGGAATGGAAATGATTAAAGAAATTAGGTATAAAAAAAATTATATAAGAGAGCGCAAATTGGTTGATCGAAGATAACTGGGTAGGTATACATTTCTATTATAAAAATCGCAGAGCGCAAAACGGTCGAGTGCAATCCGGCCATATTCATTTAAAAATATGGTCCTGTCCATTCAGAACCAATTGTATGCCGACAGTCATCAGTGAATATGCCCTTCTGTTTACATTTTTGATCTCTTCATTGTGCTTAGTATATTATGTGCTTTCTAACCTTACATGTAAAATTAAAGTACAGGGTCGTTTCTGAGGTGTGGCCACCCTTTTGGGCGTTCCTGTATGAAACGTACTAATCATATTATGTGAAATTATACTGGGTACTTAAGTAGGTATTATTTTTTATTGCTAAGCACCATTTCTTTAAATTGAACGAGAGGATGTTGATTAATTAATTAATTATTACCTAACTGGGCCATAAAGTGTTTTAACGTCATTAGCCTTTTTGTAATACAGTAGAGTCCGTCTATTACGACTTCGTTTATAACGATTAACCGTTTATAGCGACGTAAATGCAAACTCAAGTTAGGTTTCATATATATTATATTTAGAGATGCGCCGAATAGTGGTTTCACCGAATAACCGAATACTATTCGGTTTAACCTTTACCGGACCGGATATTCGGCCGAATTATTCGGTTTACCATTTCATTGTTTTGCCGCGTAAACAGGTTTTAACATGTACGCTACATGTCGCTGCTGGCTAGTTGACAAGCAAGCCGTACCTCACCACCCGCGCACACCGCGCTATCACTTTGCTTCAAAACATCGCACGATTACGTTAAAAATACGAACAAAGGTGCTTATTATTACAAAAATTTTGAACCGAATATATTTGGCACCAAAACCGAATAATTCGGCCGAATACAAATAGTGAAAAAGATGCCGAATACGCCGAATACCGAATACCAAACGAATATTCGGCGCATCTCTAATTATATTGTATATATTATGCGTCCGCTTTGTGCGTCGTCCATGTAATACGACATAATGTCGCCGGCTCCTTGAAAGTCGTTCTATCCGGATTCTACCGTATATGAAAAAAGGAATATGTATTAAGAAATTTCATATTTTAAAATCGATTAATTATTTTGATCAATTAATAAATATTTTGCCGCTTCAAGATCGATTTTACCTGCTATAATTCAATCACTCTTTATGGCCACATATCGATATAAAAGACAGAAAACAGACGCTAAAGACCTCTGTTAGAATCATTTAATGATATACAAATTCACAATTCATTCATTAAAAGACAGAAACGGCCTTGTGTGGATCCTTATAATTAACATGCTTTTTTTCTAATCCTTGCGAAAGCAGAGAGAAAGGAAAGAGGGAAATTCTTTATCCATTTTTCAATTTTTTTCTGTAACGTGCACAGACCAATTTGTCAGACCTGTGTGAATTTTTAATTTGAAGGAGGTTTTGTTGATTGTTTATCTCAAATTGAGAAAAAAGAATTTTTAATTCATAGTAATATATGGAATTTCCATTTTTCCACTCTCCTTCCTTTTACCTGGAACAAAACATATCAAAATCTAATTTTCCTCTTTCCATTTCTTTCCATCCAGTGGCCAATCCTTGCCCTGTAATACACCTCAATCAACGAATATTCCAATTTTAAAACGGAAAAAGTCAAAAATCGGCATGAAATTACCACAATCACAAATCAACGACACGGACGTTAATCAGAATGCGTTTGGCATGAACGTTATTCAATATCAAAAACCAAAATTAATAACGTGGAAGGACACTGTGCTTGGAAAAGCCAATACTCAAGACTTAAAGACAGCAAACGCAAAAATTAATTACACTACTCAAAAAAACGAATCAAAATCGATAACTTTAGGTAGAAATGTCACATATATTAAAGATGATGGATTAGATCAATCTTCAGAAAATACTGAACGTGAAGATCTAACGTATACAAAACATGACAATGAACATTTCGACGAGAATGATTTCCAGAAACGTACTCCTGATGAGTTATTGTGTGGAAATATTGATGATTTTAGAAACATATCTAAAGAAACAATCACGATCAGTTCATGCCATAGATTTAGAAGCAATTCAGCGATTTTATCTGAAAGTGATTTTTCACTCAATCCGTTGGAAAATACTTGTAGTAAACATAGCTGTGATTATTTTCCAGATTGTAAGGAACATTTACAAAGTGAGACATTAAACAGTGCGCGCGAAAAGAAAAAAATTGCTTATTGTGAACAGAAATGTGGTAATTCTTCATTTATTCGTGAAAATCCACAAATGAACGTCACGAGAACATTGATGGATACCGATGATAAACCCAGTGAGGAACAAAGGATTGATGATTCACAATTTAATTATGAATGTTCGCAAAGAAACTTGTCAAAAAAACCAATCTATAGATCAGACGATGAACATGATAGGTCGTGCGGTGATGGTTTAGTAAATGATTGTTACAGAAATTCAGAAGAAAAAAGAAAAGCTTTAAAAAATGTAAATGATCAATCAGATTGCACTGAACAAATGAATATAACGAGGACTTTAAAAGGTACAACAGATAAATTTTATGATGCGCGAACGCCTGATAATTCACAATATTTGCAAGTAACAAACAGTTCATTCAATAAATCAAATACGAATTGTGATAATGTGTTTGAGGATAGTGCGGTAAATAATAGCAATAAAAATTCGGAAGAAAATGAAGCGAAAATTTTAAAAGACATTAATAGTCAATCGAGTAGCTACGGACATCCACAGATAAATGTAACAAGGACATTAAAACACGCAAGTAATAAATTCGATACCATTCGTGACATGCAAAGTTGCAAAAATGATCAAAATTCCCGAATGATTCATGAAGTTCCAGATTTTGATTCACATCATGGTACCAAAAATTCGCAGGCAAAAGTGACTAAACGCGTAAACACAAAGTCAAACACAGATTTTGACGAGTGTGGCAGTGCCCCAGTATTTTTTAACGAGAAATCGAAAACCAGTGCCACGAAAACTTTTGAAAAAACGAATTTATTACCTGAAAATGTTACCAGACGGAATGCTGGTGATACAAGAAAAACGAAAAACGCAGAAAGTAAATCAAATACCAGTAATGACTCCAAAAGTGACATGGTATTTGGTGACATAAAAAATAATTATTTTAAGACTTCCCAGCAGCTGTTTGAAAATGCACAGCTTGATGCAATTTTAGACGAGTGTGATGATTTTATAGAAAATTTTGCTCATTCACCAACTGGGAAAAATGAATTGGAAAAATCAGTTGATGGCACTTGCAATACTGTTGACTCTTTATGTACGACAAATAACTGTTCGCAATTTATTACTTCAGATCGTTTTATAAAACCTGAAAATGATTTAAATTTGAATCGAAATATTGATAATTCTAATGAACACGTTTTTGTTCCTTTAAATTCTTCAAATTTAAATAAAAACGGTGAAGATTACTGTCAAGCTGAAATAAATAAAAAAACTATAAAGTCAGAAAATAATTTTGAACCGTCTCAAGTTATGTCTTCAACAAACTTCGAAGATATATCAGGCATAATGCCTTTGGAGAAAGTTAATCAGTGTGATAATTCTGAAAGAAAAAGTCAATGTAGTCTTTTGTTTGATTCATTTTGTATTACAAAACATTCATTTAAGTTTAATGATTTTTTCCCATCGGATGTCAAACATAATGTAAAAAAATACAAATCGCCTAAAGCTAAAAAAAATTCATTTGAAGGTTGTCGAACTCCTGAAAAATATACGAGTACTCCGGTAAAAGACTCGGATCCTTTAAAACGAATATCATCAGAAGGTATTGTGATCAACGAATCGTATATTATTCCAGAAAAAAGAAGAAAACTCAGTTTTAGTGATTGTAATGATTCAGTATTAATTATTGATTCATCACCCATCAGTGAAAACTTTGAACATTTTGCGTTTGAGAATAAAAACAGTTTTGAAATTTATGAAGATCCGTCTAACGAAAATATGTTCACAACTTCATACAGGCATAACTGGCAAAATTCAAATTGCAATGAAAATTTTGTATTTGGAAAAAATAGTTCAGATAACAGTCTCGAAGATACGTCTGATTCATTTCAAAATTGGAAAAGTTCTGAAAGATTAGAATATAAAACAACTTTATCTACCGTTTATGAAAGTGATTTGGATAAAAAAGAGAAAAATTCTTCAGATGACGAACATAAAACCCCTTCACCGTCGATTTCAGTGATTAATTCTAATAATAATGATAATAATTTAGAAATTGTTACAAATTTATCATTAGATTTCGCAAATATTACCGATGAATCAAAAGTGAATGACACAGTTGAGAGTGGAAATGTTAGTAATGCAGAGATGGATTCTCCAAAACGAAGCTGGAAAATTCCAGAAAACATGTCTGTATTCAAAAATGAACACGCCAACAGTAAAGTCGAACAATTGTTTACTATTTATGAACATATGAACATCAATCTTAAAAATAGTAAGTCTGATGTCAGTAGTTCGGATCTCGAACCGGACGTAAAAGCAAACTGTAAACGATGCAACAGTTGCACAAATATAGGTGAAAAATCTATGCTTTATAACAAAACCGAACTAGAAAATTCATATCAGGTTGCCGAAAAAGAAAGGATAGAAAAGTTGGGACATTACACTTGTGAGAGTGATAATGATGGTGAATCAATTGATAGTGACGGTTATATTTTTACGACAGGTGCTCTGCTATTAGAAGAATCATTTAATGATATGCAAAATAGAGTACAAATAACAGAAATTGATAATGAACCTGTGATAAATGAAACCAATGAAGGAAACGAAAATCGATCTTTTTCAGTTGAAGTGTGCGGAGATGAATGCAATATCGATCAGGATAAAAATCCTACTCAGTGTGATGTAATTTCAATTGATGATGAAGAACAGAATAATCTTACTTACAGTGGAATCGAAAATGAGGAAATCAATAAAGATGCAATGCACTACAAAAATGATGGACGCTCCACGCATCTAGATGAAAATATTTTATTAAAAAAACGCAAAAATAATAAAAACAAAATGAGCGTTGAAACATGTGACACCAGTAATATGGACGATGCTGATATTCCAACTGAAGCGAACACTTTAAAAAGTGATATTACTTTAAAAGTCAAAAAAACTATAAGCAGTCGTACGAAATTGAAAGCGTCGTTGTCTAAAGAACTAACTAAAAGCACTGTTATTTTGCCGACTTTAGGAAAAAACAAACAAAATGCAATGTTGAAAAAAGTCGAATGTGATATGGCAAACTCTGTTGTAGAAAAGCTAAAAAAAGGTTTGAAGAAAGATAAATTGCCTCCTTTAAAAAGATCACTATACACACGGTAAAATATTTATTAATTTTTCTGAGATTCTCTTTCAGTGTGTTTTTTACAAGCTTTTATTTAACTTCACTTGTTAGTTAGCACTAGAGATGCGCCGAATATTCGTTTGGTATTCGGTATTCGGCATCTTTTTCACTATTTGTATTCGGCCGAATTATTCGGTTTTGGTGCCAAATATATTCGGTTCAATATTTTTGTAATAATAAGCACCTTTGTTCGTATTTTTAACGTAATCGTGCGATGTTTTGAAGCAAAGTAATAGCGCGGGTGGCGGGCGGTGAGGTACGGCTTGCTTGTCAACTAGCCAGCAGCGACACGTAGCGTACATGTTAGAACCTGTTTACGCGGCAAAACAATGAAATGGTAAACCGAATAATTCGGCCGAATATCCGGTCCGGTAAAGGTTAAACCGAATAGTATTCGGTAATTCGGTGAAACCACTATTCGGCGCATCTCTAGTTAGCACCTAAGTATTCCAATTTTGATCCACTTCCACATAATATCCGATCGAATTGAAACTTTGTACATAATGAGTGCAAAGTTTGAAAAACTACATAATTATGTGTGCCACACATTATGTAGTTACAATGACAATACAATATTTTCATGTTTCTGACCTGACAATGGATTCAGGAGAGCAGGGTATATAACTTAGTGCAAATCTTCCATGTTGAAATCCAGTTTGCACACACGGTAGATGTATGACTCATGATTTGCTTAATTTATTATTTTATTAGAATTAGATTTAAAACTCTTAACACTTTTGAAAATTTTTCGTTGGAAAGCAGCCAATTATATAATTGATTCGAAACATTGGAAAAAATCATTTTACCAACCATAGTCACAGTCAGGATTCTAACTTGAATCTTTCCACTTTCGCGGCGGATGAGCTTACATTTACTCAAACGAAAAATTTTCAATTGCAATTCAGCCGTATAAATCTTATTAATTTATCTTAACACTTTTGTACACAATGGGGAGAGAGGGAGGTAGATTAAATTATAGACGCTCAACAAGTGAATTCAATTATGTTTTGATTGATATAAATAACTTATATTAGAAATCGTGTCCATCGTGTTTATAATAAAATTAAGAAAAATCGCAGGATAGTGGACAAAATATTTAATTTATTAAATTAAACGTACGACGTTTTGTCTATATATTTAGACTTTTTCAAGTACCTACATAAAAATAACAATATTTATGAAAATTAATATTAATTACTAACCATAGCAATTAACATAAGATAGGGTACATAAGACAAAAACATGGTAACAAATTATGTTGACTATAAATTTTAACAATCAATAATAATAATAATACAAATGTTAGTATAATTTATTTCATAACATAATTGTACTGACTACTTAAATTTTGAGTATCTGTTCTATAATTGATTGAATTGTTTTTTCTAATAAAACAAATTTCACTGATATTGCGTTTCTTCCAATTTGACTCTTTATCTAATATTTGAACTTCATTGAAAAGAAATTTATGCCCAGTGTCGAAATGATGAGATGGCAACGCCGTCTTATTATCACTTAATAAGTTTATGTTTCTACAGTCCATTTTGTGCTGATAAATTCTATTTGTGTGCTGATAAATCAAATATTTTGTCCACTATCCTGCGATTTTTCTTAATGATATAAATAACGTTGTTGTATAATAAATTTTAGTGAATACGATCCATTTGTATCAGCGGAACGCCAACTAAAAGAACTGCTCTGTTCTGACACACAGCGTCCACTGACTACGGCCACTAAAGAACCTGTTCAACAATCACACAGACCTAACACAGCTCCAACAAATCAACTTCCTGTCGTAAATCAAATCACCAAACATGCCTCAGGACCCAATCTTACACTGCCTTTTATAACGACAAAAGTTGCATTTGGAGAAACGTCTAACAATAATAAAAACATTAATAATAATCAAAAGATCAATTCAAAATCTAATAAAAAAATCAATTTGAAAAAACCTAACAGTCAGTTGTGTAATGTTAATGTGAATGTTGAGAGACGCGTACCAAACAAAAATGTCATCAATTTTGATGAAATTCCAATCGGGCCAAAAAATATGCAGAATGTGGCCATGACCAAATTTTCAGAATTGGATAGATCGATAGTATCGAATACTAACGGTAACAAGGGAACATTTAGTAATAATTTAGATTTGCGAAACTCGTCAGATTCAGAGTTTACCAAAAATGAAAATTCAAAAAATTCTAATAGGTCTTCAGTTATAGAACCACCAAAAGAATTTGAAGATAGATTGAAATCGTTACAAAGCAATTTTGAACTAATTGAAAACTTTATTAATGACAATTATGTATCTGTCACTAGTAACGATGATTTAATTTCAAACAGTGACAAAAATAAAAACAACCAAAACAATGATAATTCGACAAGTCAGGTGTTTGATGATACTAAAAGTGAATTTGATGTAAGTGTAATAGATCCAGCATTGATAAATTCGGTCGATAATCTTTCAATTCCGGCTGAATTGAAATCGGATAATGATATAGATCATTATAGTATACAGTACGATAAACAAATATCAACTTTAGAACCGTTTGTTTTGACCAAAACTGAAATGAATTTTAAAAGAACCACATATGACAGTGATTCGGTAGGCGATGATTTTGATTTTGAAGGTTTTATGTCATCATTCGACGATGATGATATATTTCCGTCAATGAAAACACTTCTACATTGCAATTCAATACCTGAAAATAAAGCGCTGCCAACAAGCATAAATAAAGCGCTGCCAACAAGTATGTCTTTAAATTCCAGTGTTTTAAATCAACCAACTGAAAAGAGCCCTGAGAATATGAAAAATTCCTCACAGTTCCTAAAACGTTCCATTTCCTTACTCGATCCCGTGGCGAAACCAAAAACTATGAAAAACAAAAGCGACGTTGAAAAATACTTTGGTGATAAAGTTGACAAACAAAAAACTAGCGAAGAAGAGAAGATAGCTGCTGAAGAACTGTTTGAAGTGGACGATGAACTATACGAAGAATATAGAAAATATGAAGAACTATTTTTACAGGTAAAATAATTATTTTATTAATAAGATAGGATCTCAGAATGCTTGGTGCTAGTTGGCTTTTCGAACTATTCCCCCCAGGGGGGGACATTGAAATATAGTTGTTATAGCAATTGCATTCCAATGTTCTTTGGGAATTAACGCTCCCAGGGACCCGAGCTCGTACCAGTCGGTTTGTGTATGCTGGCTGGCGGATTTTAATACACAAATATGTTATTTTTGTGTTGAAGACGCTAATGACCTGAGTTGTCGACGCGTCTATAATCTACAATAAATAAAATAAATTTCGAACTTTATAGTTTATTTATTTTTTTCAGTGTCACATTTTTTTTGTTGTAACTTCTCAATCTTATTTCTGAGGTCATTTTGAGCTAAAAACATGACAAATTACTTCATCCGTTTGTATGTGTGGCGGACACACCATTCAACGAATTGAAGCAAAATTTTAAACTTAAGAATCTAACGGGTTTTTTAAATGTCTTCCCTACTCCCCTATATAAAGGTAGTTTACTGATGAACGAAAATCAAAAATTGCGATTCAGCGATTTTGTTCATATTTCATAAACTAATATGTCTTTAATGACCCTGCAAAATGTCATAATATGCCATCATTCATTTGTCTCGGAAAAACCCAGAAAATGTTGTTTACCGATGAATGAAAATCCGCGGTTGAGCGAGAAAGTTAGTGCGGTGGACTCGTACCAATTATTTTGTTCCATTCGTAGGAAAAAAAGATGGCTGAATCGAAGAATTTTAATGAAGAATCCATGTCAAATAATATAGTAGGACCTGGCGGAGAACAGAGCTCTCCAGAAGAAATGTCATCACCTGAAAAATATCACAATGTTAAGCCAAGCGGAGATTCTGCCTATAGCAGGTAAAGTTTGTTACTTATATAAAAGTGCATGTACATGAAAACAAACTCATTTCTGATCAGGCAAATTGATTCGTTTCATATTGGGATTGGACGTAGTCAAATGTCAATTCCCTATAAGAGATTTAGATCGTTCAATCCCTATATGTGAATTGACATGGAGGTGTGGCCTAATCCAATAACCACATTTTGCTATACTTTCATTTTTCTCCACCAGATGTCATAGCGTCAACTCATCGAATGTCAAATTCTCATTTCTCCGTAGAATTTTCTTGTTTGAGTTTATTGTTCTTTAAAAAATATAATTATTTAATTTTCGCACCGTCCAAAACCAGTGCTAGCTTTGTGTCTACAGATACATTTTATTTTTTGTTAAAATATGTGTAATGTCATTATTTTCTTTTAATATTTAGTTTGAATAGGGCAACACCAAAACCTTTACCGCGATCTCAACAACAACAACAACGGTTACGTCATCGTCCTTCAGTGGAACCCGACCGGTGTCCTAGCTCAAGCGGTTCCGATGTGTCTCTTCCGCCGGTCAGTTTAAAACTGAAAGACATGGATTCGCGTCCAACCGCTAATGAAAGAAGAAAAAGTAGATCGAAACATGTACCCGATAGAATGCAAATGCTGCATTTGGTTGAAGACACGGATGTTGAAATATCCCAATCTAGGAAGAGTTCCTTTGACAGTTCAAGTTCGCAACGTATGTCGAAGTTCTGCCATGAGTGTGGTTCAAAATTTCCAGTGAGCGCTGCGAAATTCTGTGTCGAATGTGGGGTTAAAAGATTAGTTTTGTGACAACAGCGCAGAATTTATCGATAATATATATTTCACATATAGCTAATGTTTTTTTATGAATTTTTTAAATATTTAACGATTTTTATTTTTGTTGCAATTAACTCTTGTAATAGATAGAATATTTGCGAGTAGACTAGAGATAAAAAGACCGAACTTGACTGAAATTGAGTCAATTGGACGAAATACGCCGCACATCATGGCGTCAATCTTGGATGCGCTCTGCAATACTGCGCATACATTCGTCCTCCTTGTCTCTACTGCTCTTGTTCGGTCACATTTGTTGACAACAACAGGACTGTAAACAGTTGACAATGTTTATTTATCATTACTACGGACGCCCTCGAAGCTATCCACGCAATAAGACCCGAACCTGTATGAGCTGGACCACTCAAGTTTGATCTCGTCTCTCTAGTCTTGTTGGCTGTCATTAATAATTAATTTATCTAATCACCAAGTTGAAAATGAATTCATTAATATTGTATGCGTCTAATTGAAGACTTTTACGTCTAAAATCTGAAGTACAGCCAACTGTTACATTTTATGAGACGTTAGTCGATTTTTCAGTGACGATCCTGTTTTATAATCTGCTCAACAGTAGCAATTAGACCACCTAACACAGCAACACTAGCTCTAGAAATTTTCAAAAGTGATGCAAAATCCCGCGTATGTTCATAATGGCAAGAGTTATTTGCAAAAAAATAATACTAATTGCAATATTATTAATAAAATCCAGACTTTGTAGCGTCATTCTTGAGTCACTAGTCGTTCATAACACTTTAGTGACGTCATTATATGCCGACAGTGTGGGTTGTTGTCATTTGCGATTTTTTTAAATTTAGAATTTACTATTTACGGCTAAAATTTTTCATTATTGTTGATTAGTATGTATATAAAAGTATTGCGATTGATTCGCTCATTGGCAGCTGAAAGTATGAGATTTTCAATTTTTTTCTAACAGCACGATTAATTATTTATAAAATATAGGTGTTTGTTGGTAAGTTCTGAACTACCAATACGTCTGTCGGCAATACAGAACTCTTTAGGCACAACTGCGTGTTTGTTAGTCAAATTCTCGAACTCTTCATTCTATTCGAACTTGGTTCTAGCCTTCTAGAACTAGAAATATCATTATAACATTAACACGTCTTAAGGTACGTGCAGTATGGAGCTGGGATTCTAGATGGTAGCGTAGATCATAGCAGGGCTTGCTTAAATTAATGCATTGTACGTACACAATGAAGCAGTGAGTGTAGCAGGTATAAGCGCTGTTACAAGAGCTGCTAGATTCAAGAATGTATTTCGCCATTCTTTCAGCGCGCTGACTACTACAATCACCGTGTGACAGTTACTGTCAAATGGCCGTTACAAGTTTCGCAATGGATGTGACTAGTTTAATAAGTGAAATTTTGCCAGTTTTTATTTGATTTGTTTTGAGTTTTTTCTAAGACGTATTTAAAAGTGTTAGGTTCCATACGTAAATATTCAAAAAACCGGTTTGGGTAAAATTTTAATTCTTGGTATAAATGATGAAATTCGCCATGTTTAGATCGTTTTCTATTAATAGGGTGGACATGATAGCGCCTACCCAAATTTGTATTTAAAATATACCACTTTGTAGCAGAAGAACACAAATATTCGTCTTTGCTATCTGACATTTCAAACGCGATTTAAGCTTGTATCAAAGCTTCGTTGTGCAAATCTATAAGCGCTTATAATTTCAGTCACCATCTACCATACATGATTCCATCTAGAATCCCAGCTGCGTACTGCACGTACCTTTAAACTTAATACATACATACAAATTATTTGTTTTTATCAGTTGTGACTCTGTCAGTTTTGTTTTATAACACCGTTCTTTTGTTTATAAATTCGCCGTTCGCGAGAAATGACAACTGCTAATAATAAAGAGAAATGAACGCAGAGACTGGATTCTTATTTCTCACTGCGATATTAATTTGTAACCATCATTATAAAGAGTTTTAATTTTAATTATTCTAATGAACTTTTCGCAAGTATTACGATTTAAAGCATTTATAATGTTTAACAAAAAGACGTACAGCATTTAATTTATGTTTATTTAATTTTTGAAAGATTTATAATCGATATAATTTTTTTGCATGGTTTCGTAAAATAATAATATCTACTAATAGAATTATTAAAAGTATTTTTTTTTCATTACCTTAGCAAGAATCAAATCAATTGGTTTTGATTTATTTACATTTTATACCATAACCCGCCATACTGCTCTTTTCAAATATAAAGGACATCTTGAAACATTTTTTTGCAAAATCATTAAATAACAATACAGATTGTATCAAATTAAAGCTGTGCATAGGGCGTTCTGTGTGTAAGATAGAGATCGATATAATGCAATAAGTAAGAACGAGATAAATGATCGCTAATAGGAAGTTTCTGTAGTTACTGACTACTGAAATAAGAAATTATTGATAAAATCACAAAACAAAGATGACGCTATCAAGTTGTATGGGTTAGTATGGGTATTATTTATTTACAGTAAATACAGAAACTTCCTAGGGCTTGAGAATAGTCGAGAGTGTAGCGGCGCTGTTGTTTACATGGCGTTGCTATGGTTCCTCTATTACAAGTCCCCAGTTCCCGAGTTCTAGCCCGAGAGCTGGTAAAAGTGTCAATTGGATTTTCAATTTATTATTAAAAAAAAAAAATAATAATAATGAATTGAAAATATGAATTGGTGCTAGGCCCAAATAACCTTAGCTGTTGGTGGTCTTTAAAATACAATTACAATTAGAAACTTCCTATTAGCGATCATTTATCTCGTTCTTATTTACTGCTTTATATATCGATCTCTGTCTTACAGGTGTCCAAAATTAAGTCGGCACTGCTTTGTTAATACTGGAAATACGTCTTCAGTTAAATGAGCATTTTTTGGCGCTCGAAATTATCGCACTAATTGCTAGTATGAGTCATACCAGAAACCCAGCATAAATATGCCACTATTTGTCCATTCAGGATTGAAAGATGCTATTTTGGTAAGTTCCGGCGCAGTAATTTTGGATTAGACTGAGCATCCTTACCTGACATACTTTTAATAATTTTGCGAAAAAACGAGTTATTTCGCCCTTGCCGGTTCTGCCAAAAATATTTTTGACCTGCAGGCCTACTCAGTGTATGTTATATCGTTGACAGAATAATATTCCTTCATTCAATGGTCATATAATGAATATTTTACTGAATATTTTGTCTTTTTGTGTGCTTTTCTATTTGTTATTGACATTGTATAGCATTTTATTGTATTAGATAGCAAAAAATTACCAATTTTTATATTCTCTATTTGTTTTTGAAACATTGAAACACGTTATAATATAATAAAAATTTTGTTGAGTGGCAATATAAAATTTTCAGGACAAATTTTTTAGAATGTTGTCAATTGTCAGGCATACGTTTTTTTTTTCTTTTTGTTTACGTAAATAAAATACTTTTGTGTCTTTGAACCTGCGGTATTCTTATTTTCGAGGAATCCCTTTATTAATAGCCAGGGCCCTCGCGCCCCTGAGTGCGATGTGTGCGATGCACGCGAGCGGCACATCCAAGGGGCGGCAAATGGCCTAGTTGAGTTATGTTTTTTGTACTGTATAGAAAAAATATACAACTGATATTTTATTATTATATTTTATTTGTATACTCAAGCCTACGTGAAAACTCTTACGAGTAGTTATTTCTTTTTTAATAAAATTCAAATTCGAATTCCAAATATTTCGCGCGCAGTTTTCGATTCGATCGTTAATTCACATCTAGTGAGTTTATCCCCAATAAGGGGCGTCAGTTATGAATCCGCACGCGGACGGCGTGAGGCCTTACGAGGGCCCTGTTAATAGCTCAACAAAAATACACATCGCGACCCGTTTTGTCTAAGAAGAAGAACGTTATTGTGGTGTACAAGGCTCCATTGCAGGGCCAACCGCAAATATGTAAGACGGGTGGTATCGTAAAGGGCCACACACTAAAAGGGACCTCGCGAGTACGTCATATTATCTGCCTGAGATATCTTTTTATATATTTTTACCGATTGAATACTTTGTAAGATATTCAGTTTTAAAAAGTGACGATAGCTTTTATCAATTTAATTTCTGTTTTATGATTATTTTCGTGGCTGAAGAATATATATGTTACGGCTAAAACCTGAATATTGGATAATTCAAGAATTACCTGGCATGTTTTTGTTTTAAAGAGCGATTTAATGAAATGCTTTGTAATTTAGTATCGCGTAAAAACTCAAATTCATGTTGTATGAATTCTACGCAATGTAGTGAGGAAAGATTAGATGGAGCATTGCCTATTCTTAATTCATTGTGCAAAGTGTAGTCTGCATAGATAGAGAAATCTGTGTATTTCCGTTTCAATACTTTCACAGGGAGAAAGTTTCTCGGGGGGCCGGGGGGGGGGGGGTTATAATAAATCATAAATTCTTATCTCTGGAACTACTGAGCCGATTCTAAAAATTCAATCACTAATTACTACTATTGTATCAAAAACACCTGATTAAAATTTTTATTTTATTTTTTTATTTACCTTCGCAGGGGGAGAATTTCTTGCTGGGGGGGGGTTATAAATCAAATTCTTAACTCTGGAACTACTGAACCAATTCTAAAAATTCTTTCACTAATTGTCTTCGCAGGGGGAGAGCTGTGAAAATGTTTCACATCTGCCAGGCGTACCACGATGGCTCACATTTTTTTATCAATATTGTTATTATTAAATCAATTAACAACAGAAATCTGACGACTTGTTACGTTCAATCCTTGGCTGAGGAAGGGGGACTGAGGTGGACTAAGTCCCCCTCCTAATAGCGTCCAGCCCCCCAAAATTTAAACTGACATGTTTAGTACCCTTTAAATGTTTATTTCCATAAGTGTTGGAGAACCTATAATACCCCTCCCCCCTCAGTGGTTCCTCTGCCAATGCGCTCAATGAAAATAGAATAGTGTTGCTCTCAACAATAACTAATAATAAATGAGAAACAATGAAAATAAAATATAAATACATGCTTTTTAAATATTTGAACGCCTTTTTAGCGCTTATAAGTTACCATTCCAGAAGTTTACCCACATATAGTAAAAATATGTCCACTTTATTAACAAGACTGATTTTATTTGTTTTTTTTAACTTTTTTGTTTATATTTTATAAGTGCAATACTATGGTTGTACTGTTTTATTATATGATTGGTTGAATTTTTATAGGCATTTGTTTTATTGTGATTTGTTTAAGGTGACTGAATAGCCACAAAAAATAACTATATGCATTTCTGTACATGCCCCGTTATTCACCCGCAGAGGTCTATCTTATAGGCATTTGAATGTATGTGTCGGAGAAAGTACACTGAAGACGAAAACTGATTCGTGAATGATCGGATCATTTAAACTTGATTGATTATAATGACACGACCATCTACGACAGAGTTCTTCTTTTCGTGTTGAAACGTTGTTTTCAAAGATGAAATTCCAGTGGCGTAGGCGTTCTTTAGTAATTTGCAAACACTGTACCAGACAATAAGTAATAAGTATTTATTATATTTTGTATTCAAATTGCTTTATTTTTATAAATTATATTTGAATTTGAAAATACATTTCAAATACTCCGAATTTCTAATATATTAAGAAAAAATTTTGGAACATACAAGTAATTCAAGAATTACAAGGCGCGATATTCATGTAGGTATACTGTGTGTAAACGGCTTTATCGAACATAGGGAAAATAACACTGAGAAGATTTATAATTTTGTAGTAGGTTATGAGCCATAAGACCTAATATAAATATGTATTGGATTACATAGAAAAAATAGTACAGTGAATTTTTTAAACAACTTTCCGTAGCAACGGTTGACTATTAAGCGTAATTCGTAACCGGCTAAATAAAAAAAGTCATGATGTGTCGTAAGATACCCGACAAAAGCTATGTTTCTTACGCATTGTATATAAAACCGAATTTATCAAAGATTTAAACAATACAATTAAAAAGTTATTATTTGACTGCCATTTTGAAATCTGACGCCATTTTATTTTTTTGTGTCTTATTAAACTCTCAAATATCAATTTTCAAAAGGATCGGATAATTTTTACAAAGAAGTATATACCTATGGCCGCCATTTTAAAATATGACGTCATTTTATTTTTTTGCGTCCTATAAAACTTGCAAATATTAATTTTCAAAAAGATCGGATAATTTTTACAAAATCTGAAGTAATTTTTTTTTGTGTCCTGTAAAACTGTCAAATATCAATTTTCAAAAGGATCGGATAATTTTAGCAAAAAAGTACCTACATATGGCCTCCATTCTATCTATATATATAAAACAGTTCCGTTACTGACTGACTGACTGACTGACTGATTGACTGACAGACAACGCCCAGGTCAAACCGCTGAAGATATAAACTTGAAATTTGGACAGTAGGTTCCTTTTGTGACGTAGGCACCCACTAAGAGAGGATTTTTTGAAATTCAACCCCTAAGGGGGTTAAATAGGGGATGAAAGTTTGTATGGAAATTCGTCATTTTTGAAGTTAGAAGCATGAAATTTTGCACAAAAGTTTCTTATATAACGTAAGTGAGCACTAAGAAATTTTTTTTTGAAAATTCATCCCCTAAGGAGGCTAAAAAGGGGATGAAAGTTTGCATGGAAGTTCTTCATTTTTGAAGTTAGAAGCATGGCATTTCGCATAGGAGTTCCTTATATTACGTAGGTGAGCAATAAGAAAGGATTTTTGAAAATTCATCCCCTAGGGGGGCTAAATAGGGGATGAAAGTTTGTATGGAAATTCGTCATTTTTGAAGTTAGAAGCATGAAATTTTGCACAGAAGTTTCTTATATAACGTAGGTGTGCACTAAGAAATTTTTTTTTGAAAATTCATCCCCTAAGGGGGCTAAAAGGGGATGAAAGTTTGCATGGAAGTTCGTCATTTTTGAAGTTAGAAGCATGACATTTTGCACAGGAGTTCCTAATATTACGTAGGTGAGCAATAAGAAAGGATTTTTCGAAATTCAACCCCCGAGGGGGTTAAATAGGGGATGAACGTTTTTATAGAAATTCGTAATTTTTGAAGTTAGAAGCATGAAATTTTGCACAAAAGTTTCTTATATAACGTAGGTGAGCACTAAGAAATTTTTTTTTTGAAAATTCATCCCCTTAGGGGGCTCAAAAGGGGATGAAAGTTTGCATATAAGTTCGTCATTTTTGAAGTTAGAAGCATGACATTTTGCATAGGAGTTCCTTATATTACGTAGGTGAGCAATAAGAAAGGATTTTTGGAAATTCATCCCCTAAGGGGGCTAAATAGGGGATGAAAGTTTGTATGGAAATTCGTCATTTTTGAACGGATCTGGATGAAATTTGGCACAGAGATAGATTTAGTCTGGAATAGCACATAGGTTACTTTTTATCCCGGAAAAATGTACGGTTCCCGTGGGATAGTTTTGTATTTGTTTTTCACAGAGCAAGGGATCGACATGATTTTTTGCTTAGTTGTAGTTTAGGGGTCAGAGAATGTTATAGGCTACTTTTTATCCCGGAAAAATGTACGGTTCCCGTGGGATAGTTTTGTTTTTGTTTTTCACAGAGCAAGGGATCGACATGATTTTTTGCATAGCGGTAGTTTAGGGGTCAGATAATGTTATAAGCTACTTTTTATCCCGGAAAAATGTACGGTTCCCGTGGGATAGATTTGTTTTTGTTTTATCTTTAGAACTACTAAACCGATTTTAAAAATTCTTTCACTAATAGAAAGCTACGCAGGGGGGCAGATTCTCGCGGGGGGATAACAAATTAGGGGGAAGATTCACGCGGGGGATAACAAATTAGAGGGGAAGATTCTAGCGGGGGGATAACAAATTAGGGAGAAAATTCACGCGGGGGATAACAAATTTAGGGGGGAGATTCTCGCGGGGGGATAACAAATGTAGTGTATTATTAATATTCGAGCGAACGAGCGAAGCGAGTGAGTAATGTATTAATAAAATTCGAGCGAACGAGCGATGCGAGTAAGTATTGTATTATTAATATTCAAACGAACGAGCGAAGCGAGTGAGTCATGTATTAATAAAATTCGAGTGAACGAGCGAAGCGAGTGAGTTATGTATTAATAATAATCAAGCGAACGAGCGAAGAAGGAATTAATAATATTCAAACGAACGAGCGAATCGAGTGTCTAATGTATTAATAAAATCCGAGCGAACGAGCAAAGCGAATGAGTTATGTATTATAAAATTCGAGCGAATAAACACGACCAGCCCGGATTCGCTTCGCAGGAGGAGAATTTTTCACGGTGGGGGTTATAAATTGTAATCGTAAAATACGTGGGCGAAGCCACGGGTAACGGCTAGTTTTAAAATATGACGTCATTTTATTTTTTTTGTGTCCTATGAAACTCAAATACCGATTTTCAAAAAGATCGGATCATTTTTGCAAAAAAGTACATATAGCCGCCATTTTGAAATCTGACGTCATTTTATTTTTTTGTGCTCTATGAAACTCTCAAATATCAATTTTCAAAAGGATCGGATAATTTTTACAAAAGTACATAATGGCCGCCATTTTGAAATTCGACGCTATTTTATTTTTTTGCATCTTATAAAACTCTCAAATATCAATTTTTAAAAGGATCCGATAATTTTTATGAAAGTGCATATGGCCGCCATTTTGAAATCAGACGCCATTTTATTTTTATGTGTCCTGTAAAACTCTCAAATATCAATCCGTAAACATTCTGAACCCAACGGCGTCAAAATTATGGCTTCCGTCGCATGTTTCGCTACAATTTTCGTGACGTTAACTTTCTGAATATAGCGCCTGACTGAAGTGTAAGATGTATCAAAACTAGAAATAATTTAAAACGCGCATAGAATCGCATAAAAAGTTATTCATGTCAAAAAAATAATGTAAATCGGATCAGTGGTTCTCGAGTTAAAGCGTACAAACGGACCAACAGACAGAGTCAGATTGTTCAGGAGGGTATGAAAAGTCAAAAAATTTTGATCCGATCACTAAATCTCGCCATCCGACCGACGTCAATAAGTTACCAGTCGTTCTAACCCAGCAGGTCATAATAAATTATTAAAATCATAATAAAATCTGTCCAAAAATTGAATGACTATATTAGAATCCAATAAGTGGTTATTGTGATTGAAAATGTTTATTTTTATTTATCACTGCGACCCGACTCACGAGTTCACACTGGAAGTGTGATGTGTAATATATTTGTTTCTGTAAAGTATTATGAAACATCGTTCGATTCAAGTCTGCTAACGACATCTATTGACTTTTCAGTATAATACAACCCCTGTGAAAAACTATTTCGAAAATCTCTAATTTCTATGAAAAACCTTAATCAAACTTTGATGGTAATGCTTTCAAAATAAACTAGAAGTGTGTATCTTTCTTCCCATATGACTTTGAGCCAGATTGTTGTATAATATTTGATCTAAATATATGCTTTAAAATCAGGTAAAAATGACAAAAATAGCGTAAGTTTAACACAAATTTATGTGTAGAAAAAAATTGATTTCAAAAAAACTGTTCAAATAGCCCTCTTCCTTAGTATTTTTTGCATACATTTGTGAAGAAAAAACTTTAAAATGTCAATTTCACTTCCCGTAATTTGAAATAATAAGTCGTACTGTAAAGAAAATATTGATAAAAATCACGTTTTTTGATACAATTTTTTAAACAGAATTTTTTTTTTTAGTTTTTAAGCAATAAGAGCCCTTCTATAAAGCTTAATGTTAAATTGTAGCTAATAAAAACAGTATTAAAATGACTTTTGTGACCACAGTTTGAAATTTGCCGAGATCATTTTTGCAATCTGCGTGTGCAGTCACCTTAACAAAATACAATAGTTTTAACCATTAGTTTTCTGTTTATTTTCACCTGAAGTTCCTAGGCGTTTTCTGAGAACAAAAAGAAAACGGACATAATATACTTCTTCCTGTGTCTAGGGGGTGTACAATGGGCCCTTGTAGACCTGAGTGCAGCGGGCATTTTTCCTGTCGGCTGCCAGCCCTCATTCGTACCTATCTCTATTATACTGTATCCAATGAAGTCGCAAAACATTTTTTTTGTCGGAATCTACTGTAGAAATAGATTATGAAAAAAAATTTTTTAGAAGTTTTTTCTATAATAGGTACCTACTAAAAAAATTCCAAAAGTGTGTATTTCAAGGGAATTTTAAACATAGAATAGGATTGTAGACACTAAAAGAAAACAAATACATTTTATTTTTTTTCGATAGTCTATAATTACTTATGTCTTCTTCTCTACATAGTATAAAATGAAGTCGCGTTCCGTGTCTGTCTGTCTGTCTGTATAATCGCTAACTCCTCCTAAACCACACAACGGATTTTGATGCGGTTTTCACCATCAGTTAGATAATTTTTCAGGGAAGGTTTATATATATAGCGAACGACCATAGCGAGTGAGTAATGTAATAATAATATTCAAGCGAACGAGCGAAGCGAGTGAGTAGTGTAATGCATCCGGGCTTTCTTAGCACCCGGGCGAAGCCGGACAGGGCCGCTAGTAATATATAAACACTGAAAATCATATAATTTTTATTTATATATTCAAAATATTCTTGTTGTCACGTGACGTCACAACCCTCCAAACATCCTATTCTGACGTTGACATATCAACACCAGCGAATGCTTTGTGGTATTTTTTACGAACTAAACAGAAATTCTTTGATTAACCTGCGTTTATTACACCCCTATTGTATCGCTACCGAAGTGACGTAGATATTCAGCCTGTGATTGGCTGACCACTGATCTGTGCTAACCACAAGCCACAAGGAAGATCATTTATTACATCTCTTTCTATAAATAAAGAATATTGTAGAATCTACAATATCGTTGTTCCAGAGCGATAGTGGAATATCTCAACAATATTTTAACTGAGTGTGTCCAGTTTAGGGACAGGTCACACACGACAGCAGATCGGATTGTCAGGTGATCTGTCGGTTGTTTTAGGAAATGATCTTGACAATGTCGATCTGCTGTTTCGATTTTTAAAGGAAACGGTTCTTGACCGGCTCATTTGATTTTATTTATTTGTGTACATTTAGGCCCCTTTACAGCCTTTATGATTTTTCTTTATATCTTACTACATTATATTATATGACAAATTTTATTTGTACTTATAATTGTTTTATTTTGTTGTGTGTCAATTTTTGATTTTGCTTTTGTTTTTATTCACATTAATTGTTTTCAGACGCTAATGACCTCAGTTGTCGAGCGTCTATAATTTACAATTCATTCATTCTAATATCTCAACAATTTGTACCCAATTATGAACCTTATGTGAAAGTAAGTTACAATGTCTATAACATAAGGTGCATTGGTATACTGTATTGTTGAGATGTCCCACTGTTGCTCTGGAGCAGCGATATAGTGCAGTAAACCCTCCGAATATTATTAGTAATGCACGTACAATAAAAATAATAATCCATTTTATTAAAAAACTTTATTTAAAACAGGGCTGTGCGAAGGGAAATTGGCCCTCGGGGCATAGCATTAACTTGGTATTCCTCTGATATAAGATATCAAATTAGAGGTTCTGTTAGAGTAGCGTCTGCGGCGCCTCCCTAGAGCCTATATCCGGGGTTTAGTTTGCCCTACGCCAAAATATATAATTTTACTAGACTGTGGCCGATGTTTCTGCATCCATTCGCGATCATACATGGATCATAGTAATCTTTGAAAAACAATCGGTTGACATTAAATATTATTGACATTTGACGCTAATTTGTGAAACTGTTTTCATCATGTCAATTTTTTCTTGTAGAAATATTTCTAAACATTTTTATAAATGTTCGCCTTTGTCACGGTATTTGCACATTAAAGGAAGAGATACCTTTGCCAATGCTTCAACAACTGTAAGTTTTTTTTTTCAATAACAGAATAGGTAGGTTATAACAAATTAATATTTCAGTTTAGACATTTTTTGTGTGGCGCTGGTCTCTCTGAACAGCCGTTGCCGGTCGCCGACGACCGACGCGGACACGTCACGCGCGACGTACGTATGGTATATGGGAAATACACAGAACTGGTCTGTTTGGCCGGTCGCGTGCGACGTTCATTTCGACCGGCCAAAGTAAGCCGCTACACGCGTCGGTCGCTATCATTTCGGAGCATAGCAACGTGTCTGCGCGACGTGTGGTTGAATAAACACAATAGTTTTTGATGTGAAACATCTTTAGTCCAGTAAATGCACGGTTTCAATAGCAATTCTACCAAACAGCACCGATTAGCACCAAAATTTGGCTGTAGGTTCTACTTACCCTCTACTTCAAAGTTGTCAATGTGCCGAGGGTCGCTTTTACCCTGGGGGTGGACGCCACCCCTTCTCGGGGATGAAACATTTTTTAATAAAAATAAGTATGGGAATGGATAGATTTACTAATTCTAAGCAACTTTTGTTCTATAAAGTTTTTACTGAAAGTCAATACTTTTCAACTTATTCGAGAGTGGAAACGTCAATTTTTCAACAAAAAAAACCACGTTTTCAGGCGGTTTTTCATGAATAACTCTGAAATAAGTATTTTATGAAAAAAAACATTCCGAGTAAAAATGTAGCTTATAAAAAAACAAAAAATAATACCGAGTTTAAAATATCACTAGACCCAAGACTAACGGAGTAATAGCTTGTTAAAGGTTGGTTCTTTTTCATCAAACGCCAAAATCGAAAGTTTCAACGTGAAATATCCAAAAAAACAATGCATTTTTCGGGGGAAAACTATAACTTTTTTTGAAGTGCTTGAAAAACCCTTTATTATTTTTTTACGGAAGTTCCCAGTATCAAAATTAAGCGAGTTATGACAAAAACAAAATTGGTTCCTATTTTTTTGGTGGCAAAAAAATGTGAAAATCACCCCCTAATTACAACCCCAATTAAAAATGATCGTTACCACTTTACAATTTACTTTATTTATGTACTTGTAATATGCCCTTTCAGTTTGACCGGTTTAAAGTGCTTAGTTTTGAAAAAAATTGAGCTTGAAGTGAAGAGAGCTTTATTGCAAGTTTGCAAAAAATTGCTTTTCTTTACAAATAACTCAAAAACTATGAAAGATACGCAAAATTTTGAAGAGTTAAAAATTGTAGGTCTTTTTTTTCTAAAAATTTTATTTTTTTTTCTTTTTCTATACGATAAAAATTGAGTAAGATATGGCCGTTTCAAGTTTGCACATGTTCGCGAATAATAACGTTTTCAAGCTCCTTCAGCTCAAACCTTTTAAAAAATAAGAGCTTAAAAAAATTAGTTTACATCAGCTTATAGCTCTTGAAAAAACCTACAAAAGGTTTTTTGTTGAACTTGATAGCTCAAAAACTAAGCGAGTTATGGTAAAAATACCCAATCACAAATTTCTACAGTTATCAAAACACGGATATTACAACACTGATTCCTTCATCTTTATGAGACATCCACGCACACACTGAGTACAAGAACGATCTAGTACAAGAGGAAAAGAGATGGCTGATGAAACTCGAATGAGGATGAAGAAGAAAATGATTTTTAAATATGTTTTTTGATTTTTTTGTGTTTTTTATATCAAAAAATATATTTATTTTTTAATTAAAAACTTAAGATCCATAATAAATAAAATTTTTATTTTTCCTATTTTTTAAATCAAATTTTAATCAGTATGGGTTGTTTTTATAGGGGTTGTTTTTATAAGGGTTGCAACTTGTAATTCGTGATGTAATGATAATTTCCATCGATTAAACGCTTGAATTTACAATTCTACAATTATTTTCGAATAGGGGTAGTTTACACCCCTAAAAAATAAAAAGCGACCCTCGGCACATTGACAACTTTGAAATATAGAGTAAGCAGAACCCAAATCCAAATTTTGGTGCAAATTGGTGCTGTTTGGCAGAATTGCCAGGTTTGCCCGTTTTTTCCGTGCAAATACTGGACTACTTATGTCGGACTGTGAACAGCCGCGTGAGGGGAAATATGCAACGAAAGATCAATGCAACGAAATGTTTCTCCTTCGCTGCTGTTCTCCCCACCACTGCGGCACTTATATTGTACTGGATAAATAATTTATAAATTAATTGTCCGGGTATATTAAGTTATACATATATCAGTAACAACGGCTGTCTAGACAAGTTCATCCGCAGAGTAGTGGTACCACTTTAGCCTTCTATGCATAGGGTTTGGGTTCGGAAACTCATGGCATCGTACAATTTTTGACGTTTTTTTTCTAATTTCTACATGATATTTATTTATAAAATTTTTTATTTTTGTTATATTCTTTTTTTGACAATAATTATAATTTTTTGAAATTTCATGGCACCAAAAATTAATTTTTTTGTTTTTTTTAAAAAAACGAAAATTTGGGTAAATTAGGGTATTTAGGGCAAATTAGAGTAAATTAGGGTAAATTGGGGTAACTTAAGGCAAAGGGGGCTAAATAAGAGTAAATTAGGGTATTTAGGGAAAACTAGGGTATATTCAAGAAATTAGGGTATACTAGGGTAAATTTGGGGAAACGAGGGAAAATTAGGGTAAATTGTGTTAAATTGTAAATTCTTATCTCTCGAACTACTGAACCGATTCTAAAAATTCTTTCACTTATTATCTTCGCAGGGGGAGAATGTCTCGCGGCATTGTAATAAATCATAAATTATTATATCTGGAACTATTGAACCGATTTAAAAAAATCTTTTACTAATAGAAATCTACACTATCCCTAAGTGATATAGGCTAGATTTTATTTTGATAAATTTGTCAAGTTCAATAAATAAAAGATTCAAGCTAAAAAAATGTTTCACATCTGCCAGGCGTCCCACGACGGCTCACATTTTTTTTTCTAAATAAAATGATGAGGAGATGCTGATAGAACTAGTCCAAAACAGTTCAGTTTTAGATGATGCGTCACATACTAATTATAAATATAAATAATAGTTGTAGAACGTCCTTCTTCTTCTCTTTTTTGGAACATTTCATAAGTTTTTTGTCTTTTTTTTTGACATAATTATCACTTCCTCGTCTTCTAGCTTTTCCCAAAAGTAGAAAAGTTCATTTTTACTTCCCACCTCTACTATGGTAGGGAAGTAATGGATTCAGTCCGAAAACAATATTTCGAGATTTTAACAGATTTTCACGTTTTGAGACCCTAGCAATCGTTTAAAATCATTTTCCGACTGATGTCTGTGTGTGTGTGTGTGTGTGTGTATGTGTGTGTGTGTGTGTGTGTGTGTGTATGTGTGTGTGTATGTGGTCAATTTTTCGCCTTCGATATCTTAAGAACGGAACAACATACGGGCATGCCGATTGTTCTATTGTGTTTATCAGCCTTTAACTTAGATCTGATTAGATTTTGAGTCAAATCGGTTCAGTGGATCCTGATATATTCAAAAAAACGACCTCAATGTCACGTATTAACATAGGTAAAAAAATATATAAATGAATTCTAGATGTTATAATATGAAAAAAATGTAGATATTTTTTTTCTCTAAAATGTATAGTTTTCGAGAAAAAAAAAATTTTACTAAAAAAAATAAAAATTGTACGTAAATCAAGGTAACCATGATTTTTGCTATATTAAGTTAGCCATCAGTAGATCACCAAACAAAAAAGAGGGCCATGCTTTTTTCAAAGAATAAAAATTAAATTGTGTTTTAAAGACCATCAACAGCTAAGGTTATTTGGGCCTAGTCAAAGAATAAAAAAAAGAGTGTTTATTTTTTGCAAATATTTACTAGGTGGGAAGTATAGGACTGGTCATCAGTCGAATTTTTTTAATTCATTTTGACTGCGGAGGAACCTAATGTTAAATGAAACGCGCGTGGCAGACTGACACGCCGTGACGTCACCGCACGTCGTCGGTCGCGTGCGGCGGTTCAGAGAGACCATAGCTAGCTTTTAACAACATTTCATTTGCCACTCATATGGTAATATTTTACCGAGGGGTTGTTGTCAAAAAATTCTATTTTTAAACGGGCGGCAAGGTCCCCGTCAAGTTGGCTGCCAATCTATATTTTTAGTTTAAGGCTTTTAACGACCTATCGTTTGATATGTCACTGATCTTGTTATTTTTTACCGGGGGTTATTGTCAAAAAATTCTATTTTCGAAGGGGCGACCAAGGTCCCCCACAAGAGTGGGGGGTGCCAACCAATATTTTTCGTGTAAAGCTTAGGGCTTGAGAATAGCCGAGAGTGTAGCGGCGCTGTTGTTTACATGGCGTTGCTATGGTTCCTCTATTACAAGTCCCCAGTTCCCGAGTTCTAGCCCGAGAGCTGGTAAAAGTGTCAATTGGATTTTCAATTTATTATTAAAAAAAAATAAAAAATAATGAATTGAAAATATGAATTGGTGCTAGGCCCAAATAACCTTAGCTGTTGGTGGTCTTTAAAATACAATTATTATTATTCGTGTAAAGCTTCTAACGACCTTCATTTTTTATGTCACTCATCTTATTATGTTATACCGGGGGGTTTCGTACGGTCGGCTCTCGAACTATAAATTATATGGCCCTATTTTATTCGGTACCAATATTTTAACGAGCAATAAATAATTTATTATAGGTACTCGTGTCTCATCATTTAACAAAAACAACTATTTGTTAATTAAACGAGCCAATTGAACTATTGCGCACTATGACTCAACACAAATTTTACGTATTCGGGCTAATTAATATAATAAAGGGCTTTCCAATTTGGGCGGGTCGATGTTGAAATGGAATAAAATAAGCTGTGTGTGAGATATTAACGAAATTCTTTATGTATTTGAAATGCCCATGTATGCCATTATATTATATGAAATATGACATCGTTCAAATGTCCGCCGCGACTTCGCACGGTGGCACAGACCCGAGAGGTCCAATTTTCAATGACTCTGCCGCATAGATCCGACTGAATGGCCTGGGTTATGTTGAATTTGAGGGCATCAACCGACGCCCTCAAAGTCAGCATAACCCAGGTCATTGCTCAAATTCAGCCGGATCTATGCGACAGAGTCATTGAAAATTGGACCTCTCGGATCCGTGCCACCGTGCGAAGCCGCGGCGGACATTTGAACGATGTCATATTTCATATAATATAATGGCATACATGGACCTTTCAAATAAATAAAGAATTTTGTTAATATTTCACACACAGCCCAAATTGGAAAACCATTTAGTTTATATTGACGTTTAAATAAACATTGTATTAAAAATGTTGTTTAAATAAATAAATAAAAATTTGCTGACTGATAGCATTTTGGCTAACGTTATTTCCTTTGAATTTGGACACGTCATCTGCACGCGCTGTACAAAATTTAGGGTAAGGGGAAAGGGACACCTAACATATAAATAGAAGAAACACCACACACAGGACACACACAATACCCGGGAGGGACACCTAGGACAATCATCACACGAGCAGAGCGAGTTCAAATAATATTTTGAGGGGGATAAATTTTGTTGAGTTTTTGCGTATAAGTGTTTGTGTCGTCATACTGTAAGGGTAAGTCAAATTTAGAATAATTTTAAGTTGATATTTTGTACTATTAACTTCTTCATGATCAAATCTCTTTCATGTTAAGTATATATTTGTTATTTTTTGTTTTCTTTTTAATAAACTTTATATATTTTATATTGATTTGTTGTAATCATAAACCTCGCCTGCTGATATCACTAGTCACATCAGATCAAAACGAACCCAGGGGTAACAAATGGTGACAGTGGTGGCATACACGGCGGAACGTTAACAATTGGTGAAAGCGGTGGGATTCTCTACATACACCACTATCCCGTTAACATATTGCAATTTTTGCTTGGGAATTCACCAAAAAAAATTTGATTTCTCCCATACAGAATTGCCTGCCAGATAGTAGTTTGTATGAGTAGACAAAATATTTTTTGTGCATTTTTGAGAAAAATATAGCAAAAGTTTTCATATTGAGATATCCTACTATTTGTCTCTTGAAATAGGTACCTGTATTTAATGAGTAATGAAATAGAACCTTACGAGTTAAACTTAATGGCCTATACTTCAAAAAACGGTAAATCCGTCACTGAATAGTTCACTCAGGACAAAAAAATTGAGCATTTCCGGGTTCGCGGGCATTACTTCGGGGATTATTGATTAATAAAACCTCTTTCTAATGATTCAATATGTAGCTCAATAATTATTATGATTACTTAAAATCAACAGTGCAGCTCACAAGGAAGATTCGAGTTTGTTGAGCATACACATGACTGCGTAATTGTAGGAGCAGGTGGCGCCGGTCTGCGAACAGCCGCCGGACTAACGTCCTTTGGATTCAACACTGCCGTCGTGACAAAACTATTTCCAACACGATCGCACACCGTCGCTGCTCAGGGTGGTATCAACGCCGCCCTAGGCAATATCGAGTCGGATAACTGGCGATGGCACTTCTTCGATACTGTTAAAGGTTCCGACTGGCTTGGTGATCAGGTATGTCTACACAACGTGTGTCCGCATTAATTAAAGGCCAATTATTTATCAGTGTCAGCGAAAAATAATATTGTCGCTTTTAATTTAATAGAACATTTTTCCACACGTCCGACGTCTTTTACCTTCAGTTTTTCTTCAGTGTCCGTGTCGTTAGTACCGGCTTTAGGAGGAGAGGGGAACGAGGTTAGACGAGCGCCAGGCCCGAAGGAGTGGCGGAAGATTAGAATTTTTAACTTTCGCACCAAAAACTGTTTAAAGTTTTGAAAGCTGTTACTTTACAATTATTATACATTTACAGATGACAAATAATCATTAATAAGAATGTTGGGTCTACACTTTTTGACAAATAGATATAAGTAAAATCAAAATGGCAATGCTAGATTCTTAAAGAATGTGTGCAAGAAGTTTAGCCGTCATTTTAAGTATAAAAAACGTGTATTTCAAAATTTCCATTCGAACGATTTAAGTGAAATCTGACATACTCATTTTAAACTGTTATTTTATGATGTTTTCTTCTAAACCCATTTGTAGAAAATGTCTTGCGCTAAACTGATTGAAATGAGGATATTCCGATATTTGCTCATTTTAAATCATTCTATGTTCAGGATTCGATTCACTATATGACAAGAGAAGCACCGCGAGCAGTGATTGAACTTGAAAACACCGGCATGCCTTTTTCACGACTTAAAAACGGCAAGATTTATCAGAGGGCGTTTGGTGGTCAGACGCTTGATTATGGTAAAGGAGGTCAAGCTCATAGGTAAAAAATATACTCGCTTATTACCGAGGAAAATTGATTTTATTAACCATTGTGCCTCCGCACTACACTGTGTTATCAATTAATTATCTGAATAATGTATGTTAATGTTATTATCATTATTATTAAATAATAAGTTATGGCTCCAAGTCTTCATGGTTTCCGGGCTTGTAGGCCGTGGTCCGGTGGTATTTCTACCTGACGTTTCGTCTACAACTGCGGTAGACATTCTCAAAGGCGATGTGGCAGCGGTCGAAGTGTCCTCCTTGGCGGCTCACAGGTCACCGTGTCAGTGACTGGTGTTCTCCCTTCTTTTATGCCTAGTACCAGTGTGTTCTCTGTTCGTTCGTAGTCCGTCTCTCTGTAATTGGTCAACTGCGCAGTGTGTAGTGGTGGGGGTGAGTTCTCTACTCGGTCGTATCCCGTCCTTGTACGATTGGTCATTGGTTTTGTATGTCGGAGTGCTGGTGTCCAGGTTTTACTGAGATTATTCACAATACTTTGGTTTTTCATGTTTTAGATGATATATAGTTCTTTTTTCTTGTTTCATTGCTGTCCAAAATTGTTTATTTAACTTTAGTTTTAGGTATATTACTGTCCACAAATTGATAATGGCTTCTTCACTACAGGTGCTACCTTAGAAGGAGCCTATATCTTTCAAAGATATATTTTTTGTTATAAAATGTACAGTGCTATTGTAATTTGAAAGAAATAAATTCTATTCTATTCTATTCATCTTTTCGGTTGAAATTCTGTGTGTGTTTAATGTTTATGTATTTCTATGGCCTCTCTGTATATTCTTGGGTAATAGCTCAACGTTCTGTATATGGCTTGGGTCTCTTCGAAGAGGATCTTATGATTGTCCAGAGTCCAAGTGTGTTCGGCTATGGCAGATTTTTCCGTTTGTTCCAGTTTACAGCTTCTCTTGTGCTCTACTATACGTGGGTTGATGCTTCGTTTCGTTGTCCCAATATATACTGATCCACAGCTGCAAGGGATGCGGTATACTCCTGGTGTTGCCAGTGGGTCTCTTGTGTCCTTGGCTGATCTTAGACATTCTTGAATCTTTCTCGTTGGTTTGTAGATTGTCCTGACTTTGTACTTTTCCAGAAGTTTGCCGATGCGGTCCGTTATGTTCCTGATGTATGGTAGATACGTTGTACCATTTTTTACTTCTTGTTCCTCGTTTTCCGGGATGGCTGCTCTTCTTGAACGTATTGCTCGGTTTATTTCTTGCAGTGTGTATCCGTTGTTTTGCAGTGCTGTTTTTCAGGTGTTCTAGTTCCGGTTTGAGGTGTTTCGCTTCACATATTCGTGTTGCTCTGTTTACCAGTGTCTTGATTAGTCCTCTTTTTTGTCTCGGGTGGTGATTTGACTCCTTGTTCAAGTATCGGTCTGTATGAGTTGGTTTCCGATAGACCTTATGTCCCAGCTTTCCATTGTCTTGTCTCTCCAGTAATACGTCTAGGAAGGCTATCTGTTTTTTCTTTTCTTTTTCCATCGTGAACTGTATCCTGGGATTTATAGAGTTGATGTGGTTGAAAAATCTTTCCAATTCCTGCTCTCCTTGGCTTCATATTACAAAGGTGTCGTCAACGTAGCGAAGCCAACACGATGGCTTTTTGTCTGATGACCGGAATGCTGTTTGCTCGAATTTTTCTACTGCAGCCGTTGACAAATTAGAAGCATAATTTAAAATATAGATGCCAGGACCAATTGACGCTATGATTTAAAATCAACCTCTAGGTCCATTAAGGTGAACAGCAGTGCAGCGAAGAAGCTAATGACCTCTGTTGTCGAGCGTCTATAATCCACAATTCATTCATTCAGTGCAGCGATCTCTAAGCTCAAGAACACCAAAAAAATCTAGACACGCTGACGCTAGATCTCAAATCAACAAGGAATTCACACCAGAATCTCCGATTCCTAATATCTAGGCTAGGCCCAAATAAGCCCTGACTGTTGGTGGCCTTAAAACAAAGGTATTGTTTTTTTTATTTTTGTAGAACATGTGCGTGTGCCGATAACACGGGTCACGTGATGTTGCACACCCTGTACGGCCTGTCGCTGAAATACAATTGCAATTTCTTCGTCGAGTACTACGCCACCGAGCTGATATTTAACGAGTGCGGCGAGTGCCAGGGAGTGGTGGCGCTGTGCCTCGAAGACGGCAAACTGCACAAATTCAACGCGACCAATACGATCATCTGCACGGGCGGCGCCGAACGCTGTTATTTTTCGTGTACGGCCGCGCACACCACCACCGGTGACGGTATGGCGATGGTGTCCAGGCAGGGTATACCGTTGCAAGTATGTGTACGAACAATTTAACTGTATATTTATGTTTCGAGCAAAATATAATAATCCAAATCAAAAGCCCAACTCAAAGTGGGCAAAATATTATTTTAACAAAATATAATATATCGCAGCGTCTCGTTCGCTGGTCGACACAACATAATGATATTCTAGTCAGATATAAAAATTCATACCCTCTGTGTGCCCTTGTCACAATGACCAGCGCATCTGACGACACGAGTATTTCGTTATATAAACAAACATCCGTAGACTGAACTTCTCGCAATGACGTCGCGGGTTTCGTTTTTTTAGGTACGGAATCCTAAAAATAAATTCAAACATATCGTCCCTATCTCACGTAAAGACATGCCATATACATCACAGTTATGCCACTTCGTGAGAAGAAAATCAGGCTTAAGGGCAGCTGTTCGGTCGCGTATCTAATTTGTCAGTTACGTCTTTACATGAGATTATAGACGATAATATGCTCAATCTACGTTCTACGGTGTGTTTTTATGATGATATAGGACATGGAATTCATCCAGTTCCATCCAACAGGAATTTATGGCAGCGGAGTGCTGGTAACTGAAGGTTCTCGGGGTGAAGGTGGTTTTCTAGTCAATTCCAAAGGGGAACGTTTTATGGAAAAGTAAGATTTTTTAATTATATCAGTAAATGAAACCTAGAAGTATTGAATAAGGTTTGAGAATAGCTGAGATCGTACGGCGATGTTGTTGTTTATTTGGCATTTTCACGACTTGTCTGTAATAAAAACCCCAATCTGACTAGTGAAAATGTCAATTGGATTTTCAATTTATATTTTATAATTAAAAATAATAATAATAATCTGAAAACATGAATTGATACTAGATCCAGCTAGCGTTGGTAGCTGATGACCTTTATAAAAAAAATAAACAAAGCTTTGAAGTCAGAAATAATAGCTCAGTTAATGAGTGCTCTAAAGAGGGGTCCAGCCGGAAAGTCAATAAGCGCAAAAACCGACTTCGGGAATTTGTTTGAACTGGCTAATAAAAAAGCATATTAAAAGTCTTTGACCCTCGGGTGGGCGCAAGAGGAGGGGGTGTACTTCGAAGGTCCCTTTTTTCGGTTTTTCGCGTATATCTCGAAAACAGTTGGTCCTACAAAAAAATTCTATACATAAAAATTGTAGCTGACAAAACTTCATACATTTTCTATATTTGAGGTTTTTTTCTATCTTCTACCGTTAACGAGTTACGTACGCTTCTGAAAACCGCTATTTTTCGAAAAAACATTTTTCGCGCCACATTTTTTTGTCGAACTTTTCTCTCTAGCGCCTAAGGTCTTTCATTTTACAAAAAAAAGTTGTAGAGAATTAAATTTTCTTCAAAATGGTATAGATATCAGTTTACCATTTTATCTTAACCTGGTCCAAAGTTTTCAGAAGCGTGTAACTCGTTAACGGTTGGAAATAAAAAAAAACTTAAATATAGAAAATGCAGGAAATTTTGTCAGCTACAATTTTCATGCATGGCATTTTTTTGTAGGACCAACTGTTTTCGAATTATACGCGAAAAATCAAAAAAGGGGCCTTTGAAGTGCTCCCTCCTCTTGCGCCCAGCCAAGGGTCAAGGACTTTTAATATATTTTTTTATTAACCAGTTGAAACAAAGTTCCGTAGTCGATTTTTGCGCTTATTGACTTTCCGACTAGGATCATTCGTTGACTAGACTATAAATGCAAACAATCATTAATATTTTAGATATGCTCCGTCTGCAAAGGATTTAGCATCGCGCGATGTCGTATCACGTTCTATGACAATGGAAATTTTGGAAGGCCGCGGGTGTGGTCCTCTTAAAGACTACGTGCATCTTCAGCTGCATCATTTGGGGAATGACCTTCTCCAGTTGCGTCTGCCAGGCATCGTGCATTTAGCGGCTACTTTTGCTGGTGTCGATGCTACACGAGAACCGATCCCGGTAATCCCGACTGTCCATTATAATATGGGTGGCATCACAACAAACTACAAGGGACAGGTAATAATGGTTTATTACATTTATTGATTGCGATTATTTCCATTTAGCATGATAAACACAGTCACTATAACGGTTACTGTCTTTAAGTTTTGAGAGATTATTTTATAAAACAATTGGTACTGATAATGGGGCAATGGAGAATGGGGCAAGGCCCGCTAAATTATAAGATGCAGTTTAACATTATTAGGTACGTGATAAGGTTTTAGGTAGAAGACAAGATTAAAATTACAGATTTATTTTACTGTGTCCATGGCACTGAATCAGGTCCTGTTCTATAGAAACACAGTCACAGAGCGCTGGCTTCTCATTGGCTGCCTAACGCGCATGTCCGACGGTGGTATAGAGTAAAAAAAACAAAACTTGGTAACAACATCAAAGGTGACGACAGTAAGTGAAATTGTATCTGTAAGCTTTACACTGTGATCCATACACACTATTCGGAAATGTCATGCACGGCCTGGGCCAACGTTCTAGTTCGTCACATAGTCAGAAACCGGTCAACCGTTTGTTTGGCCAACACATGCCATGAAGACGTTTTATCCAGGTGTGCAAGCTTTCACGGTCGGCATTGTTCCAAGTCTTCATGGTTTCCGGGCTTGTAGGCCGTGGTCCGGTGGTATTTCTACCTGACGTTTCGTCTACAACTGCGGTAGACATTCTCAAAGGCGATGTGGCAGCGGTCGAAGTGTCCTCCTTGGCGGCTCACAGGTCAGTGTCCTCCTTGGCGGCTCACAGGTCAGTGTGACCTGTGAGCCGCCAAGGAGGACACTTCGACCGCTGCCACATCGCCTTTGAGAATGTCTACCGCAGTTGTAGACGAAACGTCAGGTAGAAATACCACCGGATCACGGCCTACAAGCCCGGAAACCATGAAGACTTGGAACATGCCATGAAGTTATAATATAATAAAAACATGTTTCTTAGGCATTAACGCCGGATGAAAATGGTAACGATCGGGTGGTGAGAGGTCTTTACGCAGCAGGCGAAACAGCTTGCGTGTCGGTGCACGGAGCCAACAGGCTCGGTGCAAATTCACTGCTCGAGACGGTAGTGTTTGGCCGAGCCGTAGCAAACACTATTAACGCATTGCACAAGCCCGGCGAAAAAGTAAAGCCTATTCCCGCAGATGCAGCAGAAAGTACAATCCACAATATCACGAGGCTTATGGCCGGTAAAGGAACTACGCCCACTGCTAAATTCCGGTAAGTAGAGTTCAAACGCTGTAAGTTAAACGCCGCTACGTCACCGCTCGACAACGGCAGTTGTTCTCGGTCTCCGCCTACTTGAACTCAGTAGCATATTGTATATTAATATTATTTATTTAAATATTTATCCCTGGTCAGTCAACTGTCACCTATTTGGCAAACATCAGGCTAAGAAAAAATGTGGCGGTATGCTAAGACACATTCGGGAGGTACTGGGTTCGAATCCCGGCTGGGGCAGACGTGGCTAGGACTTTTTCCTATTGCCTCACGCCGAGAAACGGTCATTCTTGTTCAGGTCATCTTGTTGAAATTCTTCATGGTTTCCCTTAATAATCCCAGATAAATAACAAGACGATTCCTTACAAAAGACCATGGCCGATTACCTGGCAAACACCTGTGTTTATAAACATGCCTACCCTCTCCTAATTTCTTATAGTTCCTCCATTCGTACAAGTCTATTAATTAAAGTTTAAGTAAATAACAATATATGTGTTAGGTAATTGTGGACAATAATATAATAATTATTAATTAATTCAACAATGAATTTTTAATCCACAAGGCATCCACTAGGTCAGCATATTATGCCATCATGATTGTTAATCGTTTGACGTTTAACAATCATGATGGCATAATATGCTGACGGATATGTTAAGAAATACTATTCACTACCTAGTGGATGCCTTGTGGATTAAAAATTCATTGTTGAATTAATTAATAATTATTATAAAGTTTAAGTTTAAAAAATGTAGAAAATAAAGAGAAATTGGTAAATGGAAGATGATAATGGTGCGAGTGGCGTCTGTTATGACGTACTGTCCAGAAACGACCTGTGGTGAAAACTACTTTGTGACATTTTTATGTTGGACTTTCTGGCATTTTGAAATTAATTTTAGCTTGCCAAAATTTTTTTTTGATGTGGTCATGTTGCCCACCAATAAAATTAATTGCCGATCGCTGTTATAGATTAGCTATGCAACGTATAATGCAAACTCACGCTGGAGTGTTTCGTCGATGTGACATTTTGAACGAGGGAATCGACAAGATGCAGGAGCTCTACTCTGAAATGTTGAACGACTTGAAATTGGTCGACAAAAAGACACTGATATGGAACACGGATCTCATCGAGACACTCGAATTGAGGAATATGATATCCGTCTCCATGCAGATCATTTTTGCCGCGGAGAACAGAAAGGAATCACGCGGCGCACACGCGCGCGATGATTTTCCGGTATTTGACTTTTGTTGTGTTTTTTAAAAACCACCAACAGCTAAGGTTATTTGGATCTAGCACCAATTCATATTTTCAATTCATTATTTTTTTTTTAATAATAAATTGAAAATCCAATTGACACTTTTACCAGCTCTCGAGCTAGAACCCGGGAACTGGGGACTTGTAAACGAGCGGCGTTGCGAATGCAGTGTGGAATATTATTTTTACGGATATTTTAAATCGAAATGATGTGAATTGTGAATGATTCAAATCATCCAGTGTCGTGCTGGATGTGTTTGCTAGTTACGCTAATTAATTTTCAGGGTCACCAACAACCAGGGTTATTTGGACCACAAGCAACATGGTCCATTCTGATTGGTCGAATACCCCATTTTGATGTCGTTTGACACACACACACACCTAAATGAACGTAACAACTAACTATGGAACTCTGTATATTAATATGGATAATTGATAGCGATGAAAAAATAGATTTTGTATGTGGAGAATGTTCAAACACATATTCTTCAAGATAGACAATATAGTTCACAAAATTAGAATGAAAACTTCAGGTAAGGCTTGTAATCTAATTCTTTCGACTTTCTGTAAAAGTGGATCAATTTTCTGACATTTCAAAATAAAACATAATTAAAATTTATTTTTCTATTCCAATTTCTCAAGAACACTGTTTTTGTATAAATTTTCGACATTGTAATATCTCAAATAATAATATTAAATTAGGTTTTATTTTGAAATGTCAAAAAATTGATCGACTTTTATAGATAGAATTAGATTACAAGCCTTACCTGAAGTGTCCATTCTAATTTTGTGAACATTACTATCTGCCTTGAAGAATATATGCGTGTTTGAACATTCTCCACATACAAAACCCATTTTTTAATCGCTATCAACTATTCATATTAGTATACAGTTCACTTGAGTTGTTACGTTCGTTTAGGTGTGTGTTTCGACAAATCAGAATGGACCCTGACTGCAGGGCCTAGTCGCTTGTATTTGCGCCTAGTAACAATTCATATAATATTCAATTGCCATCTGTTATTTATTTGTATCTACACTATTTTTTTTGTTTTTTAACTCAGACTCGTTCTGATGAATATGACTATTCGAAGCCAATTGAATCACAGAAAAAGAAGGATACAGCTTATCATTGGAGGAAGCATACACTCACGTCTTTTGATCTAGAAACCGGCGAAGTATTTGATTTATTTATTTATTTATTTATCGTAGATTATGCACTAACCGGCAAAAAATCGACTACCCTAAAATATTTCATATAAGTACTGAAATATTGAATAATTTTACTAGATATTGGTACTTGGTAGTAGGTTAAAGAACCATTTGTTGTTAATACGGATTGCATAAATTAGCTGAAAAAGAGACCACAAATAAACACACAAAAAATGCGATTAAAAAAGTAACAAAAAATTCAAATACGATTTTTGTCTTAGTTGTAAAAAATTAAGGTGAGCTGTTTTTTATAGACTCCAGTAAATTTTAATAACGAGTTAATAATATGGTTGAAAATGATTTTAACTTGTTCAGATTCAGATCAAAAAGCATTAGTAACGAAAGAAAATAGCTAAGCTCCCTTTGTGGAAATAAAATATGCGGTTAGGGGGACTTTATAAAAAAATGGCCGGTTTTCTTGTCGGTCAGTGTATATGAACGCTCGACAACTTAGGTCATTAGCGTCTTAATTACATTAAATAGCATCATCATTTAAAACTAAAGGACATTACAAACATCCATAGGCGAGGTGGGATTCGACCCACGACAGCTTGCTCTAAAGGCCAGCACGCTTACCGTTACACCAAGCTGTTCTCGCGAGGTATTTGATAACACTGTTATTCGGTACAAGTTCAACAAACCTACCAAGCGCATGTCGATTGATACTGAAAAAATCTTGTTTACGGAGCACTAAAAAGCAATACTGATTATTTAAAATTGCATTTAATTAATGACGTTTCGTCATACTTCATGCGTAATCTTCAGAAGTATGTCGAATTAGCGTCAAGTAATTGATTGCAATTTTAAATAATCAGTATTGTTTTTCTGATCGATCGAGGTTTTAACATCAATCTCAACTTTCTTTTTTCTAAGACTCGCAATTTACTCTAAAATTTAAATTTACTTTTACAATTAATAACCATCGGCTGATTAAACGTAGTTTCCTTTAAACTGTTAACTATTTCAGTTATTTTTTTTTTTAGGTCGGAATCATGTACAGACCAGTCTCTGATCGAACTCTGGATGAACATGAAATGAAAACTGTTCCGCCAATAATTAGAAAATACTGAATCCAAAATATGTAGTTAGTATTGTTATAGAAGTGATAGAAGTAATAGAAAAGCTATGTTTCCCAGTTTCCGCTATTATAAATAGCGGAAACTGAATTATTACCAATATTAAGAAACGCAACAAAAAAAATCCGCCAAAATGAACAACCAGTCGTCCTTATTTTTTTAATATTTACCCACATAATGTATTTTCAAAATATTCGACAACGCGACGAGATTGTTTTAGAAATAATCTTAAAACTGCCCAACTTTCCACCGCGGTTTTTTTGATAAACATTTCTTGCGTGTCTCCTCTAGTCCATGTTTTTTGTTAAGTATTTAAGTCACAAAAATTTAATAATGTAATATTAATTAAAATTATTTTCTCTTATATCCATGATTGTAATAAATAAATAAATGATTCACAGTTTTCTGGATAATATAGCTGTGTTGTTATTTAATATTTATTCTTAATTTTCATACACCGTTTCGTCGTTTTCCCGACTTTATCAAGTAGGTACTAATTAACTGCCAAATCATTCATAAATAATTGACTTAAAAAGTCTTTACTTATCACAACTGATAATAAATTAGAATAATAAAAATTAATTAGAAAATTTTTATCAAGATGATAACACGAGTTTTAAAAATAAATGTTAAATAACAACAGCTATGTTATCCAGAAAACTGTGAATCATTTATTTGTTTATAATACTACCTAATTAATAAAAAAGGTAACAGTTTAGTCACTTCTACCACAACTTTACCTAATTGTTTACCTAATTGTTACCTAATTGTTTAATAAAAAGTTTTTGAAATATTTATAGTTCTTTTTTATTATTAATGATATCCTCAAAACTTTTAAAATCTCGACATATGGGTGGTTCAGTATTTAATATGTTGCTAAAAATATATCTCACAATATTATTATTATAACAACGTTTTTTATAGTCCGAGAGCCCGTGATAAAATTTTACCCTCATCATTACCAAAATTTATGTGTGACGTAAAATGATAATAGCGCAGTGACTTTAGCTTTTTACCTTGTAACCCAGTTATAGTGATTCTTTTTGCATTGGGTTTCTAATAGTGAGAATAAAAATGTTTACCCTTTAAAAAATACCAATTTTCAAAAATGATTTTTTTATAGATAAAATATTTGAAAAATGTATGTTGAAATGTAATAATTTCAATCATTCAAGTGCTTTAGGAATTTTAAGGCCGCTGATTATTAATTTGTGTTCAAAATGTCAAAATTCGGTCGAAATAATTGAAGCGTATTTTGTTAAACTGTTTAAATCACTTAACACTTTTTTAAATTTTGCATAAAAACCCTTTACGCGAAATGCTCTAATATGAAGAGTGTTCAGGAAATATTAAGTTCCCACATCGAGGTTATAGACATATTAATGGGCTATCTAACTGCGTTAAAAAATTAGAAAAATCTAAAGAGGTTACCCTACAGAAGCAATTTTATCGAAGTAGTACATTTTGACTAAAAATGGGAACACTTGACGCGAAGTTTTCTAAGGATGTTCAATTAATATGAAATTCACATGCAAGGATTATAGACCTATCCATGAGCTATCTAACTGTGTCGAAAAATATTGGAAAATTTGTTCGTGGCCACCCTACAGACGTATTTTTTTCAAGACTAAAAATGGAAACATTTGACGCGAAGTTATCTAGTAAGAAGGATGTTCAATTAATATGAAATTCACATGCAAGGATTATAGACCTATCCATGGGCTATCTAACGGTGCCGAAAATTTGAGGAAAATTTGTTCGCGGCCACCCTACAGAAGTAATTTTTTCAAGATAGTACTAAAAATGGAAACACTTGACGCGGTGCGCTCTAGTAAGAACGGGGGGGTCGATAAATATTAATTTCCCATGTAGCGATAATAGTCCTTTCCATGGGATATCTAATTGTGTTAAAAAAAAATTGGAAAATTTAGAAGCTGTCACCCTACTAAAGCTATTTTTTTTGAAATCGTATGTTTACGGTAAAAAAGTAAGATCACTGAAAAATTGCTTTTTTAGGGTGACCACTTCAAAATTTTACAGATTTTTTAACTCAGTTAGATAGCCCATGGATAAGTCTATAATCCCTACATGGGAAATTAATGTTTATTAAACACCCTACTTACTAGAGCACTCCGCGTCAAGGATTTCCATTTTTAGTCGAAAAGTACTATCTTGAAAAAAATACTTCTGTAAGGTGGCCACGAATAAATTTTCCAAATTTTTTCAACACAGTTAGATAGCCCATGGATAGATCTACAATCAGTACATGGGAAATTAATATTTATTAAACACCCTACTTACTAGAGCACTCCGCGTCAAGGGTTTCCATTTTTAGTCGAAAAGTACTATCTTGAAAAAAATACTTCTGTAAGGTGGCCGCGAATCAATTTTACAAATTTGAATCAAAACTCTAGCTCGACTGGAAGTACCCTAGCTTTATAAAATAAAAAAATATCAAACTTTTTATTAAAAAAATCATAATTAACTTCCCATTGGAAGTTATTGTAATGGGTCCGAAAATCGAAATCAAAATGTATAACAAATTTTTGTTTCAAGGTCACCACACTAGTTTTAGAAAGATGTCTGTGTGTGTGTGTGTGTGTACGTACGTACGTATGTGTCCATTTCTTTCTAAGACGAAATTTCGAGAATGAAAAATGATATCGACTACGTTAGGGTGCCAATCGACGCGTATTAACGTAAATATGATCTGAAAGAAATTTTTTCAAAATCGGTTCAGCCGTTCTTTTTTCTTAACTAAATAACCTCCGAAAAAGTAGATTTTCACAATATCTCGCTAATAAAAAATTATATCGACTTCGTAAGGGTGTCAATCGAGGCGTGTTAACGTCATTTTAATCCGACATAAATTTTATAAAAATAGGTTCAGTCGTTTTTTTTTTTTTTTAATTGTTAAAAAAAATAATAATTATGTTTTAATGATTAAAATGATTACTTTACTGTGTAATATCTAATTTAATTATTATTATTAAATATTTATCAAACTGGGAAGTTCGTCGTGTGGATCTCAAGGGTCGCACTTTAGTCCTAATAAACGACCCACCTCACGGCTTGTTTTGATGATTATTATTATGATGATCTATGAGTCAGGGAGTACCAAAAATTGTGATTTTTGGACAGTCGTATCTTGTAAACTATTCCACCTAGACATATGAAATTTGGAATACTGCATCTTTTTGGTAACCTTAGCCTCTCTGTAAAAATTCAATTCTGTAACGTAACTAGCCTCGGAGATAGAGAGGTTTGAACTGGCTTTGCTGGGGGAACTTGTCCGATTACAAGAGAAGGGAAACATTTATTTATATAGTAATAAAACAATGATTTGACATTAAATCTAATATAAAGAAAATCGGTTTATATCAAATCAAATGTTCAAAACAATATCCAAGTCTGTATTCATATTAGAGAACTGTTACAAGCGATTACCCACTCGACAATTCTTATCTTTTTTTCAAAGCTTAATAATGTAGATTTATCCAAAGTTATCGTGGATCCTTTTAATTCTCGATCTCCCATATAATATCATAATCCTGTGGACACATCAGGACACACTGTAGAATGGGAAAATAATGTTTTTCATTCACCACACAAAACATTTAAACGATGAAAACGGGTTAAATGGAATAATATATTAATTTAAGTTTACATGTCCTCGCCGAGAAGATTATCTATCGCTATATAGAGATAGACCCTGAGGCCTGAGCAAACGCGTGCCCTGTTTAAATCAGACAGACGTCTGAGATCAAAGGCAGACGACGGCGCGACGACAATCATAATCATGTACAGTCCTGGACAAATCATTATCGAAGGGCTTATAGTCCAGCGTTGTCAGACGTACCGATTTTTTATTTAAAATTGATGGTCTCGCGCGGGATACCTAATTTCAGGATTTTTCAAAAACACTTAGAATAGAACAGCACGCATTGCCAGGAACGGATTTATACCACGTGGCGGAAAGAGCACCTGCTCGGGGCGGCATTCTTGAGAGAGCGGCACAATCGTCGAGTCGACCGGCTGCTAGACGCTGATGACCTTAGCTTTTGAGCGTCTATAATCTACAATCTATCTATCGGCCGGCCGCCTGCACCGATGAGTGGCCCAAAGTTCACACTCGTCAAAAACGTCCTCATTTCGCCCTTGATAGACAATCTGCTATCAGATTATCACTAATACGACCACGTTATCACATTTTTACTTCCCACCTCTACTATGGTAGGGAAGTAATGGATTCAGTCCGAAAACAATATTTCGAGATTTTAACAGATTTTCACGTTTTGAGACCCTAGCAATCGTTTAAGATCATTTTCTGACTGATGTCTGTATGTGTGTGTGTGTGTGTGTGTGTATGTGTGTGTGTGTGTATGTGGTCAATTTTTCGCCTTCGATATCTTAAGAACGGAACAACATACGGGCATGCCGATTGTTCTATTGTGTTTATCAGCCTTTAACTTAGATCTGATTAGATTTTGAGTCAAATCGGTTCAGTGGATCCTGAGATATTCAAAAAAACGTCCTCAATGTCACGTATTAACATAGGTAAAAAAAAATATAAATGAATTCTAGATGTTATAATATGAAAAAAATGTAAATATTTTTTTTCTCTAAAATGTATAGTTTTCGAGAAAAAAAATATTTTACTAAAAAAAATAAAAATTGTACGTAAATCAAGGTAACCATGATTTTTGCTATATTAAGCTAGCCATCAATAGATCACCAAACAAAAAAGAGGGCCATGCTTTTTTCAAAGAATAAAAATTAAATTGTGTTTTAAAGACCACCAACAGCTAAGGTTATTTGGGCCTAGTCAAAGAATAAAAAAAAGAGTGTTTATTTTTTGCAAATATTTACTAGGTGGGAAGTATAGGACTGGTCATCAGTCGAATTTTTATATTTTCTTTTACTTCTATGTTTTAAATATCAGAAGAAATGTGTAGGACGTAGAGAAAATGGAACTGAAAGGGGGGAGGCAAATCGTATGCTAAACTAAGAGTTTATATTGTATATAATTAGTTTGTAGCGTTAAATCTGGATAATGTTCTAAACCTTGAAAACTGAATTATCATCGGTCGAACTGTTTTCAAATAAATCGTGAAGACAGGCAAAAAAGGAGATGTAACTGTATACAGGGCGTTTGGTAAACATACGGCAAAAATTCAAGGCGTTTCTCTTTGATTATTTTAAGAATATATTGTACTTCGATGATTTTCGCGGAAAGCCGCTTTGTTTCGAAGATACCGGACGATAAAAGTTTTTCTACAAAAACAATATACCTAGGTACCTGAATTTTATTAGGTACATGAATACAGTAAAGTTTTTTAATCTACAAGGACTACTAAAAATGAAAATGAGAAAAAAGAGAAAAAGAAAAAAAAGCGGCTCTCCGATAATCATTAAAGGACAAAATATTCTTAAAATAACCTCTTGAATTTTTGCGGTATGTTTACCATACTGTAATCACTCGCCGTAATATGCCCCATTACGTATCTAGACATACAATCTACTATAAAGTTCTGACGAAACTACGAATAGTGTCGAAACGTAGACTATTAAACACATTCAGCAAATAATTACATAGATAATCCAATTCTTTTTCAGATTAAAGACAATAAAAATTCAGCCGTATAAATCTTTTATTTTATCTTAAAAATACTAATGATAACTAAATAATTAATTATGCTTTAGCAGGTCCGAAGAGGTTGAACCCCCTCCGATCTATTTGAGATCTCCTGATCTATGAAACATATTTGAAATCCTTAATCCAAATTCCAAGGATGAATTATCTTTATGCACAAATAATTCCTGCCAATATAAATGCCAGTCAATACTTTAACAATTTATGAAATATTTTTACTAAAAATTATAATAAATTCACTAGCTTCAACTCCTTTTAAGTTTAGCGATTTTCTTAGACTTTCGTAACCAGATATTAAAAGCGTAGCAACCGATTAACACCGGTAGTGTGGCACATAGAGCTATTACAGCTATCACATCCAGCAAGAACAATTGATAGTACGGTAGGTCAGCAGTCGGACTACGAAAACCGGGAGCTCCGCGATGCCTCAGCACGAATTCAGTCCACCAGACGGCTCTGGACAGCGGCCCTTCGTCCGGATGCTCATTCATTATCAAGGATAGTTCTGTGATATTCTTGCGATAACTGTAGAACAAAAGAAACAATGAAAAAGTTTGTTTAATATACAGTAGAATTTCGTTATATAAGCGCCTAAAAAGCTGTTGGGGTAGAAAACGTTAACTTAATGAAAGGGGTTAAAAACCTTGAAGATAGCTATGTGGTAAGTTTATTATGATTACATCTCAACGATTTATATCATTATTTAAGTGAAACTTCTTTAGCGAAACTATTTTATTTAAATTCGCATGGTTGACGAAGACGAAAGAAGTTTTATCTCTATACCATGCGCTTATGTGGGTCATATGAATTCAGATTCTATATTGACCAGGTACATGACACATTTTTATTATTATCATCATTTTTAACGGCCTCTATACAGTAGTAGAAAACAGAAGAACAAATATTATTAAATGACTTACTATGGGTCATTAATAAGTCGTTCAATAGCATCGATGAGTTGTTCTTCATTTATTGTATCGATGTCTAATTTCATACCAATTCCAATTTTCTCTATTCTGTCAACATTCCATTCTTGATCCCCCATAAATGGTATTCCAAGTAATGGTACATGAGCATGTATAGCTTCCTCCCATGATTGAAGACCTCCTTGAGTTATGAACACTTTAATATTCGGGTGGTCTGGTAGTAAAAATGAAATCAAGGTAATCAGTTATTGTGGAAAAAATAATCAAAATTATCAACAAAAACTTACAGAGTACATCAGACTGTGGTAGCCATTTAGATATTTTTACATTATCGGGTTTATCGGGAAGTTTGTCTGATTCAAATTTCCAAAGTACTTTGTATGGAAGTTTCTTAAAAGCTTCAATGAAAATTTGTATTTTTTCTTTTGGAAGCAAATTACTTTTAACGTTCGACCCGAAGCTAAAGTAGATAGCTCCTTGCTTAGCTTCATCCAAAAATATTTGTAAATCCTGTAAGAGTATAATATCTACTTATTATTTAAATATTTTTGAACTTTTTTTCAACGAAACTAATACTTTTCTAAGTTATATAAGCGAACACGCGTATAAATTCGATAATTACAATTTTTTGTAAATACATCATCCCGAATCGTGAAACTGCTGAGATTTCCACCAATGACTACAAATTATTTAGATAATGTTTAAAAAAGTTCATTAGCTTGAGACACAAATGTTCCGAAGTGCAATTATTCCTCGACGTAGTTTCTCGATTCTCTACTCAGCTACTGCAATTGTCTCGAGACTTTTTAACATTTTATAATCATTCAGTATTGAACACATGTTCATATGAACTTTTATGCTTAAAATGACACACTCTACACCTCCCGAAAAACATAAAATAAGCATAAATTTGCACATAATATAACAATAATTCAAGAAGAGCTGTTATTCAAATATTGTTGCTGTAGTGTAACTACGAAAATATTAGTTTGGTCGTTCATTAAAAAATCTGCAGAGTTCAGACTTCCTATCTTTTCCATAAAACACTATAGCCAGATCTTTTAATAATAGTAATACTTGCCTTTGGAAGAGCTTTTTTAGGCTTTTTGTAAATTCCGGCAATATTAATAATGCCAGGAACTCTAGGAATTGCTCCTAACCAGGCTGGATGATAATTGGCCAGGATAATAGATACGCGTTTCTCGATCTCTTCAACACTGGGATAATGAGCACCGAAATTTTTCTGAATTATTTTGTTATGGTCTGATTTGACCTCTGTACGTAAATAGTGCATCAACCAGACATTAAACAATGCGCTATAAATTCTTTGCCACAACGACGTAGGTCTGCTGAAGGACAGGAATTCAGATGCGTAATACGATGGATTAATGCTGTTTCCTAATGACGCAAAAGCCGGTGATATGGGGCCTAGCGATGACACTCCCACTAAAGGACAATTAAATCTGTATGAAACATAAAAGATTATTAATAGTGGAACTTTTTAGGTAGCATAGTTAGGGCTTAAGAATAGCTGAAAAGCCGTTATTGCCATATGGCTCATCTGTTACGAACTCCCAATTTGGCAGTTTCCAGGCTCTAGTCTAAAAACTGGTAAAAATATCGATTGTACTTTTAATTTATAATTAATAGTATATTGTGCGACTAGTGGGAGAAAGAGGAGATTCCTCAAGTGTGGAAATACACGAGTGGAATCTCCTCTTTCGACCAATAGTCGCACATAATATTTTGTTCAACTACCGCAAGAAATATGTCATTTCGTGGCTCTGCTGAGCATGGGCGAAATAATGGGTGACCTGATTGATTGACGAAACTATCAACACTTGCGTAAACGTTCCCCGTAATGAGCGTGGGCGGGCGCAGCGAATGGTATTTCGCCAACTCTCTACGTCTACAGTCAGAGAATTCATTATTTCGCCCACTCTCAGTAGAGCCACGAAATTACATATTTCTTGCGGGTGTTGAACAAAAAAAATTTACCTGACTGTGAAACTTAGAAATTAGTAAAACTGTTATACCTTTCACTGAAAGCTGAAGCAGACGATGAAGAAAAAAGCCATTCTACTATCACCAAATCAAAGTGTTCATCTGGGTTTTTAATTATTCTCTGAACGTCTGGGTGACTTAGTTGCAATTCAACTACATCGTTTGTGAAAGCTTTGGCAACTGTTCGAATGAAGTTGGTCTTGGCTATTCCAAACGAAGTTTTGTCTGCTAAGTTGAACTGCGAATGTATAAAATCGTACGTAAAATGCATATCAAGTTCGGTGAGATTCACTAGCTTTGAGTCGTTGATTGGAGACGGTGTGATGGAGACGACCTTAGGAAAAGACAAATAAAATATTACAGTAATTCATTTATACACTCACAGACAAAAATATTGCATATTTTTTTATGTTTATTTCTTTTCGTTTAAAACGTTGTGACATATTCCTATACAAATCTATTGTAAGGCTGCTAATGTGAAATTATTTGACCATTAGTACCCAAATGTGGACTAGCAGTTTAGGCCGGTTAGTTCCAGCCACCCCTTTCTGCGAAATGTGAAGTTATTCGTACAACTTCACATTTCACAGAAAGGGGCGGCTGGTACGAAAATCAGCATTGCGTTCGGGTCAATCCGGTAGAGATATTTTATTTCTGAGTTATTTCTGTCTCTGATAGTTATAAGACCATATAGAGTTTTTTCAGTGCACGCCGCCGCGCCGTGCTCGCCGCGTCCCGCACGTGCTTCAGCTAGATATAGCGGGCGCAGATTAGCCGCCCTATGCCTGGGCCTAGTCGGCCTTATGGAAAGTTTGCTACTGTTAGTACCTATACGTAAAACACCCTAGGATAAGACATTTAGCCAAAAAAGTACATAAAAAAGAAATAAACAAAAATTAATATTAAAATTTAATAAACCCTCGACCCAAAAAAGCAAACCTTTAAAAAGTAAGTAATAATTAAGTTCTACTATATCTGGCCCGACACTATTTTCTCGTTTGGATGAAATATTTAATTCTTAAATGCGTCGGAGACCACTGTAAAATGACAAAAATACCAATCTGAGGTTAGTGGATACAATCTTACACTTTATTCTACTGGGATGAAACTTAGCACGATTCAAGTACATATCTATATTGGTAACATTTGAAGTGGTGCCCTCCGGCCGGCCGCACAGGGCACAGGGGCAAATTATTGAATTTATTCAGATACCAGTCTATTGGGATCCGTCAGATAGGTGGAGCTTCAAAAACATGGCGCAGACGCGGGGAAATTTCATATACGGCGTATATTTTTGCGTGTAATTTTATGATTTTCAAAGTGATAAGAAATGATAAATATAAGTGCAATTTGTGATTGGGCCGGTACGAATCCTGAACAAAGGAATTTCGTTGAAGGAGAACGGATTCTCAAAGCCGGGCATATTATCAAATGTCGGAAATATAACGAGAAAAATGCATGCAAAATGAACTGTCAAAAGTAGTAATCTTTACGACATATTGCTTAAAAACATCAAAATTAAAAGAAAATCTCCACGAAATTAATCATCCGTCCATTGCTTCTTTAAGGCAGGGTTAGGTGAATAATGTAAACACATAACTGCAACATAATAAGTTATATTTAGTCGCGTCAATGAATACATAAAACAGGCAATCTTCGGAAGTCCTCAAGAACAGCTCCGATTTTGATGATTTTTTTTTTGAAAATTTTGTTTTTTTATATTATTTAAAATCAGAAATCTTTTGGAGCGGGGACGGAATTATTTCTATTGTTTAAACAATATTTATACTATTTATGCAGGAAAGAAATTTTTTTTATACAATATCCATTGAAAACTTGGATAAAAGAGATATTTATGTTATTTTTAAATTATATCTCAATATACCAACAAATTTTATAAACAATTTTAAGATTTTAAGTTTTTTTTTATGTAATAATGACATAAAATTAATTTGTGGGACAAAATTAAAAAATCTTTATTAACTGAAATTTATTATTTTATTTACAAAAAAAAGCAAATTTAATTTTCATTTGTATGTACTTTGCGTTTCGGAGATTTCATCTTCTTCAAGTGTTGGGTGGTTATCACAGTCACTTCTACTGCAAACATGTTTTTACCTTTTGACATAAAATTGAAACACTTGTTGCGAAGTGCTCTGTAGAGTGACCACTTTCAAATTTTTCAAATTTTTTTACTCACTTAGATAGCCCATGAATAGGTCTACAGTAAACTTAATATTTCTCGAACACACTTTTTAGTAGAGCACTTCGCGTCAAGTGTTTTAATTTTATATCAAAAAGTAAAAACATGAACATTAATGTTTATAACTTGAAAATTTTTCAAGTTAGTGAGATTGAACCTTAAATTTTTTATAGGTTACTGGACGGACATTTTTTTATTCGGTATGGAAAGTACTCGTAACACGTGTCAAAAAAAAAAAAAGTAAGGCTCTATGATGATTTCAACTTTGACTGGCTATAGGTTCTAAATTTTTAACGATATCGATATGGAACAAAAATCACGATTTAGAGCGTTCTTTGCTTTATGAACATGTGTATTTTCAATTTAAAATTGGATAAAGAACACAATAAATAAAGCTATTGAAAAGGACATTACGCTTTAACAATTGGTTTCCAAGGCTACAAAAAGCGCGTCCGATTTTCAAGAAGCTCTAGCGCGCTTACTATTTGTACCACAGAAAATTTGTAGGGATCAAAATTGTAGGAAATGTAATCTTATTTAAAATGACAGAATCTTTTTTGAGATATTTCGAAACAGGCTCATCAAAAAGTTATATGGAAATATTTTGTGAAATATTCTTTTAAAAACTGATATTTTCTCTTTATTAATAAATTGCAAAGCATATATTGATTTTATCGCAAAATTGAAGAGGGGAAATTTTTTAGAATAACTAATTAGGAACAAAACAAAAAAAAAGTCGTCTGATTTCAGACATTGGTTAAGGAGATATTAGCGTTTTCCGTAAGGCTTACAAAATTATATTCAAAAGGGGGTGGCGGAGGAAGCACAAGGGGGATAACCGGGGACTTTTGTAAAAATACATGTCTAAAGGTGTTCTACCATCTGTGAAAAATCCAGCTCCTTGGGAATTATTTGCGACCTAAAACCTTTATTTCCCGGGCTACACGTAATGCATACGTTTTTCTTGACCCATACAGCGAATTTTTATGATGTAAATATTGAATTATTGTTCAAAACTTTTTTTTATCATCTACTTTTTATATTGAAATTAATATATGAAGAATTTTTAGGAAAAAATAGAGACAAAAGTAAATTTTTTATATAAATATCATAGATATTTTTTAAATAATATAAATAATTCTTTCCCCGCTCCAAAAGGTTTCTGATTTTAAATAATATGAAAAAACAAAATTTTCAAAAAAAAATCATCAAAATCGGAGCTGTTCTTGAGGACTTCCGAGGAAAAGGCTTCATTGACGCGACTAATTGTACCTAATAACTAGTTAAGTTACTAACCTCAAAATGTTTGTATACGAAGTTAATCCTATAAATTTGTTAATCATCAGGGATTCAACTATTTTAGTGCAGTATGATAACAAGTTCATCTTATTATTACTATAAAATATTTTTTTAATTCATAAATACAGTTTTTTCACATTTCATTAGAAAATAATTCTCTGTAAAGTAAGTTTTACAAGGCAATAACTGACAGTGTTTATTGCCATGATATTAGAAAACGTCGTGAATTCCATTTTCGATAAACTTTTTGTTTATTTTACTTGTTTTATTTTTGTAATAAACAATTTCATGATTAATTTGCACTGTTAGCATATAAAATTTTCCCTCGTTTGAGTACAATTTTCTGCCACCAGATGTCAGATGTTCATTTGACGGACCCCAATATCTCTGGAAGATATCGTCCAAGAACGGAAATGAGGGTAACGTTGGACGCGACAGACACAGAGCAACCTTTTTGGATCAGAATTTTTTTCTACTCCAACCCCTGGACTTTCTGAATATACCGATTTACGGACGCCCCCTGAGTCCAGAGGTGGGGGTAGAAAAAAAATTCTGGTCCAAAAGGGTTTCCCTGTATCTGCCGAGTCCAACGGTACCCTCATTTTCGTTCTCGGATGATTTTTTTAGAGATATAGGCTGGTATTTTAATAATTTCAATAAGTTGCCCCTGAAAAGTAGGCAACTGTCTAAAGCGTGGCCGGCCGGGGGGCACCACTTCTTAAATGTTACCTATAGATATTATGCACTTGAATCGTGTCAAGTTTCATCCCAGTAGCATAAAATGCAAGGCTGGATTGAAATTTCGGCTTTGACCTCTGTAATACAATGTCTCAGCGGTCCCCGACGCATTTATAAATTAAATATTTCATCTAAACGAAGAATTAATAGTCATTGTATTTTAAAGACCACCAACAGCTAAGGTTATTTGGGCCTAGCACCAATTCATATTTTCAATTCATTATTTTTTTTTTTTTTTTTTAATAATAAATTGAAAATCCAATTGACACTTTTACCAGCTCTCGGGCTAGAACTCGGGAACTGGGGACTTGTAATAGAGGAACCATAGCAACGCCATGTAAACAACAGCGCCGCTACACTCTCGGCTATTCTCAATCCCAAGAATTAATAGTCGATGCGTTGAACCAGATAAGAGTAAAAATTAATTATTTCTTGTACTTTTTAAAGGTTTGCTTTTTTCGTCGGGGTTTTTTAAAATTTTTAATTTAATTTTTGCACTGATTTTTTATACCCTGGGACAAGTGTGTACACAAAATTAATTAAAAATATACCCCAAATAAAATAGTTTAAAGATATACCTGGTGTCCTCGTAAGGAGAGTTCCCTGATAATCGGTTGAAAAATAACTTGATGACTATATGATGGCGTTGGACAAAACACAAGAATTCTTGCACAAAAAATTGTTTCTATCAATAAATACACTGTTAAAATTATTCTCCACATTTTGAATACTGATAATAATAATAATATAAAAAAATAAAATATTAGTTTCCACAAGTCTTAACGTTAACTACTGAACTGTTTTCAGTACAAAAACATAATAGTTTCAAATTGCATTTAGGCTCAGTTTTTATACTGCAATAATATTATCTACTGATTAGCTTCAAATTCCAATAAGTTAAAACAAGATGCAACTTTATATTTATATATATTTAAACATATGTATAAAGTGATATCAAATTACACTTTAAAAAATTACAAGTCATTACAAATACTGGAAGTTTGTTCTTCAAACATTTTCATTTTTTTACAACTATTTATGAATACACGGAGATATATACACAAAGAATAGATACTATAATTACAGCAGATAGTTAATTACTTCCATAGGCGTCGATTACGTGGCTGCTGTGGGACTCGAACATCCGTGAATTTTTTCTAACTTCAAAATGCACGCTCGAAAATAATTTTTCATTTTCAAATTTGAAAAAGTATCTTAGAAATAAAAGAAACAATTGTAATTGTTTATATTATTACAAAGAAACAATAATTATGAACGTTCCTTTTTAACATGATTGGTTGCTTGCTTTTGGATTCACCGAGCGGTTAGATCAGAAGATGATCCGAAGAAAAAAGTTTTCTGCTTCTATGAACAAGAACCCAAAACAGCACCCAAGTCGTGTTAAATTTTGGAGGTTTTATCCTTCTGTTAATCGTAGCTTTTGAATTTTCTACCTTTCCAAAATTTTGGTTTCAACCTATACGTCTCTCATAGTGTCTCAAAATCTATAACCACATAGGTTTGAATTGTAAATTATAGACGCTCGACAACAGAGGTCATTAGTGTCTGTTATAACCACATACTAGGTACTCTGGTTTTAATCCTAAGTCATTCCTTACGACGCCACCCAAGTTCCATGCCACCTTTTTCTGCTTGTGTTAACTCTAATCATCTTGGAATGCCGGCGTTGCTAGATATTCGAGGTTCAAGTTCACGATAGACGGTTTTTAGCGAATTTCTCGGTTCCGTTCCATTTTTTGTAAAAAATGGTTATTATCAATCTTGTAGAGGACGAAATTATCTACAACTTTTGTAAATAAACAAAGGTTTGAGTTCTTGTGGACAGTAATATTGTTGCATTGTGTATTGTAGTTTATTTAAATAATCAGCTCTCGCATGTAGTGAGTTTTCATATCTGAAATTGCTATATATAAGAGGGGATCAGTTTCCACTCTCGGGCACTGTGGAGAAATTGGTAACTCACCTAGCCGGAAACTGGGAGTTTCGGGTTCAAGTCCCGACAGTGGTCATTTGATTTTTTCTTAGATATAGCTTATACAAATCATGGCAGCTTGGCAGTCTGATATATATTATTTTCACCTCTAATGGTTATGTGAATAATATTGTTGTGAATATAAGATGTTAAAAAATCGTTTGATTTTATCATTTACCTAATACAACTTTTGTATAAACATTTTTTGTCTACGATTTATAGTTTTTCTTATTAAAGTACCCGCGGCTTCCTCCCCCTCGATTTTACATAGCGGAATTATACAGCTATTTTATAGGGGTGGGGTAGGACAAAAAAGTCTTTATGATACGAGTAGGTACATAATATCATAATATGCTCCCAAAAGAGCTAAAAGAATTACAAAAAATGTGCGTGCGCACTGCGCATTAAAGAGAAGAATAATAATAATTTGTTGACAAACAATTGCTACAATCGAAGTAAATTTTTACAATCATTTTATATTTGACGCTATTTATACACAAAAGTATAATTTTAAAATAATAAAGGCAAACCCACGACGCCTATGAGGCCTATGATTACACTGATAGTAAATTGCCTTTATCTACTTATACATATGTCAACTATATTAAATTATGTGATAATATGGTACATAATAATAATTAGTAGGCAATTATGTGTATTGTATTTGTAAATTTGCCATTTCATTCTCAATAATAATATAAACAAAAGAATTAAGTTTCACAACTTTTTAAATATTTCATTCTGTGAACTTAATACAGTAAATTACTCTTTAATGAACACCCTCTCTATTACGAACATTCTTTCTTATAGATAATCCTTTTGCAAATCCAATTATTTACCCTCATATTTACATCATGATCATGAATTGAAAATATGAATTGGTGCTAGGCCCAAATAACCTTAACTGTTGGTGGTCTTTAAAACACAATACATCATGATCAGTGCGGCTGCACAGTGGCGTAACTAGACCATTTGGTGCCCGTGTGCGAGTAAATTTTTGCGCCCTATACTTACAAAATTTGTTTGAAACCTCAACAAAAAAGATATTAGTAGTAAGTAATGATGACGCTAAAGATCTAAGTTGTTGATGCGTCTATATTCTACAATAAATAAAATAAGTAAGTAATGATACATAATTTTTTTTAATTTATAGGTTAAGCTAAAATAACAAAAACTAAGTAAAAAAAACACTCGAACATTATTGAACATATACAAATGAATGCAAAGTTTGCATTCGTGTTTGAAACATCATTTTCCATTGTTGCGTCATTTTCGATAGGCGTTTTAAACACAAATGCATACTTTGTATTCATTTGTATACTTATATTAATAACTAGCCGTTACCCGTGGCTTTGCCCACGTATATTTCGATTTATGTTTTATTGTCCCCCCCGCGAGAAATTCTCCTGCTGCGAAGCGATGCCCGGCTGGTGGTGTTTACACGCTCAAATTTTATTAATACATATTACTCACTCGCTTCAAAAATAACTTCCATACAAATTTTCATCCCCTATTTAACCCTCTTAGGGGATGAATTTTTAAAAATCCTTTCTTGTTGCTCACCTACGTTATATAAGGAACTTCTGTGCAAAATTTCATTCTTCTAACTTCAAAAATGACTAACTTCCATACAAACTTTTATCCCCTATTTAACCCCCTTAGGGGATGAATTTTTAAAAATCCTTTCTTGTTGCTCACCTACGTTATATAAGGAACTCCTGTGCAAAATTTCATTCTTCTAACTTCAAAAATGACTAACTTCCATACAAATTTTCATCCCCTATTTAACCCCCTTAGGGGATGAATTTTTAAAAATCCTTTCTTATTGATCACCTACGTTATATAAGGAACTCCTGTGCAAAATTTCATGCTTCTAACATCAAAAATGACGAACTTTCATACAAACTTTCATCCCCTTTTTAACCCCCTTAGGGGATGAATTTTCAAAAAAAAATTCTTAGTGCTCACCTACGTTATATAAGACACCCATGTACAAAATTTCATGCTTCTAACTTAAAAAATGACGAATTTCCATATCAACTTCCATCCCCTGTTTAACCCCTTTAGGGGTTGAATTTCGAAAAATCCTTTCTTAGTGGGTGCCTACGTCACAAAAGGAACCTACTGTCCAAATTTCAAGTTTATATCTTTAGTGGTTTGACCTGGGCGTTGTCTGTCAGTCAATCAGTCAGTCAGTCAGTCAGTAACGGAACTGTTTTATATATATAGATTGCGATACTTTAATCGTACGAACAATTTTCTGTATAATATTGAACATGTTAATGAATTGAAAACATTTATTATTATTATTGTGAAGAAAAAAATCCTTAAAGAATTTTGCATCCACAAGCACCCTAAACTTCGGGTTCGTCACCGTCACACAAGGAATACTTGCGGAGCAAGTTGAAACTATAACTGCGTCCAAACCATGATTATAATTATATATATTTTTGGCGCCCTTTGGAGGACTATGCCAGTGTGCCGTCGCACACATCGCACTCCAGTAGTTACGTCACTGATGCGATTATTTTGGGACGATTAATAACAGAAATTTTACAATGAGTTTACAAGTACTCGTAGTGCCATAACAAAATAATGAGTCAATTAAACAATGAGTATGCAAAATATACACTAATTAAAATTATTCAATTTGTAGATAACATCAAGGACATTTGCAAAGAGCAGATAGATTTAAGTTTTAGCGTAATATTCTAAAGCAATGATTTAAAAACATTTAATGTCAATATAAAAATCAAAAAAGGCACTATTTAATGGTTCAGAAACCTGAAAAAAATTATTAAAATGTTATGATATGGATACGTTTTGCATCCTCCACAGACATGTTAAGCTGAAGTGGGTTCGATATATTCATCCATTTCAATATTGTAAAATTTTGGAGCATACAAGTATTTCAAGAATTACAAGGCGCGATATTCATGTAGATATTGTGTGTAAACGGTTTTACCGAACATAGGGAAAATAACACTAAGAAGATCAATTTTGTAGTAGGCTATGGCCATAAGACCTAATGTAAAATATGTATTGGATTACATAGAAAAAATAGTGCAGTGAATTTTTTAAACAATTTTCCATAGCAACGATTGACTATTAAGCGAAACTCGGAACCTGCTAAATAAAAAAAGTCATGAGGTGTCGTAAGATACCCGACAGAAGCTATGTTTCTTACGCATTGTATATAAAACCGAATTTATCAAAGATATAAACAATACAATTAAAAAGTTATTATTTGACCGCTATTTTGAAATCTGACGCCATTTTATTTTTTTGTGTCTTATTAAACTCTCAAATATCAATTTTCAAAAGGATCGGATAATTTTTACAAAGAAGTATATACCTATGGCCGCCATTTTAAAATATGACGTCATTTTATTTTTTTGCGTTCTATAAAACTTGTCAATATCTATTTTCAAAAAGATCGGATAATTTTTACACAAAAAGTACATATTACCGCCGTTTTGAAATCTGACGTTATTTTATTTTTTTGTGTCCTATGAAACTCTCAAATACCGATTTTCGAAAGAATCGGATAATTTTTACAAAAAAGTACATATGGCCGCCATTTTTAATCTGACGTCATTTTATTATTTTGTGTTCTATGAAACTCTCAAATATCAATTTTCGAAAGGATCGGATAATTTTTACAAAAATGTACATACGGCCGCCAATTTAAAATTGACGTCATTTTATTTTTTTGCGTCTGAAACTCTCAATTATCAATTTTCAAAAGGATCGTATAATTTTTAGAAAGGAGTATAATATATTTCCGCCATTTTGAAATCTGACGTCATTTTATTTTTTTGTGTCCTATGAAACTCTCAAATATCAATTTTCAAAAGGATCGGATAATTTTTACAAAAAAGTACATATGGCCGCCATTTTGAAATCTGACGCCATTTTATTTTTTTGTGTCCTATGAGACACTCAATATCAATTTTCAAAAGGATCGGATAACTTTTACAAAAAACTACATACGGCCGCCATTTTGAAATCTGATGTCATTTTATTTTTTTGTGTCCTATGAAACTCTCAAATACCGATTTTCAAAAGAATCGGATAATTGTTACAAAAAAGTACATTTGGCCGCCATTTTTAAACCTGACGTCATTTTATTTTTTTGTGTTCTATGAAACCCTCAAATATCAATTTTGAAAAGGATCGGATAATTTTTACAAAAATGTACATACGGCCGCCATTTTGAAATCTGACGTCATTTTATTTTTTTGTGTCTTATGAAACTCTCAAATATCAATTTTCAAAAGGATCGTATAATTTTTAGAAAGGAGTACCTACTACATATTTCCGCCATTTTGAAATCTGGCACCATTTAATTTTTTTGTGTCCTATGAAACTCTCAAATATCAATTTTCAAAAGGATCGGATAATTTTTACAAAAAAGTACATATGGCCGCCATTTTGAAAAATCTGACATCATTTTATTTTTTTGTGTCCTATGAAACTCTCGAATATCAATTTTCAAAAGGATCGGATGATTTTTACAACAGAGTACATGTGGCCGCCATTTTGAAAAATCTGACGTCATTTTATTTTTTGGTGTCCTATGAAACTCTCAAATATCAATTTTCAAAAGGATCGGATAATTTTTACAAAACAGTTCATATGGCCGCCATTTTGAAAAATCTGATGTCATTTTATTTTTTTGTGTTCTATAAAACTCTCAAATACGCTCAAATATTAATTTTCAAAAGAATCGGATAATTTTTACAAAAAAGTATATGGCCGTCATTTTGAAATCTGACGCCATTTTTTTTTGTGTCGTATAAAACTCTCAAATATTAATTTTCAAAAGGATCGGATAATTTTTACAAAAGTGACGTTACACTACTTCGTGACGTGACGTTTCACTTTTTATTATTTAGGTCCCCATCTGAAACGTGCGTTAAGAAGCATAGCTTCAAATAAAAATAGGTAAAAAAACTTTTAAGTTAAACGGTTTTATAAATGTTTTAAAAAGAAAAAAATAATATTTAATTTAGGTTCATAAGTATAAAAGCGTGGGTCGTATACTCTATGATAATTTATTACAGTCACGACCCACGCTTTTATACTTATGAACCTAAATTAAATTTTATTTTTTTCTTTTTAGTACATTTATAAAACCGTTTAACTTAAAAGTTTTTTATCTATTTTTATTTTTAATTTTTTAGTGTGCTTTATTTCCTTAGTCTGATTTTATAACATTTATCCGATCCACTGAAACTTTACCGGAGAAAGATCTTTGCCTGTGAAAATTCAAAAGTACGATTTGCACCCGGACGAAAGCCGGGCCGGTCAGCTAGTTATCATAATATTGTATTGTCACCGGAGCTACACATGTGTGCAAAATTTCAACTCAATCGGATCACGGGAAGTGGGTAAAAATTCAAAAGTACGATTTACACCCGGACGAAAGCCGGGCCGGTCAGCTAGTTACCATAAATTGTATTGTCACCGGATCTACACATGTGTGCAAAATTTCAACTCAATAGGATCACGGGAAGTGGGTGAAAATTCAAAAGTACGATTTACACCCGGACGAAAGCCGGGCCGGTCAGCTAGTTACCATAAATTGTAATGTCACCGGAGCCACACATGTGTGCAAAATTTCAACTCAATCGGATCATAGGAAGTGGGTGAAAATTCAAAAGTACGATTTGCACCCGGACGAAAGCCGGACCGGTCAGCTAGTTATCATAATATTGTATTGTCACCGGAGCTACACATGTGTGCAAAATTTCAACTCAATCGGATCACGGGAAGTGGGTGAAAATTCAAAAGTACGATTTGCACCCGGACGAAAGCCGGGCCGGTCAGCTAGTTACCATAATATTGTATTGTCACCGGAGCTACACATGTGTGCAAAATTTCAACTCAATCGGATCATAGGAAGTGGGTGAAAGTTCAAAAGTACGATTTACGCCCGGACGAACCGGGCCGGTCAGTTAGTTACCATAATATTGTTTTGTCACCGGAGCTACACATGAGTGCAAAATTTCAACTTAGTCGGTCACAAGATTTGTAACAAATATACGGGATCAAGCTAAATAAAACCACCGTTTAAAAAACAATGCATCACCTACTTATTTTTGCGTGATGCCAGAACATACGTTTTTATTTGAGAATCAGTTCGGTTGCTTTTGCGTGATGCCAGAATATTTTAAAACTCGCAGTCGCATAAGAAGTTATTTACTTGAATAAAAATCATGTAAATCGGATCAGTGGTTCTCGAGTTATAAGCGTACAAAGGGACATACAGACAGAGAATGTCAAATTGTTTGGGAAGGTATGAACGTCGAGAAATTTTGGTCCGATCCCTAGGTCTCGCCATCCGATCGACGTCAATAATTAGTTACACGTCATTTTAACTCAGTAGGCCAGGGTTTTTAAACTTAAATTCAAACATCAGCAGTCAAAAAATTGAATAACTATATTGAAATAATGCAATATAAGACAGAGCATACGCTATCTTCCAATATCCATATCACACTGTGCTACAGACAAGGACAACCGAAACAAGTTCGCGATTTATTAGATAAAGTCGCATTTATTTAGCTTAATAATCATATAAATCTATATAAAAAAACTGTTTTGACACAATATTATACATGAAATCTATCTAAAATTTTCTGCTCTTTCGTTTAAGACAGGTTTCGAATCGATCTGACTTAAATTGAGCAAACTATAAGCAAAAAACACCGTTTTTTCTGATTTGCTCCCCTCTGGGGCCAAAATTCAAAAATCGGGCGACGTTAGGATCAAATAGACCCTGAGAGGAATCGAACAAAAAAAAGTTTTTTAAAATCGGTTAATCCGTTTGGGCTGTACGACTGATACAAAAAATCCGTTACAGATTCACAGACAAAGCGAGTGTATATAGGCGCTTCTAGCTTCGCTAAGATCGCGCCTAAAAATGTAACATATTCTGCTGTCATCTATGTGACATTAAAATGCGCGGGAAAATAGTTACGACCGCGCCGACCCACAGACTAACGTGGGCTTCGTGTGGTCGATGCGCATTCCATCCGTGACGTCATGCATGACGTTTTTGTCGTGACCAAAGCGACCGAGGTCGTTACTCGTTATGTAAAATGACACAGCGGTCGTTGTGAGCGTTGCGGACGCCAAGGGAGCCCACCCTAATTTTTCGATACATTTAGATAGATCATGATTAGGTATATTAAATCATTACATGGGGGTTTAATATTTATGAACACTCTTCTTACTAGAGCACTCCGCGTCAAGTGTTTCCATTTTTAATCGAAAAGTACTATCTTGGAAAAATTACTTCTGTAGGGTGGCCATGAACAAATTTTCCAAATTTTTCGACACATTTAGATAGCATATGGATAGGTCTATAATCCCTATATGAACATTTTCACCGTGACAATTTTAATTGTTAGTTTGAGTTAGATTTGACAAGTCAATAACGAAGTAGCTCTTTACGGTCTATGTCCATGTTCGCTATAATTTTCTGAAAAATAAAGATATAACAACGTTCGAGGTGCCATTTGAAAGTCAAAGAAGTCCCTGGCAATTGAATCGAACTATAAGGGGCAGCATGAGCATTAAGCAATGTTCTAAGCAGGACGAATTCTTATTTTAAGAAGTCAATGGATTTCTCCACCTGCTATGACCTTTGATGATACAACTATGGAGTGGCAACGCTAACTTCACTCTGGCTTAGTGATGGGACTCGAGTTGTGGTTCACTCGAGTGGTTTTTATTTTACTCGCTCTCGAGTCAAATTTATTTTTACTCGGCTTTCGAGTGACTCAAATCGGATAGATCCACTCGATTGGCAAGTTGACTCGGAACACTCGAATGGCCTGTAGTAACTAGAGTGAGAAGTACAAGTTAAGACATTCTTAGCCCTTAGCCGATGTATGACATACAATATACATGACTTAATCTTTTATTTGAAAATCAGTCATAGTTTGAGTTGTTTTATTTGTTAAATGTTTGTGTAAACTGTAAAGTTGTTTGCTAATAGTTCATGTTTAAAATGAGTGAGAGCTACACTGAATGTGGTTTGGTTACTCATTATTATGACCTGCCTGCATGTAAAAAACGATTCGAGTTACATTGTCATCGAGTGACTCGAATCCATATACTTTAATTATATACCGCGGATTGTCCATTTACTCTAATGTGCGGTGAGTGAAGTCCACAAAGAGAGCAAAAATATATCTGTGTCTCTTTTGACGAAGTTATTCCGCATTTATTCCGATGATGTCATTGGTCGATGTACGAACGTTCCATCTGAACAAAATGTTGAAATAAAGATACAAAATGTAAACAAAACGTTTGACAGCTGTTGTCATTATAACGTAACCTAGTTTAATTTTGTTAAAAACAGTTTTTTTACTCATATTCCTTGAAATTCATAGTGATATAAAAAGTAAACACAGGTTTCGGATCTTTTTGGGCATAATAATATTAAAAATATAAAGACAAAGAAATATGTCATGGATGCCATTGACGTAAAACTACGTAAAACCTCAGTGTCCCAGTGATCAATAGTATACCTGCTCTCTTTTAAAAATTCTGTCTTTGTCTATGGAAGTAGCCAATCAGGAACCTGCCAGCTGGGTTCTCATAAAAAAAGACAGAAATATATAACCGCACGTATGTTGGCTTCACGATTTTTGATCTATCAGCAGTACAGATTTCTTATGTACATGCTCGAATCATATCTTCACTAGAGTGAAGAAATTGTCACTCGAGTCTTATCTTGACTCGAGTGGCATTCGAGTAACTCGTTTTGTACAGATGAGTGACTCGAGTGAAAAAATCTCACTCGAGTCCCGTCACTACTCTGGCTCCGCAGTTTGACAGAACTAGTTTTGTAAAATTTACGCAAATATATTCTTTGGCATAGATGGGCAAAGTTAATCTAAAATGTAACTTCGTTAATCGTTGTACCGTTACTCAAAAAGTTAACTTTGTTAATCGTTAAAGCGTTAGTTTGTTGAAAATGTAACGCAATTTAAAGTTAACCCGTTACGTTAATTATCGAATATTTTTTTAGTGTTAAATCAGTGGGTCAACCAAGCAATAGTTTATTGAGCATTATAACATAGGTATAGTATTATTACTTATCAACTCTGATATTATTGTACAGACTAAGTATAGGGACTATACTACTATCTACTAGGTGGAAAAGTACGGTAGGCTTGGTACTGGGTAAGGAAGGTACCTACATAAAAAAACACATCTTTTTGTTAGTTAGTAATATTTATTGTATTTTTTAGTATCTAAGTAACGGTTAACGGACTTATGTTAACGGAAGTTAATAAGACCGTTAATAGTTTTTGAAATTAATTTAAAAGTTAATTCGTTAAACAAATGTTAACTTCGTTAACTAACAATTAACGGATTAACGGTTGTCTGTCCAGCTTTGTTCTTTGGCAATATTTTATAACAACCAGGAAACTGCACAAATACAATTTGACAAAAATCGGTTTTTTTTGCTACTCACAGTGGAGAACGGAGTCTCCGTCCTGCTTTTAAGTGGCTGTTTATTTCTGTATCTATATTATCTATAGTCTAAATTCTAAGGCGTGATCGTCCCGCTTAGGATTAATTTCAGCGAACGACTGTAGAGATCAGCTACTTTGAATTTAATCGCGAATAATTTAAATTTTTCAACGTGCGTTTGTATTTTTATTTAGTAGGTACCTATAGTCCATACCAGGGGTCGGCAAGTAATTATAGGTGGGGTCCGGATACTGTTGAAAATTTTTATCGAGGTTCAAAAAAAAAAATCTTTACTAATTTTTTATTTTAATTTTCACTCACAAAATAATATAATACACAAAATAATATGAAATACAATAGATAGACATAATTGTATTCAAAAATCAATGAGAGAAATTACATTTGCGGTCTTGAATCAGTTTTTTAAAGTTAAGTTCACGCGGGGAGCAGCTTATGCGAAGAGTGTTTCAAGGTGGGCGGTCGTTAATCTAAAGTTATATTGGTTTATATTGCCTTTTTGTTACCGCCACAAAGCACTCGAAAATAAAACTTTCGTAGCGGAAAGTACAAAAAAATATTTTTTAAATAATTCAAAAATTTTTTGGTGGTCCAGTTTTTGACCTTCCGCGGTCCGGACTTGGACCGCGGTCCGCCAGTTGCCGATCCCTGGTCTATATACAATTGAAAAAAGAAACATAGAAAAATGTAGCTATATCGTACAGGTACTTCCATTAAAAAAATTTTTTTCCAAAAGACGTAGATATAGGTACTAGTCCTACGGAAAACACAGCGGTACATTAACCAAAACTGAATCCATTCGACTTTTTTAACTTCCCGCTAAGAAAATTGTAAATTTTCAAAAATTCGGGAAGTTATTGGTTTCAGTCCGATTTTGGAAAATCGAGTTTTCAACAGATGTCGACGTTTTCTGGTCCTAGAAGTAGGAAGCTATTCTGACTATTTCCAAGTGGATGTATGTATTGTGACGGTTTGAAATTTTGCCACCAATAGAAAATAATTCTCGAGCCCCTGAATTAGATTTCGACTTGATAACATTTATCCTTGTGACTCAAACAAAAATGACGAGTTGGAGCGTTGAATAACAGGTGGTACACGAGAGATAGGCTCTGGCCTCCGCGCCGAACGGTTGTCAGGTCGCTGAGATCGAAAGATGGCGACGTGAAGGTTAGATTGAATAAAGATTGGTGGTAGGAACCTAGTCTAAGGGTGGTACTTTTCTGATCATGGTCCATGGAGAATTTAATTAGGTGATTGTGGTTGAACTGTGGTGTTTGGAAAACTGCCGAAGATGTTCTATGAGCTCGTAAAGTCAATTTTGGCCACTACAAGGTCTGATGTGTAAATAAATACGTGATAAAAGTTCAACAGTTGGTTATCGACACTTGCTAGTGTGTACCTACTAAGTTATGCGAAGAAAGAAGTCGGTTATTAACGTGCAACTATACGTATTGCAAAAACACTAAAAAGTAAAAAATAAAAATGTAGGGAAATATTCAGCTGGGTTTAAATGTTTGTCTTTGATCTATAATATTCATTAATTCAGTGTACCTATTATTATAATAATAATAATAATAAATTTTTATTAATTCATAAAAACTGAAAAATACAGATATGAACAGTCAATGGAAAAATATAATTGGTTATATATTTAAATATTCAGGGATGTCATAGAAGCAGTTTTTAATTAGGCATAATTTCAAATGTTTGCAAAATTATTTAGATGTTTATTTTCAAACTATATGTACATATTTATTTTTACAATACTTAGGTAAGTAATATTTACAGAGACTGTAACTAGTATATTTTAATAACAGCGTTTGTTGATGTTCTTTTGTTTAATAGTAGTTTATACAACAAGTTATTATGTATATGACGCGAGGGGTGATACTGGTAAGCGAGCCGTAGACGAGCGTACCACCACCCCGAACGTCATATACATAATTGTATGTGTTGTATACATTATTTTTTGTAACACGTGTATGAAATGTACAACAATTTCAACTCTAGAGCTTTGTTTAAATGTTCCCATGCGCGCGCATACGTGCACGAAATATTTGAAGGCGTGTATAAAATATTTTATGCACACCTCCTATCTTAAGTCGTATGGAAAAAAATATTGTTCGTGCTAGTTCATAGTAATTTATGCAACTAGTGGCTTAAGTGACGGATTATATGACAGTCACGATTTTGCGATACGAGCCTAAGGTTCTGGTATAAATACAACATAACCTTAAGAGAGTATTGTAAAATCGCGACTGTCAGATTAGTCACTTTAGCCACGCATTACATACAATATTTTTTGCAGCAAGTGCTTCAAAACTTCAATTTGAAGCAAATAAAACACAATTTGGATAAATATTTTAATAGTGACATTATAGCACAGTAATCTACAAAGTACTTTATTACGCAGGTGTGCTATAAAGTAAAACAAAACAGTATTACTTTATAGAACGGAGTGCGTTAAAATTTACTTTAAACACTACCGTTCGAACGCATCAAAAGCTTTTCAAACGGTACACAGCCATCTAAAATTGTACTTTTGATGCAAGTGTTGCAAAAAATATATTATATTACAGCCGTGCGATATATATTATTTTACGTAGCCGACTAGACACACGATATGTTGTACATTTCATACATGTGTTACAAGCATATCAATTATTTCTTTGCATTTTAAGTTTAAACTATTAATTACTTAAAATATATACGCAGTGCAGTGACTTAAGCTTTTACTGTGCAACCCAGTTATAGTGGATGGATTTTCATGGTTTTTTTTTGCTTTGGGTTTCTAATAGTGAGTATAAAAATGTTTACCCTTTAAAAATTGCCGCTTTTCAAAAATGATTTTTTTTAATAGATAAAATATTAAAAAATGTATGTTGAAATGAAATAATTTCTATAATTCAAGAGCTTTAGGAATTTTAAGGTCGCTGATTATTAAATTGTGGTCAAAAAATCAAAACTATTAAAATTACTGAACACTTTTTGAAATTTTGCATAAAAACCCTTTACGCGAAATGCTCTAGTATAAAGATTATTCAAGAAATATTAAGTTACCACATCGAGGTTATATACCTATTGATGGGCTCTCTAATGCGTTAAAAAAATTAGAAAAATCCAAAGAGGCTACCCTACAGAAGCAAATTTATCAAAGTAAACATTTTGACTAAAAATGGAAATCCTTCACGCGGAGTGCTTTAGTAAGTAGGGTGTTTAATAAATATAAATTTCCTATGTAGGGATTATAGACCTATCCATGGGCTACCTAATTGTGTCAAAAAAATTTGGTAAACTTATTCGTAGCCCTAAGGAAGTAATTTTTTCAAGATAGTACTTTTCGACTAAAAATGGAAACCATTTACGTGGAGTGCTCTAGTAAGTGGGGTAAAATTAGAGTAAATTTAGAGAAATAATTAATTCCTACCAATATAAATGCCAGGCAATATTTTAACAATATATGGAATATTTTTACTAAAAAAAATTTTCGTAAAAAAACTTTTTAGAGACAAGCTTTTATTTAAATGCACTAAAAAGGAAACAATAATTTTTAATAATTTAGGTTCATAATTATAAAAGCGTGGGTCGTGTACTCTAAGGAACAAAATGTCCAATTTCAAGTTTCTAGCTTCAGCGATTTGGCCTGGGCATTGATTAGTCAAAAAAACCCTACATCCCCGTTTGAACCCCTTAGGGGTTGAATTTATTTCTAAAAATGATTTATTCATGTATTGTCATTGGGAATACATATGTGTACAAAATTTCAAATCGATCGGGTACGTGGAAGTCGTTCAAAATTGACTTGCAAGATTTGACCTAAACAAACCCACAAACACACAAACTAACATACATTGCAAGTTAAATAAAAGCTTGTAATTATAATAAATTCACTAGCTTCAACTCCTTTTAAGTTTTACGATCTTCTTAGACTTTCGCAACAAGATATTTAAAACGTAGCAAACAAATAACACTGGTAGTGTGACGCATAGAGCTATTATAGCTATCACATCCAGCAAGAACAATTGATAGTACGGTAGATCGGCAGTCGGACTACGAAATCCAGGAGCTCCGTGGTGCCTCAGGACGTATTCAATCCACCAGATGGCTCTGGATAGCGGCCCTTCGTCCGGATGATCATCCATTATCATTGATAGTTCTGTGATATTCTTGCGATAACTATAGAGCAAACGTAACAATGTAACTATGTAAATTATACTCGTATAACTAATCGTCCTAATAGTAGGTATCAGATGGTTTTCAAAAACTAGTAGCTATATTATTTTGAACTTTTACAATTTATAATTTTTTTGCAAGCATCTAACACATTTGCAAAAAAATAAATCGCATTCACGACATTGTTGTTATTATACGAATACTCCTAATCGAATTTCTTGCTTCAGATTTCAGAATAAGATAACCAAATATAGAAACTTACGATGGATCATTGATAAGTCTTTCAACAGCATTAATAATTTCTTGTTTACTTATTGTATCGATATTTAATCTTATACCAATTCCAAGTTTCTCCATTCTGTCAAGATTCCATTCTTGATCTGCCATAAACGGTATTCCAAGTAATGGTACACGACCATGTATAGCTTCCTCCCACGATTGCAGACCTCCTTGAGTTATGAAAACTTTAACATTCGGATGATCTGGTTATAAAAATGAAATAAAGGTAACTTATTGTGACGAAGAAAAATAAGCAAAATTATCAACGAAAACTTACAAAGTACATCAGACTGTGGTAGCCATTTAGATATTTTTACATTTTCGGGTTTATCGGGAAGATTCTCTGATTCAAATTTCCAAAGAATTTTGTATGGAAGTTTCTTAAAAGCGTCAATGAAAATTTGTCTTTTTTCTTTTGGAAGCAAATTACTTCTTACGTTTGAACCCAAACTAAAGTAAATTGCGCCTTGTTTAGCTTCATCCAAAAAGGTTTGTATGTCCTGTAAGAATGTATTTATTTTTTTTTTTAATTTGATTTTTGATTTTTTTCCAACCAGTTATCATTTTCCTGCAGGCTGCACTAGGAACTACCTATACTGTGCAAAAAACAAATTACACATTGGCTGATCCAAAATCACAATACATAATCGTTTAACACTAACACACATGAACTCATACATACTTATATACTACACTCACCCACTTATGTACTACACACACACACAACCCCACACACAGTAAACATACACATTCATACATACACTCATACATACACTCATCCTCAACTACAATGTAAAATTAAAAGACCCTAGTCTGTACATCGGCTACATATGTTGGGTCCTGTCCTAGCACTGGCATTGCCAAGTTGGGCAGGAAACATTATATTATATTTAAAATAAACTAACACGTCATATTGTTTTCAATTTCATGTGATCAAAGTAATCCGAATACATTTATAAAGGGGAATATGGTTTTCGTTAACAAAATGTTTCCTAATCATGAAACTGCTGAAGGTCCGATTAATTTGCAAATCATTTAGAGTATGTTTCTTAAATATAGTCACTATAATGAAGACAGAAAATATGTTCCAAAACAAAATCGTAAAAGAAATAATATACAAACGACATTAATTATATTGGACGCTGATGACTGCGGCTACACAATTTGTTATTTTGTCTTTTCCGAAATAAAATATTCTATTCTATTCTACCTCAGCTGTTGAACGTCTATAATTTTCTTCTTTTGACACTAATTATAATTAATTTAAAAAAGAATTATTAGACTAATCTTTAATTTGGACTACAGACAGACTTGCAAAAATAGTTTTATAGAAAATAAGATTTTAACTGTACCAGGTGTATATTTGTATAAATTACTGGTAGGTGTTAAAAAGAATAGTCACAAATACACTGTTAACTCAGATGTCCATAACTATAATACGAGGGAGGGCTCGAAGCTCCCTTTAGAGAAATTTCGAACTACTTTTTTTACATCTTCCCCACAGTGTTCTGGGGTTATTTTCTTTAACAGACTACCAGTACCGTTAAGAGAAGAAGTAAATTTTAAAATATTTTGTAAAAATTTGAAAGATTTTTTAATTAACAAATGTTTATATAGTGTTGGTGATTTTATGTAACTATTGATTTTATATTGTTTATGACAAGTCTTATCTGTAAATATGTACAGCCTAAAGATGATAAATATACTATACTATATACTATACTATTAAAGAAGTGCAGTTATTTGAATTTGACGCACTATAATATACGATTACAGTGTACTAATTATGAAAACACTAGTTTAATTGTTCATTACAAGTTCTTCAGACTCATCATCTTTTCTAAATTACACTATGACTAATGGCCGGTTTATCATACATTTTAATCACGATGTTTTTTAATCACACTGTTAAATGACGGGTTGCTATGGTAACGAAAGGCAGCAACCAATGAACACGTAGCTGTCAAAATTTAACAGTGTGATTGAAAAAACATCGTGATTAAAATGTACGATAAATCGGCCATAATTCTTTTATTTGTACTTGCCTTTGGAAGAGGTTTTCTAGGCTTTTTGCAAATCCCAGCAATATTAATAATTCCAGGAACCCTAGGAGTTGCTCCTAACCAGGTTGGATGATAATTGGCCAGGATAATAGAAAGACGTTTCTCGATGTCCTCGACACTGGGATAATGCGCACCAAAATTTTTCTGAATTATTTTGTTGTGATCTGATTTGACTCCTGTATGTAAATAATGCATCAACCAGGCACTAAATAACGCGCTGTAAACTCTCTGCCATAACGTCGTAGGTCTGCTGAAGGGCAAGTATTCAGAAGCGTAATACGAGGGATTAATGCTATTTCCTATTGATGCAAAAGCCGGGGTTAATGGGCTTAACGATGTCAATCCCACCAAAGGACAATCAAATCTGTATCAAACATAAAAGGGATAATTTTGGGTGAATAATACATGTTGAGAATGGTAACCCGTTTCTCATATTACGAATTATTAATTATAGTGAATTTGTAATGTGGGAAAGGGGTTACAATTCTCAACATGTATTAAGATTAAAAATTATGGAATATGGTAGACTTAATTTTTTTATTAAGACCGCCAATTGCTAAGGGGGTAGTTACCTAGTGATACTATAAATATCCGAATACCATTTCATATTTGTGTAATGGTATTGGTAACTGTACTAATTAAATATATGGAGCTAGGAAAATTGGGAAAATAAGTTCACGGACGATTTTAAGAGAGATTTATCGACATTTGTTTGGAATATTTGATGAAAGCCATTAAAAACCTTAGCTCCATCTTTAGATTTAAGACACTGACGTGACGTACCAATTAATCAAACGGTGGAACTAAGATCACTAATTATATACAAACTGACAGTGTGCAAACTATAGTTTTGACTACGTTTTCCTGGCTGTGAGGGTGATAAATTAGTGACGCCACCATACCTTTCACTGAAAGCTGAAACGGACGATGAAGAAAAAAGCCATTCTACTATCACCAGATCAAAGTGTTCGTCCGGGTTTTTGATCATTTCCTGAACGTCTGGATGACTTAATTGTGCGTCGACAGCGTCTCTTGTGAATACGGCAGTAGCTACTCGAATGAAGTCTGTCTGAGCTATTCCTAACGAATTTCTGTCTGCGAAGTTGAACTGTGAGTGGATAAGATCGTAAGTGAAATGCATATCGAGTTCGGTGAGATTCACTAGTTTTGAGTCGTTGATCGGAGATGGTGTGATGGACACAACCTTTAAAAAATACACATTAATCTTAATTTATTAACTTCCCATTGGAAGTTATTGTAATGGGTCCGAAAATCGAAATCAAAAAGGAAAAAAAATTTTTATATTTCAAGGTCACTACACTATTTTTACACTACTTTTAGAAAGATGTCTGTGTGTGTGTATGTGTGTGTGTGTGTGTGTGTGTACGTACGTATGTGTCCATTTCTTTCTAAGACGAAATCTCGAGAATGAAAAATGATATCGACTACGTTGAGGTGCCAATCGACGCGTATTAACGTATATATGATCTGAAAGAAATTTTTTCAAAATCGGTTCAGCCGTTCTTTTTTCTTAACCAAATAACCTCCAAAAAAGTAGATTTTATACAATATCTCGCGAATAAAAAATTATATCGACTTCGTAAGGGTGTCAATCGAGGCGTGTTAACGTCATTTTGATCCGACATAAATTTTATAAAAATCGGTTCAGCCGTTTTTTTTTTTTTAATTATTGTTAAAAATAAATAATAATTATGTTTTAATGATTAAAATGATTACTTTTCTGTGTAATATCTAATTCAATTATTATTATTAAATATTTATCAAACTGGGAAGTTCGTCGTGTGGACCTCAAGGGTCGCACTTTAGTCCTAATAAACGACCCACCTCACGGCTTGTTTAAAAAATAATACTTGTTAAATTTTAATACTATTTTATAGCGAAAAAATCTGACAAAAAATGGGTTCCCGAAAAACCTAGATACACTCCTGTATATACCTGGTGTCCTCGTAACGAGAGTTCCCTGATAATTGGTTGACAGATCACTTGATGACTAAACGATGGCGTTGGACAATGTACGAGAATTCTAGCACAAAAAATTGCCTCTATTAATAAATACACAGTTAAAATTATCCTCCACATTTCGAATACTGGTAATAATAATAATATTAAAAACAAAATATTAGTTTTCACAACTTTAATATGAAATACTGAAATGTTTTCAATAAAAAGAATATATAATCGCTCTAAAATTAGGTTCTGTTTTTATACTATAATTTTATCTACTGATAATCTCCATTCATTTTTTACAGAAAACAAGATTCAACTTGTAATTTAAATTATCTATTTAAATATTAAAATTTAATTAAAAACTTCAAGTGTTAATCACTTCTTTAAAACACTCCAAATTCTAGAAGTTTGTTTTAGAATATTTTTCGTTTTGAGAAATTCGAACAGTCTATTCACGAATACACACCGCACTGAGATCAGAGTGGTGACTTATAGGACATGTTATAATTTTGATATTATGTGATCCATTATTACACTATTACAGTATAAGTGCTAATTATATTATAATATTATACCTACATGTTGTCGATATACCGTGTGTCCCAATAAAAATTATCTATCATCGTAGTTCGACAACCATTTGGGATAATAATTATTAAATTGTTATACAGATTACAGACCCTAGTCTATAGACTTTGTCCAAAAATGATTAGTATAGGTACCATAGTAGTGCTTGGAATTCTAAAGTTACAATATATTACAAATTTCAACAGTGGTAGTTACGTAATAACTGATAGCGAATACATCGTGCAATTATTGTGATCAATTTTTCGTATTTAAGTACCAAAATCGTGAAGTATATTTAACGACAAGGTGTTTTTCAATAGTGTAATAAATTATCTGTTCGTCAATCAAATAAAATCAACAGAAGTGCAAGTTTACTGGATTAAGAAAAACATAAATTATATTAATTTTAGGTTAATCACTTTCCCTCCCTAATCACAAATCTTCCTTGTACATCTTAGAAACGAACCTAAAACAAAATAACACGTCAAAAACACATCAAATAGCTGCCCCTGGCTATCGCCAGGTGGCAGCCTCTACTTTATTTAACACAATGTGTATTACTTATAATATAAATATAAACACCCAAATTAGTTCTTCAATCTTTTCAATAAATATCCAAAAACATGCAGTCTAGTAAAAACACTGAATTTAATCAAAATCATACAAATGACCTTCCACCAACCACTAATCTAAACCAACAATCAAACAAAAATACAATGATTCATAATAACCAACAAACTTACTCATCAGTCGCAAAGAAACCATCATTCCAACACCCAAAAAAAGACCAGGGAATTATCCTAAACTCAGTAGACGGTATTAAAATTAAAGACTACATTATTGCTGTCGCAAATATAATCCAACCTAAAAATATACTAGCGGCCTCAAGAATACCTAACAATCGCATAAGTATGTTCCTATCACACAAGGACATAGTAGATAAACTGGTTAAAGAAAACCCAACAATTAAAATTCATAATCATACTGTAAGTATTAGAAAACTCGTAACACCAGCTAAACGAATACTAATATCAAATATAAACCCAATGATACCGAACGAACCACTGGAAGAAGCTTTACGATATTATAAAGTGAAACTCGTTTCTCCAGTTTACCTTATGGGAACTGGAATGACAGAACCAGAATTCTCGCATATCGTCTGCTATCGCAGATATGTGTATGGAGTACTAGATGACAATACTGAATTACCTGACTCCATTCTAATCTCTTTTGAAAATTACGACTATAGAATCTTCTTAAGCACTGACGAATACCAATGTCTCAAATGTAGACAAAACGGACATACAACTAGGCAATGTCCGGTGGAACAAATCGTCATCCCAACCACGGACAACACACAAAGACCTGCGTCAGAAACCGAAACACAAAGTACAAACAACGAATCAGATATAAACTCAGGACCGGAAACAGACGCAGACCCGATACAAAAAACCCGAACAAATTTAATACCATCAGTTACACAAACACATCAAGAACGCACATATACCCCCACACAGGTCAGTAACACAGATCACCATATCGAAACCCTTCCAACTCCTGTGTTAATCCTATCCGATGTTGAAAACCCACGTAAAAGACCTTTATCTTCCACTAGTACCACACCTTCTGTCGAAACCAATAAAGATGACGACTTGTTCATATCTCCGAGCTTTATTCCTGCGACGCCAGAATCCAGAGGCACCACCATGGAAGACATGGATGAAGATCCTGAAAAAAGAAAGGAAATATCAAAAAACAACCCTAAAAAATCACAAAAGAAAAATAAACCTGCAAAAAAGAAATCAAAAACTGATGAAACCAAATCACCAAAAAAAGACAAAATCAATGTTGAAGACCTACTAAATCCCATCAAGTCTTATATGGACAAGGAACCCCCACTGTACAAAGTCACTTATAAAAAACTTAAAGAATTCTTAATGGAAATTCAATATACGGATAATATCACTAAACTAGCAGAAGATACGACAGATAATATTGAAAACATCACAATAATATTAAAAGATTTATACGCATTATCCCAGACACCCAGGCATAAATATAAAATAACAAGAATATTAACTTCTATAAGCAAAGCTGTAAATAATCAGTCAGTCACTGAAGATGATACCCTTACCAGCGATTATAGTCTCACAGGAGACATTTCTACAAATTAAAGAAAAAAATGGCTATCGTACAGTGGAACACGAACGGATTCTACAATAGAATAAATGATCTAAAGGTACTTATTGCTGAATATAATCCCATAATTATGTGTCTACAAGAAACAAATCTAAAAGACACACAGAGTCCAAATATCAGAGGTTATACTTTCTATCGAAAGGATAGACAACACACACAGCACGCCAGCGGTGGAGTTGCCGTGCTTATTGACAATTCACTCTACAGCGAACAGATTGATATTCAAACAGATCTAGAAATACTTGCGATTAATGTTTACCTCCCATACAAGGTAACGATATGCAGCATATACCTGCCCAATAGTAAAACGATTAAATGTGAAGATCTAGACAATCTACTAAATCAAATCTCAGCTCCATTCATTTTACTTGGAGACTTCAATGCCCACAGTCTACTATGGGGTGACAAAGTAGACACCAGAGGCAAAATAGTAGAGAAATTACTAGAATCCGATAATCTTATTTTATTGAACAATGGTCAATACACTCACTTTAACCTCAGCTACAGATCCTTTTCATCAATAGACCTTTCTATCACTCATCCACAATTAGCCCCTAAAATTGAATGGTCAGTTCTCGATAATTTACACGGAAGTGACCACTTCCCTATTCTATTAAAATTGTTATGTAACAACATTCTCCCTAATCATCGTCCTAAATGGAATATTATCAAAGCCAACTGGATTGAATATCAAGAAAATATAATAAAAAACAATTTCATTTTTGACGAAAAGAATGATATAGATTCTATCGTAGATTCGCTAACTACAAAAATTATCAACTCAGCAAAAACATCCATACCAATAACGAAAAAAAGAAAAAGTACCAGATCAGTTCCATGGTGGAACGATGCTTGCGAAACAGCGGTGAAAAACAAAAATACCGCTCTTAACAAGTACAAAAAAACAAAAAACCTAAAAAACTTCATCGAATTTAAGCAGCTAAGAGCTAAAGCCAGAATCATTATCAACGAAAGCAAAAAGAACTCCTGGGCTAACTACGTATCTACTATTAACTCTGAAACTACACCTAAGGAAATATGGAATAAGATTAAAAAAATCAAAGGCATTGACAACAGTTTCAACATTCCTGCAATAAAAGTAAATGGACACACTATAACAGAACAAAATGAGATTATAAATACACTCGGGGAACACTTCAGTAACAATTCAAGTTCAAATAATTATAATATGGAATTTCAAATGTACAAAGAAAAAAAAGAACAAATTGTTCCAGATTACTCTACGGATACTCAAGAAGATTACAATTATAATTTTAGCATGGACGAACTTACCGCAGTACTTGATAACTGCAAAAGCTCAACACCAGGACCGGACAACATACCGCATGATTTTATCAAATATCTACCACCTTCAGGAATACAAACAATACTAAAACTGTATAACCACATTTGGTCAGAAAATGCCTTTCCAACTGAATGGAGAAAATCCATAATATTACCACTGCTGAAAGTCAATAAAGAAAAAACAGCTCTTAATAGCTACAGACCCATTTCGCTAACTAATAGTCTTTGTAAAATAATGGAGAAAATGGTGAACAACAGACTAATGTGGGTACTGGAAAGTCGAAATCTGATTCAATCTCAACAGTTTGGATTTAGAAAAAACCATTCTACAACGGATTCTGTGATCCAATTAGAAGCAAATATTCTAAATGCATTTGCGAATAAAGAACACCCAGTCGCTATTTTTTTAGACCTTGAAAAAGCGTACGACCGTACTTGGAGACGATACATCTTAGATAAATTGATAGAATGGAACATCAAAGGCAATTTAACTTCTTTTATCAATAGCCTTATTTGCAGAAGATCATTTAAGATTAGATTGAACAATATGTATTCGAAAGAGTTTCCTCAAGAGAATGGCATCCCACAAGGGTCTCCCTTAAGTGTAACACTGTTTCTAATAGCAATCAACGACATCACTAAGTTTATTCAGTCTCCCGCGAAAATCGGTATATACGCGGATGATATTATTTTATTCAACAGTAACAAAAATCTAAAAGCGGTGGAATTAAATCTACAACAGGCATTATATTCAATAGAATGCTGGTGTTTAAAAACTGATTTCAAATTTTCAACATCGAAAACCAAATGTATGCTGTTCAAATTCTCCAGAAAAAAACTGACCAAACCTACACTAAAGCTTAATAATGAAATACTAACTTTCACACAAGAACTAGTTTACCTCGGTGTCACGTTTGACTCTCAGATGACATGGATCCCCCATATTAAACAATTGAAAGTGAAATGCCAAAGAAATTTAAATTTGTTAAAAATAATATCACATCACCAATGGGGCAGCGATAGGAAAACTTTATTACAGGTTTTCCACGCATTAATCAAATCCAAACTTGATTATGGCAGTGTAGTTTACATGACAGCAAAAAAGCAGTCACTTAATATGATAAACTCAGTGTACAACTCCGGCTTAAGACTGGCAACAGGAGCACTAAGGACTACACCACTAGATAGCCTTTATTGTGAATGCAGCGAACTTCCACCCGATATGAGACGCGACCAACAATGTCTAAATTATTACTCACAAATATTGGCAAACCAAAAACACACTAATTACGATCTGATCAAAAACTCAGAACATTTAATCAAATTCAAAGAAAATTTAAAACTTAAGAGACCATTACCAATAAGAATAATATTCTTAAGTGAAAGATACGAAATCGATCAGGTAGAGATAAAACAACACAATTTATCTCTTCCTCCACCTTGGATACGTCTTCGTTGTGTAATAAATATGGAGCTAAGTGAATGGTCAAAGACTGATACACATCCTGGAATATTTAAAAACAGACTCGGAGATATTCTAAATAATTACCCGAATTCTATCCACATCTTTACCGACGGATCAAAAGATGCAAACAACACATCATGTGCATATTTTTCAAATCAAACAACCTTCGGATTTAAAATGAACCCCATATGCAGTATTTACACAGCAGAATTATTTGCAATGAAAATCTGTCTGGATGACATAAAAGACAACTCCACAAATCAAACATTCGTAATTTTAACAGATTCTCTAAGTGCCCTCTCATCTATCAGCACATTGTATACAAACGATCCAGTTGTGAATGACATACAAATTAATATTAACAACATAAAAAAACGGAATAACAGAATAAATATAATTTGGATCCCCTCGCATAAAGACATCGCAGGCAACGAAAGGGCAGACGAGGGGGCGAAATTGGCGTTAACCTCAGGGAAAAATATTGAAGAACCCACCGTAACTAAATCTGACTACAAAAATCATATAAAACATAAAATATTTAAAGCCTGGCAAAATACATGGTCCGAAATAAATAATAATAAACTGAGAATTATCAAATCAGACGTCAAAAAATGGATCTCACCTATTAAACTAACCAGGAGACAAGAAGTGATAATTACCCGATTAAGAATAGGACATACGCTGTTAACACACTCTTACCTATTTAAAAAAGAAGAACCGTCGAAATGTGCCATCTGCGATACCCGAGAAGACGTCCAACATTTGCTAGTAGACTGTCCTCTATACGACCCCTACAGGATTGCAGCAGACCTAGCACCAGATCTTAAGAACATCTTGGATAACTCTGAAAAAAACATAACAAAATTATTAATATTTCTTGAAACATCCCGTCTACTACAGAAACTCTAATACCAACATAAAATCAATTATTTATTTGTACTTACCTGTTATTACTGTCAATAATTACCATATTATAATTCACTTACCAATTGTACAGTGCTAATAACCTTAGGGTTGAAGCACATTTTTGTTTTTTCTTGTTATAATAAAAAAAAAAAAAAAAAAAAATTTCAACAGTTTTGTGATGATGTGAATACGTTTTTACAATCGGAACAATAATACTGTAGTGCGTACTGTAAACTACACGGTCCATTTGTATAGATACCAATTACCCGTTAGACACCCCACAAATCATAATAAAATGGCCCACCTGTACATAGGTACTATTCAATTTAACCCACAGTGGCGGCGTTAGAGAGTGGGCCGGGTGGTTCATGGCTCACCTTAAACTGTCTTGGCCCACCCCTTGGCCCACCCTGGAATAATCCCCAATCTCTAGTTTATTTTTTAAATACGTTTTTAACCCTAGAAATTTCAACAATTTTTCTTATAAATGTTATTGGCCCACCTTCAGAAAACCATGTCCAACTCTGGCCCACCCTAACAAAAAATCCTAGCGACGCCACTGTTAACACAAACTCAACGACTATGATTGGAAATATTATTTGGCCCAGATAACCTTGGTAGTTGGTGATCTTAAAAATCATCAGTGCGGCACAGTGGCGTAACTAGACCACTTGGCACCCGTGTGCAAGTAAATATAAAAGATAAAATAAGAATTTATAAAAGTTAATTCTAATCGTTTCTTAAATTTAAAAAAAATAGTTAATTAACTTGGTCTGCCATTTCTTCAGCATTATTTAATTTTTGTTTGTTTATATAGATATTATTAAAACCTAAATTTTGTAATAAAAATAAAAATAGTCCTATTTTTTAACATCTATTGTTCTATCTATTGTCTCCTGCCAATTTTAAGAAAAATTCTGTACGAAGCACCTAAATAAGCATAATCTTTAACAATTTTTGTACTTCATTTAAACGGGCTTCCAGCTGACGTCATTCTCGCGCTTACGCTGATTGGCTAGATGGATTAAGGCAACCTATACTCTACTAACCTTAGTTAGTAGGAGAGCCGACCGTGTGGAACTCCCCGGTATAAAATAATAAGATGAGTGTCATATCAGATGAAAGAGCGTCAAAATCCTTACACAAAAAGTACAATTTGCCACCCGTCATCCTGGCGGGAGCCACTGGCCGCCCCTGTGAAAATTGAAAATTTTTGACAAAAGTCACCCGGGACAAAGTAATAAGATGAGTGTTGTATCAGATGAAAGAGCGTTAAAATCCTTAAACAAAAAGTATAATTTGCCACCCGTCATCCTGGCTGGGGCCTCTGGCCGCCCCTGTGAAAATTGAAAATTTTTGACAAAAGAATGTTTCAAATCGTTACCAGCGTCATTCTATAAGCTGCTCTACTAATTGCTTCAATAAAAACATTCTTTTGGTTCCTAACTGCATGCAACACTGCAGACAAATCCCAACGTTTTGTATATGTTACTGGCAGAGTATCTAATTAGGCATTGTATACGTTGCCCAAAATAAAAAGTTAGGAAATGTATTGAAGGACTTAAGAATACGCGAACGGGTCGTTGTTTATATATGGCGTTTCCATGGCACCTCTATTACAAGTGTCCAGTTCCTCAGGTTCTAATCCGAGAACTTGTCAAAATTTCAATTGGATTTTCAGTTCGTTTTCAAAGAAAACCGATCAAGTGCACGCCGAACTTGCATGTTTTTTTATTTATATCTTGCTAATATTTCAGGCATTGGCGTAACTAGGGGGTGGCCAGCCCCCCCCCCTAGAAGCTGACGGGCTCCCCTTAGAATAATTACGGTACGTAGGTCAGAGTTCTGTCGTAAGAATAAAGAAAGTCGACTTAAAATTATTACAAATTATTGAAAGTAATAAGAATGAAAAACATAAAATTATATATAGGTAGTAGACAATCAGGGTGGCGGAAGGGCCGGGCGGCCGCCCGGGGTACTGACTGTTCGGGCGTTTAGGGGTACTAAAACTTGATCCAAGCGCCATATTCTGTAATTTTGTATTTTCATCTAATATACTTAAAAAATAGCCACTCAAAATGAAAACTTCACAAGACAAGCAACTTTTACTGTTTTTTTTAATATAGAATTTAATGACTATTAAATTACTGACAATAAAAGATCTCATAATAATAATTTTCAGTTCTCAGATTGAAAGGGCCATGGCCCCCCCTGGAAAAAATCCCTAGTTACGCCAATGATTTCAGGGTGTGATTCCTCAGGTCATTTTATGAAGAAAAGTTCATATGAACATAAATGTCAGCAACAGCTTAAATTTTTTGCTTCAGGCTGTTGAATTTTGTTTTTTTAAAGCGTTATTTTTTATATCTCTGAAAGTACTTTAGATATTATTTTCAATTCTGGTATGTATTACCTAATAGGATATAAAACCGCATATTTTAGTTAGAAAAGTTATTCTATTGCACCACCAAAAAAAAAATGCAACCCTGTAGCAAAAAATTTAATCCGATCCCGAAAACTCAATTTTAAACTTACACCGCCGCCCCCCTCCCTACGCAACGAAAAAAAACCATGTCCTACCCAAAATGCAAACTTAATGTAACATATCAATGGACCATTTTCGATTGGCAAAATTTAGGTACGTCCTTAGACAAGGAAAGAGAGAGGACGGATAATACAACACGCGCGTGTGATACCAGTTGGCACCAAAGCTGAAATGCCAGTGGCATAGCATTCGGGTTGAAACTGTATAAAGAAATACATCAACAGAAAACTTATATTGAGTGATTATCTTGGATTTTTCATTAGGAATATGTTGTAATTTGGTTAATTATTTAATTTTAAATATTGTCGTTAACGGGTCTCACATGCAAATGTATAAATCTACACCACGGTTTTTTTTTAATGGAAAATTCGTCAGAAAGCTATGCCAGTATCCCCGTTATTATTGCAATATGTTTCATTTTTTGGTATACCTGTAATTTGGCACATTTTTTTTTCTTTTTACCAGAGATAAGGCGAAATTATTTTAAAATAGTGGAGAAATGGATAACTTTTGAAATTACGATTTAAAAAACGATGTGTGCAAAATTAAAAAAACAATTTTTTCTAAGACATTTTAATGAATATAGGAATAATAAAAAATACAATTGTGTTAAATAGTATCTATATATTTTATTAAACATTTATACAAACATAAAAACACTTAATTTATAATAAACTAAAATTTCAACAGCAAAGGCCTTTAAAATCTTAAGTATACTTTGAAAATAATTTGTCCTTGATTACACCCTACACCACTGGAAAAATGGCGATTTGGATCCAAGAAATCACATATAAAAACTAATTTATGAATGAAAATGTATAAGAATGCGTCCCAAAATATTATTATTGGCTTTAAAACGCCATGAAATAAATCATATTTAGAAGTTATCCCTATATTATTAAACGAGTAAATCTTGTATATATGTTTCTATGTACCTATATAAATATTTTCTCGAAAACGGCTCTAACGATTTTGATCATCCCTATATTATTAAACGAGTAAATCTTGTATATATGTTTCTATGTACCTATATAAATATTTTCTCGAAAACGGCTCTAACGATTTTGATCAAATTTACCGAAAAGGGGTTTCGGGGGGCAAAAAATCGATTTAGCTAAGTCTCATCCCTGGAAAAATTCGTTTTCCTATCGATTTTATCATTTTAAAAAACAGTTTTTTAACGTCATAAAACAGTGTCGTATTGTGAGTAGGCTTTGGAAAAAACAAACTATTTTCATTATTTATGTCAAAATTAGTTTGACAGTCAATCTTTAACTTATTAAAATAATCAGTAATTATCTGAAAAGTAAGAAAATAACAACAATAAAATCTAAACATAATTATGTAAGTAGTTTTAGCTAATATTTAAATAAATAGGTATGTTATTTTTATATTACTTATATAAAATATGTAGTATAGGTAAGTAGGTACGTTAAATTTAGTATGACGTATAATCTTACCTAGACCTTTTTTTCTCAAAAACGACTAACGATTTTGATGAAATTTACAGAATGAGGATTTTTCGGGGCGAGAAATTGATCTAGGTAGGAATTTTGGTTCCAGAGGGGAGCAATTAAAAAAAAGGTGTTTTTTTATTTATTATAACTCGCTCAATTAAAGTCAGATTGAATCGAAGTCTATTTCTACATAGATTTTATATAATATATCACAAGTGTTAAAATTGTAAACGAACACTAATGTGTCTTGCACAATATGTAAATAATGACAAAACGGCAAACGACAAAACTTCGGGCGCCGCGGGTCTGTATAAAAACACATCGATTTTTAAAAACTATTGTTAAGATACGTACAAAAAAGTTTTGCGTATCTAAAAATTGGCACGGCGGCCCAGAGGACCGCACTTCTAGCGCCGCGGCATGTGTATCAAAACACATCGATTTTTAAAAACTATGGTGAAGATACATGCAAAAAGAGTTTTGCGCAGGTTAGTCTGACGTTTGTTATTAAAAGAATCGATTTTTGTGAGTTTTTCAGTAGGTACCTATGCCAAAAAAAGTATTTGAAATTTACTGGAAGTTGTTAAGATCACATCACAGAGATAAAGTACTTCGATAAAATTGATATTTGGTATTAATGCTTAAAATTGGATTGTTAAAATGGTAACGGGCGAGCAAAATTTCATCTGATCCGAACATTTTTACAAGATATTCAATCTATAAAAATCGGTTTTTGCGAGTTTTTCAGTCAACAAAACAATAACGGCGGTAGATTTGAAAATGGCGACCTAAATAATATTTACAGGAAAAAATGCTAGATTCAAGTTGATACTTAGTTTTTACGCTTAAAAATACACATAGGTAGTTAAAATATCAGAAACAATTATTTTAAATTATGTTACAGAAATAAATTCGTTTCGGAATAATATTCTGAGAAAATAATATCTCACAGCATATTAAGTACTGTTTTTATTGAACTCATCCGAGCAAAGCTCGGCCACCCAGATATTGGTTATAAAATGACTAATTTTAAAGATATTTGCCATTATTTATTGTAGATGAAATACATATGATTCATAAATTAGCTATGAAACGTAACTCCAGGTTCTTTTCTATTGCTGTGGCTTTTACAACCATAAGCTGCACATCCCACCATTATGTACAACGCAGTTTTTTTTTATAAAAAGTCCTGAAACACTCTCTTTTAACACAATCTAAGGGTACGTCACATTCTCACTGCGCACGCGTTTATCAGACTCGAAGAGTCAAGATGAAGCATTAAATATCAAAGGTTAATGAACAATTTATCAAGAATAGTCCCGTTTAGTAGAGTCAAGGAAAATCTTATGTTTATCATTCATCTTATTAACTAAGGCAAAACGGCTTATGTCAGGTTTTAGATAAAATTAGACTAAATAACTATTTTATCAATTATTTAAAGATCCAGTTCTTCATTTTTTTTATTTTCGAGGGACCGTACGAGTGAAGAAAATTTGTAATGGCGGAAAAAAATCGACTTCCGAGATTTTCTACGGATTTAGACTAAGGTTTATACTAAAACCGACTTTTTGAAAAACCGGTTTTCGAATTCCAGATTTCCAAAAAACCGGTTTTAGCCGGTTTTCGAACTTTTGTCAAAAAAATAGAATAGGGAAAAATATTTTATTTGATTTATATAAAATAACATAAAACGAAATCAATATCAAAGTCAAAACATAAAAAAAATTAAGGATTAGATACACATTACTTATCTAAAAATAAAATTAAAGTTATTAAATAAATATTTTTGAAGTTTATTATTATTATTTTATTTTTTAAGTTTATTTTAACTATTAATATTAATTAATATTATTTAATTAAAAAACACGCATTTTCTTAATCTAATTCCGAAGCTTGATAAAGACATAATTTGTGTCGAAACGTTGCGAAAGAAAATATGGATTATTTTAACACCCTGTGTTTTATTTAAAATCCCATTAGACAGAAGCCAGAACTTTTTATTTTACATTAATTTTTGAGAGAAGAAATTTATATACATATTAAAATTAAAGTGCACAATGCACAAGCACTGGCCAACGCAACTCGCAACGTTGAAAAAATGTGAAACGCAGTTTGAATTTAAACAGATATCAAATGTTTCACACAAAATATGTGCCACCAAAGTTAAAAAAATATTTTAAGTATGAACATTAGAAAAAATACCAATAATTTGACATAAGCAACATTGCGGTGTGACCATAGATGTGTACAGTGTAATTGTTATAAAACCTAATCTATAATTATTTACTCTTGAAAATATACAAATAAAGATAAAGCCAAATGCTTCTTTATATGACAAAAATTATCTTTCCTCTTAAAATATTGTTTACATATTTTGTAATAATTATTATACGAGACATGATTTTGCACAAAAATTACAGAAAAAATATATCAATACAAGTCATTGAGTTCATGTCACACGAATGTAAACTTGACCTTGATTCGTTATTAATGATTAACTAGTGGGTCCCGTGCCAGAATATTAATACGTATATTATAAATAAATAGTAGGGATCTCTTTCTGGAACTTCATTGTCTTGCAAAAAATTTTTTTTCACGCAACTTCCCTATTATCCCATTTCTCTCAGACTGTGACCCACGAATGTAGAATAATTTTATTAAATTGTCCTTCGAAGAAAAAAGGTTACGGCAACACTGATGTAAAGTATAACTATAACATCGGAATAAAGATAATGCTTTTTACCTCACTTTCTACACTAATAATAATTTATACTGTAGTAATAGTATTGTTACGGATCACCCTGTATATAAACGGCAGGCAAGAATTCTGAGAAACGGGGTTTGCTTACTGTAACAACTAGTACCTTCGCGAAAGTTCTAGAGAAAGCGAGAACGCACTAGGCTTAGGGCTGCACGCAGCATATATAAACAGTCAGTGCGAGTGAGTGAATCAATCAGTCAACGGTGAGTCACGCAGTCAAGTCTACGGTAGATCAGTGATATAAATAGTGCCGTGATATAAATAAATAGATTGATAAAATAAATACTAGTGTAGTGGTAATAATTACGAGTTATTAGTTAAGTACTATTTATTGTTGTGTTTTGCTTTGTTTAAGAATTACTGTTTAGTTATTGTTTACTTATGTTGATTGTTAGAACTGACTTTTCGTTGTTGCATTCATTATTACTGTGTTTTTAATTATTGTAAATAAATATTTATTCCGCCAACTCAGAAAACAGTTTTGTAACAGTATTTACAATCCAGTATAATATGGCGTGCTAATTTACCTAACCACGGTCCTGAGTTGTGTCGATCGCTTCTTAAAAATAAGTGTTTTATCAAATCAAAATATATAAACAAAATATATTAATAATCTATCATCAACAATGAAATAATCAGAACTACTATCAAAATTATTTTTATGTAATACTACAAATAATTTTGCTAGAACTGAGTTGCCAAAAATTATTTTATCTATACTGATATAATAAAGCTGAAGAGTTTGTTTGTATGTTTGAACGCGCTGATCTAAGGAACTACCAGTTTGATTTGAAAAAAATGTTTTTTGTTAGATTGAGGAAGGTTATAGGCTATTCGAGTTTTTTTAAATTCAACCCCAAAGGGAGTAAAGCTGGGATGTAGGATTTTTTGACTATCTATACTATAATACTATACTAATATTATAAACTGTAGGCAAGAACGTGAAGCGAGAACAACGACAGGCGACTTTCCTTCGCGGGGGAGGGGGATGTAAAATCAAATTTTTATTTCTAGAACTACTAAACCGATTCTAAAAATTCTCTCACTAATAGAAAACTACACTATCCCTGAGTGATATAGGCTATATTTTATTTATTTTTCGCGGGGGGGGGGGATAATTCCTATGGGATAGTAACAAAACGTAGCTCTGAAATTCTTTTGCATTTTGGCGGAATTCTATTAATATTATAAATACCACCAGCCCGACGTCACTTCGCAGGGGGAGAATTTTTCTCCCGGGAGGGGGGGGGGTTAATAAATCATAATTTCTTAACACCCGGGCGAAGCCGGACGGGACCGATAGTATTATTAAATGAAAGTTCTATTATTTAAATATTATAATTTGTCAATAAGAAGGGGATTGTCAGCTAGTGTGCTCAAAAATATAAAAAACAAATTACACAAAGTGGTATTACAAGTCTAGCGTAAGCTTTAGACGTTATTTATTTAATTGATAGATAAATGTTCTACTATTTAGCTAAACAATCTCTAGACTAGTTTTTGTCAGTTTATCAAGTACAACAGAAGCACGCAGTTGTGTATTATAATATTTAAAATTGTAAAATGTGTATAAAAATGGGTTCGTCAGTGTTTGTGATGTTATTGTTTCTATCCAAAACTGTATTATGTGCTAGAATTCTTGTTTTTATACCGACAGTATCTTACAGTCATCAAGTTATCGTTCAACCAATCATCAAGGAACTGTCTTTACGAGGCCACCAGGTATATATTTTCTGTTTTCGTGAAATTTTCATTTTGTTTAGATTCAGGAATATGAATGACGACGAATGTCCGAGTAGAATTGAGTACCCGGGTACCCATGCAGGATTGCAGAAAGATAATGTAGATTTCAGACAGTGCTGGATTAAGATTACTTGAGGCTCCCGCATCTCGATCCATCCTGAAGTTCGTACTTTACCAACGTAAATATCACGCAGGGAATAAGGAAAGCGTATTTAAAAATTAATAAAGTGATGCTAAAACCTGAAGACTTTCTAAAGAAATGTCATTGATAAAGCATTAATTGTCGAATAAATGGTCAATTACCATATTTAAGCGAAGTGTAAAAACTTTTAAGAATGATCTTAACATTGATTTTCGTACGCATCATTTTCCTTAGTGTTGTTAAACCTTAGTAAGAGTATATTAAGTTAATACATCTAACTAAACAAACTAACTTAACGACTGCGCGTAAATTTTTTAACCAATGTTACGGCGCATGTCCGGAAAAAATTCTGGGAATAAAACTGAACCAAAACTTTCCATGGTCCCAGCCAAAACGAAGTTCACCAAATCAGATTTACTGATTTCTTATTAGAACGATGGGTATCACAAACGTCAAATGTGTTTTGACATATTTTGACAGGTGACAATGGCTAACCTGTTCAAAAATCTCAACGCGCGATAAAACTCGTAACGCCTTCGCTTAAACACGGCAATTGATCGTCTGCTTGTAACTTCAGCATAATAAAATTTCGTTAATTGGCGTATTGGCTCCTTGTGAATTTAGGAATAATACGCAATCTTGCATTCGAAATGTTATGTTTCTTAGATTTAGTTCTCGCAATTTTTTACAATTTCGAAATAAAAAGTTCTGAACACGATGAATTTTTATTGTCTTGGTATTTTAGTTACTTCAGGATTAAAGATAGTTCAAGATGGAATCATATTGAATTTCCGCGAGATTTTTCAGGGCTACGGATTTGGTGCCCCCTGAAACGTGATAGCCTAAGTAAACTGCATAATTTTCTTAAGGGTTAATCCGTACAGATACATGACAACTAATTATATAAGGTTAATGTCAGTATAGAGAATCTGAGTAGGATCGAATAAGTTTTGCTATCATCAACTCAACCTGTCGATTTCTGGATCCATGCACGTACTCATCGGGATGATGCGGAGTACGTAATAATGCTGCGACCTCTTTATCGGGCGTTTATGTATACAGGAGCAGTCTGGTAGGTTTATACGCGTAGTGTCGCAGTCTGGTCCAGTGTTCTGGAGTGTACTCCGCTGTGGGGACTGCTGTACCTGGCTTTCTCTTTGCTATAGGGAGTCCAACGAGAGGACTACATTTGCAGTCTCTGTGTTCCACAGACAATCGTAGACGACGTGGATGTGCGGGAAGTCGGTATTATGGAGCCAAACGAAAAAAAGGAATCCTGTGTATCTTTAGATTGTCGAGTATCTATATGATCTACAAAATCTATCTAACATAATTTCAGGTATATTTTGTGGATGGTTATTTTGCATTCATATAAAGTTTATAATATACTGAGTTAGAAACATGACATTTCATACGAGTTGAAGAACTCTATGATATAGAGAAATGGTGATCCGTAGATGATGATGATTAGAATAACCGATCATTAGAAAGAGGCCAATTTAAGATTTTTATCTAGTGACCATTTTATATCTTTTTTAAAAAAAATCACAAAAATTTCATGATTTTTAATTGTAAGTTGACAGTGCACAATATACTGATTTTTTGACAGCATTGATGCTCTGAGGATGGTGCAATGAGCACCGAAACGTAAGCTTATAAATGCAAATTTAATCATCAGTATTGCAAATTTTAATTGATCCTTTTGCCACTGAGTTTTTCTCTCCTAATTTCTATTTCATACGAGTGTTATTTTTGTTAAAATCGAATAGATACGTGTTCGATGAATTTTCGATCTTCGCGTCCCAAGGAGTCAAAAGTTAAAACGAAAGTGGAAACTTTTTTGAACCTCTTGAGTTACAAACATAAACTTCGGGGAAAATACTCTTCTTAAAATAATAAGGAAATACAGGTTAGACGTTTTTTCGGAAAAACTACCCGAAAAGTCTAACGGGGAAAAGTTTAATTAGATATATGTATCTACTTTCATTATTTAAATTGTGCGAAACTCCATCCGGGCGAAGTCGGGTAGAGCAGCTAGCGATTCCTCTATTTATTTATTTCAGATCTTACTACATGTTAAAAAGAACCTAAACTTTATTTTAGGGAGAAGGACTCAATAAAAACTTCTAGAATTTTTAATTAGTTTATGTTGTTAATAGTTAAAAAGAACATTTCTCATCTTGATTGTGTCTCTGAAGTACATGAATATGAAACTAGACAAAGAAGTTTAATTTATAACGAATTTTTTACAAATTCCTTTTTACAAAGTCCCCATTATTTAATCATTTACCAACTAATATACGAATTGTACCTCTATAAATTTAAAAAGACCTTAAAATGCTTTCCTGCTGAGAAGTGCTTCTATTCTATACAGGAATATTTGATCAGCTGATATGTAAACCTTATATTGACGCTATTTATACCTACTATTTTTTAGTCTTTAAATAAAGATGTTTTATTATTATTTATATACTCTAGAGTCTAGCCCATGAATCGAGATAGCAATCTGATTGGTCGCTTGAAACTTAAAACAGCAGAACAACCAATCAGATACTTTGTGCATCTTAGCCAAGCATGTGCTGTTCACGTGATAAGTGTATCTGTTGGTGGAATAGACTACAGAGAGTCTTAAATTGAATTGTAGATTATAGACGCTCGACAACAAGAGGTCATTAGCGTCTAAGAAAGTCTTAAATACATAGTAACATATTAGTGGAAAATGCCTGTAAAATGAGCACCAATGTGACATACTTAAAGTAAATTCTTCCGAAATATCAGAGGTGTTTTGTTTCTTTTAAAGCGGATAAATCAACAATTTCACTAATTCATAGACGTTGTCAACAGGTTGTGTCAATAACTCCAAATCCAATCAACGACACACGTTTGACAAATCTAACTGAAGTGGATGTAAGTTCCACCTATAGCCTGATCCATTCCCAGTTCAATTTAGCCGATCAAAGTGGATCTGGAATAGCTCAAAACTGGTTTATTAGAAAGATAATCGTTGATGGTTACACGCACTTGGTCACGGACGTACAGTTAGGTTATCCTGCTGTAAAGAAGATTATTAACGACCCAAAAGAGAAATTCGATCTCGTTATCATCGAATGGGTCTTTTACATGAGGTAAAGAGAAATATTTTTCTCTAAACATTTATAAGGTGTTGAATAGAAATTGTTCTGTTAGGTATCAAAGATAACTCTTTTTGATAAAGTATCACGTACTAATTTTTTAGATGTTAATTTTCAAATTATTTTATTTTTAAAAAACTTCAATAATTCATTAAGCATTTAATTTAGTAACAGTGTTTGTTGATATTCTTTTGTTTAAATGTCAATTGTTTCTTTGCATGTTAACGCATTTACTTTTATATATAGAACTAGCTGTTACCCGTGGCTTCGCCCACGTATATTTCGACTTATGATTAATTATTATCCCCACCCAGCGAGAAATTCTCCTCCTGCGAGCAGGACTGGTGGTGTTTATTCGCTCGAATTTTATTAAAACATCACTCACTCGCTTCGCTTGAATTTTATTAATACATTACTCACTCGCTTCGCTCATTCACTTGAATTTTATTAATACATTACTCACTCGCTTTGCTCGTTCGCTTGAATATTATTAATACATTACTCACTCGCTTCGCTCATTTGCTCGAATACTTATTTTCAAAAAAAAAATTCTTAGTGCTTATCTGCGTTATATAAGAGACTTCTGTGCAAAATTTCATACTTCTAACTTCAAAAATGACGAATTTCATACAAACTTTCATCCTCTATTTAACCCCCTTAGGGGATGAATTTTCAAAAATCCTTCTCTGTTGCTCACCTACGTTATATAAAGAACTCATGTGCAAAATTTCATGCTTCTAACTTCAAAAATGAACTTCCATACAAACTTTCATCCCCTTTTTAACCCCCTTAGGGGATACATTTTCAAAAAAAAATTTCTTAGTTCTCACCTACGTTATATAAGAAACTTCTGTGCAAAATTTCATGCTTCTAACTTAATGATGAACCTCCTTTTATCCCCTATTTAACCCCCTTAGCAGATGAACTTTCAAAAATCCTCTCTTAGTGGGTGCTTACGTCACAAAAGGAAGCTACTGTCCAAATTTCAAGTTTATATCTTCAGCGGTTTGATCTGGGCGTTGTCTGTCAGTCAGTCAGTCAGAACTGTTTTATATATATAGATAAGTCATTTTCCTGAGAGTAGTTCCTTCAATTATCCATGAGAGGCAGCACTTGTGGTAGGTACAAACATTATTTATTCCCCATTAGTGCATGTCATTTTAGTGGTATAACTTAATTATTTAATTAATTTCATAATAATAATAATATGTATCTACTTTCATTATTTAAATTGTGCGAAACTCCATCCGGGCGAAGTCGGGTAGAGCAGCTAGCGATTCCTCTATTTATTTATTTCAGATCTTACTACATGTTAAAAAGAACCTAAACTTTATTTTAGGGAGAAGGACTCAATAAAAACTTCTAGAATTTTTAATTAGTTTATGTTGTTAATAGTTAAAAAGAACATTTCTCATCTTGATTGTGTCTCTGAAGTACATGAATATGAAACTAGACAAAGAAGTTTAATTTATAACGAATTTTTTACAAATTCCTTTTTACAAAGTCCCCATTATTTAATCATTTACCAACTAATATACGAATTGTACCTCTATAAATTTAAAAAGACCTTAAAATGCTTTCCTGCTGAGAAGTGCTTCTATTCTATACAGGAATATTTGATCAGCTGATATGTAAACCTTATATTGACGCTATTTATACCTACTATTTTTTAGTCTTTAAATAAAGATGTTTTATTATTATTTATATACTCTAGAGTCTAGCCCATGAATCGAGATAGCAATCTGATTGGTCGCTTGAAACTTAAAACAGCAGAACAACCAATCAGATACTTTGTGCATCTTAGCCAAGCATGTGCTGTTCACGTGATAAGTGTATCTGTTGGTGGAATAGACTACAGAGAGTCTTAAATTGAATTGTAGATTATAGACGCTCGACAACAAGAGGTCATTAGCGTCTAAGAAAGTCTTAAATACATAGTAACATATTAGTGGAAAATGCCTGTAAAATGAGCACCAATGTGACATACTTAAAGTAAATTCTTCCGAAATATCAGAGGTGTTTTGTTTCTTTTAAAGCGGATAAATCAACAATTTCACTAATTCATAGACGTTGTCAACAGGTTGTGTCAATAACTCCAAATCCAATCAACGACACACGTTTGACAAATCTAACTGAAGTGGATGTAAGTTCCACCTATAGCCTGATCCATTCCCAGTTCAATTTAGCCGATCAAAGTGGATCTGGAATAGCTCAAAACTGGTTTATTAGAAAGATAATCGTTGATGGTTACACGCACTTGGTCACGGACGTACAGTTAGGTTATCCTGCTGTAAAGAAGATTATTAACGACCCAAAAGAGAAATTCGATCTCGTTATCATCGAATGGGTCTTTTACATGAGGTAAAGAGAAATATTTTTCTCTAAACATTTATAAGGTGTTGAATAGAAATTGTTCTGTTAGGTATCAAAGATAACTCTTTTTGATAAAGTATCACGTACTAATTTTTTAGATGTTAATTTTCAAATTATTTTATTTTTAAAAAACTTCAATAATTCATTAAGCATTTAATTTAGTAACAGTGTTTGTTGATATTCTTTTGTTTAAATGTCAATTGTTTCTTTGCATGTTAACGCATTTACTTTTATATATAGAACTAGCTGTTACCCGTGGCTTCGCCCACGTATATTTCGACTTATGATTAATTATTATCCCCACCCAGCGAGAAATTCTCCTCCTGCGAGCAGGACTGGTGGTGTTTATTCGCTCGAATTTTATTAAAACATCACTCACTCGCTTCGCTTGAATTTTATTAATACATTACTCACTCGCTTCGCTCATTCACTTGAATTTTATTAATACATTACTCACTCGCTTTGCTCGTTCGCTTGAATATTATTAATACATTACTCACTCGCTTCGCTCATTTGCTCGAATACTTATTTTCAAAAAAAAAATTCTTAGTGCTTATCTGCGTTATATAAGAGACTTCTGTGCAAAATTTCATACTTCTAACTTCAAAAATGACGAATTTCATACAAACTTTCATCCTCTATTTAACCCCCTTAGGGGATGAATTTTCAAAAATCCTTCTCTGTTGCTCACCTACGTTATATAAAGAACTCATGTGCAAAATTTCATGCTTCTAACTTCAAAAATGAACTTCCATACAAACTTTCATCCCCTTTTTAACCCCCTTAGGGGATACATTTTCAAAAAAAAATTTCTTAGTTCTCACCTACGTTATATAAGAAACTTCTGTGCAAAATTTCATGCTTCTAACTTAATGATGAACCTCCTTTTATCCCCTATTTAACCCCCTTAGCAGATGAACTTTCAAAAATCCTCTCTTAGTGGGTGCTTACGTCACAAAAGGAAGCTACTGTCCAAATTTCAAGTTTATATCTTCAGCGGTTTGATCTGGGCGTTGTCTGTCAGTCAGTCAGTCAGAACTGTTTTATATATATAGATAAGTCATTTTCCTGAGAGTAGTTCCTTCAATTATCCATGAGAGGCAGCACTTGTGGTAGGTACAAACATTATTTATTCCCCATTAGTGCATGTCATTTTAGTGGTATAACTTAATTATTTAATTAATTTCATAATAATAATAATTTTTTTTTTTTTTTTTTTAATTATTTAATTGCGTCCTGTTAGTGATCAGTCTACCCAGACTATAAACTAATAAGATGATGGACTAGTGGCAAGAGTGAGATGTCACCCAATGGCGGCACTCAAATACTTCATTTTAAACTATGTCTGCTAAGTCGAGCACATGGTGTCTTTTCAGCCTGGATATTGTTGTGCTATTGTCTAATAAGTTTATAGCAAGCTGGTTGGGGTGATTCTGCAGTCTTTCTTGGTATCTGGTACTGTAGCGTCGAATTTCTTCTTTGACAGTTGGCGTCATTAGGTCGCGGTGGAGAGTGTCATTAGTGACGTACCATGGTGCATCTACTATCATGCGCAGTGTGGTTGACTGGAACCGTTGTATTGCTGCAATGCTTGACTTGCTGGCTGTGCCCCATAACTGCATTCCGTAGGTCCATACCGGTTTCAGCATCACTTTGTAGAGCAGCAACTTGTTTTCGATTGTTAATTGGGATTTCCTCCCGATAAGCCACCACATTCTCTTCCTTTTCATGACCAGTTGCTTTCTTTTGGCCAAGATATGATTTCGCCATGTTAGACGTCGATCGAGATGCATTCCGAGGTACTTTGCTTCGTCGGTTTGGGGTAATTCGGTGTCATTTAATTTGACTGCAGGGCATGTTTGTCTATTTAACGTGAATGTTATATGCGTGGACTTGGTTGGATTTAGTTGTATTCTCCACTTCTGACACCATTCGTGAACCTGATCTAATCTTTCTTGAAGTTGTTCTGTGGCGGTTTCAGGATCGGGGTCTACAGCTAATATGGCGGTATCATCCGCGAATGTCGCTGTTGTTGTTATGTCGTTTGTTGGCATGTCAGCTGTAAACAACGTGTATAACATTGGGCCTAGGACACTTCCTTGTGGAACTCTTGATTTTATTGGGAATAGTTTGGTGAATTCGCCTTGAAACTTGATTTGGAAATGTCTGTCGGATAGGTATGATCTTAAGATTTTATATATTCTAGATGGCATATTGTTTTTAAGTTTGAAGAGAAGGCCATCATGCCAAACTTTATCGAATGCTTGACTTACATCGAGGAATGCAGCCGAGCAGTAATCCTTGTTTTCAAGGCTATTCCTGATGACATTGGTTACTCTATGAACTTGTTCAATCGTGGCGTGGTGGTTTCTGAAGCCAAACTGGTGGTCTGGAATTATATTATTTTCTATCAAGATTGGTTTGATACGCTTAAGTAACATTTTTTCAAATAATTTAGATATTACTGGCAGTAGACTTATTGGTCTGTATGAGGTAGGTTCTTTAGGGTCTTTACCAGGTTTTGGAATAACCACGATTTGAGCAACTTTCCACTGAGCAGGGAAGTGGCCGGTTCTAAGTATGGAATTGAAGATAACATTGAGCATCATTATTCCCTTTTTTGGTAATTCTTTCAATGTCCGAACTGTCACTAGATCAAAGCCAGGGGCTTTATTTTCGATGAGCTCATTTTTTAGGCAACGGAGGATTTCATTTGGTGAGAATGCTTTTATTGGTGCTGAATCTTGTTCGGGTTCGTTTAGATAGTTAGTGATGTCTGCTGCGTTGGAATCGGCACTTGGTGGAAATGGCTGGAAAACATTTTGCAGATGTTGAGCAAATATTTCAGCTTTTTCTTTTGGGCTGCGGGCCCAGTTTCCATCTGGTTTTCTGATTGGCGGAACAGTTGTTTTTGGACTTTTCAGCCGCCTTGTGGCCTTCCACAGCGAGTAATCGGTGGCTGCAGTGGGTGTTAAGTCTTTAATGTATTCATTGAAGTAGGTGTTCTTTCGTTCTTGGAGTGCTTCTTTTAGTTCTCTGATAGCTGAGTTGAGTCTGGTCTTGTCTACAGGCTGGCGGGTGTTTTGCCAGATTCTTCTCATTCTTCTCTTAGTAGCTATGAGCTCTTTAATTTGCATAGGAAGCTCTTCGAATTGTTTATCTTGTGGTCTTGGTGTTGGAGTTGCTGACCATGCGGCTTTCTGTATTAGTTTTGTGAAGTTTTCAGTTGCCCTTTCTATTTCTTCAGGTGTTTTTAACGATATGCTGAGGATAGTTTCTTCTTCTATTATATTTCTGTATTCGTCCCAGTTTGTTTTGTGGTTATGTAATATTGGTAGTTTCTGCTTAGTTGTTACGGAGGAGCTGATCGTCGCAATAATAGGAGTATGATCTGAGCTTAAGTCTAAGCTAGAGGCTATTATCATGTGGTTGTTGGCTATTCCTTTTGTCACAAAAAAATCTACAAGATCAGGTATTTTGTATCTATCGGTCGGCCAGTAGGTGGGCTCGCCGGTCGAGAGGTAGTTTAAGTTGTTTTCACTTAATGTTTTATTTAGATTTCTCCCTTTTGGGTTCACTAGTCTTGATCCCCAGTTTGTGTGTTTGGCGTTGTAGTCTCCTCCCGCAAGAAATCTTTGTCCCAGAGTTTGAAAGTAGTCTTTGTACTCGTCTTTGGTGATTGTATGTCTTGGTGGGCAGTATATCGATGCAATTGTTACTGGTCCATTCCATGTTACGACTGTAATGGCGGTTGATTGGATTTTATCCGTTTGATATTGCGCCATTTCATAATGGGGAAGATTATTCCTCACTAAAATTGCTGAGCCTCCATGTGCTGTTCCGTCTGGGTGTTTTGTGTCGTAAATTGTATATCGTGGAATTCTTAAGTAGCTTCTTTCGGTGAAATGTGTTTCCGAAATAAGTATGATGTCCAGTTTATTTACATTTAAAAACGCGTTTAGTTCTTGACAATGATTTGCTAATCCGTTGGCGTTCCATGCTGCGATTTTGATGGTGTGTTCCATTATTTGAGTTTACTGATGACTGTCGAGAGCAAATTCATTAGTGTGGTCATTTGTTCTGACTGCTGTTTCATAAATGAACGCATTTCAGTAATCATCAGTTTCATAGTCTCATTTAGATTGTCTGACATGTTGTTATCTACAGAATGATTTTTTTCGTGGTTTCTTGCCGCATCCGCGTAGGAAAATCTTGGCTGGCGTGTATATGAAGGCGTCGATGGAGGTAAGTTGTCTTCTTTCTCGGTTTCCTAGGTTGTTTCACGCCTTTCTCTTAATGGCGGAAATTTGCGTTTCCTGATCTCTTTGTATACCTCACATCCCCGATAGTTAGCTGGGTGATCACCGTCACAAAGTGCGCATTTAGCTGGTGTCTCTCTGGTTTTCTTGCAAGAATTTGTCTCGTGATTCTTCCCGCATTTGACGCATCTGTATGGCCTCCAGCAATAAGCTTTTGTGTGACCATATCTTTGGCAGCGCTTACACTGTACTACTTCACGTTTTTTGTGGGGTGGTTCAAACTTGACTTTTGCATTTTGAATGAATTCGATATCATATATTTCTTTGTTGTTTTCTGCTGGCTGAAGATCTATGTAGAACAGTGATAACGGCTCTTTCGTTACGCGATGTAATACATTACAAATATTTTGTACTCTATGTCCTTTTGCGGAGAGTTCATCTGTAAGCTCTTCGATATCCATTGAGTGATGGACGTGGCGAAGAACGACTCTGTATGGCTTGTCTTTTTTTATCTGGTAAGTGTGGAAATCAATATTAGCGTTCTTTAGATTTTTTGTTATAACTGAATACGCTCTGCTGTTGGTTGCGTTCACCTTTAAATGGTTATTGTTAATTTTGTAGACATATTCAGTTTTGTTTATATCAGTCTCAATGATATTCGATATTAATTTCATATTTCGAATACTCGGAATATAGATAGGTGGAGGCTTCGGTTCCGTAACTTCGGCTTCAGATTCAGTTTCGTCCTCGATGTCTGTTGCGTCAGCGAGCGGCTGAAATTGGTTTTCTATACTGATCGTTCTGTTGTGCGCAGCAACTCTTCTAGTATTTGGTTTTTCTAGCGATTCTTTAGCTTTACGCTTGTTTCTTCTTACTTCTGTATATTTGTCCTGTGCAGTGATTTGTTGACTAGTTGAAGGCGTTAGCGACATTGTCGTATCTGTGTTTGGTGCAGTATTCACGATGGAACTTAGCCTTACAGGTTGTGTTGATATTGTGTTTGCATATGCGCCGTCACTGGAAGATTGCATTACATTGAAGTACAATCTCACAAGCTTTTATCAGATTTTTTCCCGGTTTCACTATATTTAATTAATTATAAAATACGTTTATAATTTAGATAAATTTGTATTCAATATCACAATTTATTTAGTCACTTATGTAACAGTCAGAGAACAGACAACGCACGTCCGTTCAATTTGACGGTCATTTAGAGACTTAATAATAATTTAATAACTAAGTTATGCCACTAAAATGACACGACGCTAATGGGGAATAAATAATGTTTGTACCTACCACAAGTGCTGCCTCTCGTGGATAATTGAAAGAATTACTCTCAGAAAAATGACTTATTGTATCAAAAGTAATTCTTTTGGTTTTTACTTTTGAGAGCGTATTCCGTGTAAATCTTCAAATGTAAAAGCACTTTACTTGTTCTTGTCTCTGAAGGGTAATCAAGTGATTATTGCTTAAGTTTAAATAAAATCCTGTATAAGTGATTGCATTCTAAAAATAATTGCTCTAGTCGAATTCTTGTTAAAGACGAAAATTATCACAAAAATCTTTTTATCTAATATGCAATAAGGAGCCAGCCATAAATTACGCAACGTACTTTAACTTTAGGGGGGGGGACATTCCCTTTAGTACATTTCGTGAAACTTCTTATTTATAAAAATAACTTGCTACTGGTTGTATGAGGGTTTATACTGATTAACTACAATTGGCATTCGAATGCATCAATACCATATAACATAATATTATATAACACAGACCTCGCATTTTATACATGTTACCACATTTTTGTATATTTATATATATACGTTTTCGTTTTATCGTCCCTAAGCAAAAGTGTAATCTTTGAATTTCTTCAGTATAATTACAAATTATTATTTTCTAGCTTAGCAACGTTTAGCGAAAGGTTTAACTGTCCTTTGGTCGGAGTAACCTCTATGATCCCACTTACCACGTCACACTGGATACTTGGAAACAGCGTAAATCCAGCTTACCATTCTGATGCATTTCTGACGTTCAGTGCACCGGAAAATGTCTTTCAAAGAACCTATAGGTTAGTGATGAACAATAACCATTTAAAAACTATGTACCTACTCGCTCGTTGAGGTCTAATTTCTATTTTACTTTTTCTGTCTCAAAAATCAAACATTCTCAAATTTGTTAAAATAGGAATTTAAATATAGTTTAATGTATTTTTATGAAAATGAAGAAGGCTATCTAATAATAATACAGGGTGTTTAATAATATATGCGCAGGACCTCAGGATGTGATAGCTCGTCCAAAAATATGAAAAAAAGTTTCTATTAACTTACCCTCTAAAATGCACCATTTTAGAGATACAGGGTGTTGAAATTGAAAAAAAAATTTCGTTTTTTGCGAATATCTCCGGAACCGTTTATCGTACAGAAAACAACTTTTGTAAGCATTTTCTACTCATAATAAGCTATGTTTTGTGCGGAAATTTTTTTTTTAAGTCATAATTGGTGAAGGTTTTGAAGGGGTAGTGGGTGTTTTTCTCCCCAGCTTCTACGCTACTGGAAAAAGTGCGGTTTTGAAACGCCCATTTGAACCGCCAATGTTTTCTACACAAAAAAGGTACTCTTGGTCATAAGCTCTAAAGTCGATATAAAAAAATGGTCAATTTTTTTAAATAAAATTTTTTTCTTACTAATTAAACAACATTTATTTAAACGTTAGAACCAGTAACAAAACCAAACGTTAACTTCATAATTGCAAAATTAAAAAAAAATGAAAAAATGATACAAAATTTGTCTTTTCAAAATTCCCCAAACACCCTGTATCAACACCCTGTATCTCTAAAATGGTGCATTTTAGAGGGTAAGTTAATAGAAACTTTTTTTCATATTTTTGGACCAGCTATCACATCCTGAAGTCCTGCGCATATATTATGAAACACCCTGTATATTAAATTGAAGAGCAATATTATGAAAACAGCCGTTGATGCAAACAATCAAATTTTTATCGTTTATTAACATGTTTTTAATTAATTTGTTGTCTTTATTTCGGACACAGAAATTAGATGTTTAAAAAATCGGTCAAGAGCATGACGTGCCATGCTTGGTGTAAGGTTAGCCGTTACTACAATCGATTGAATCTATATTTTCTTAAAGATGTTTCTAAAGTTATTCACATTAACGTATAGAACAATATCTCAAACCATGTTAGTTCAAACACTAAACAGAGCCTTAAATAAGGTTCAGCATCAAAATCAAGAATTAGCATTAATAACTTAGCATTAAAATCCTAGTAATTGTTGATACGAGGGTTTACCCCCACTCTCTTTCGTGACTTGTTTTAGATTCAGCACTTTTTGGTGAATTAACATAGTTACATATAGCACTAATGCACAAATGTGCTTACATCTGCCAGATAACCCGGCTTTACGGGAAAACTTCTGGAACGTGAAAATATTCATAAATAAAATACTTTTTCTCATTATTAAGAATGTGTGTAAAATTATGAACACTGCACTTTTATTTAAATAATTAGGAAGTTTCCCTTTTTTATTTTTTTGGTCTAAATCATAGTTCTAAAAATTATAAAATTAATGGCGGAAGAATTTTTGAAATATCTTTAAAAACAACAAAGTTATGCTACTTCAAAGTTTGAATTGACAATTCTCCAAGAAATTCCGTTTTCAGTCCGGGTGACGTCACGCGGCACGATATTTTTAAAAGTTATTTTCAGTTTGTATGTGTGGTAATTTAACATGGTAACTTCTGACAAATTTCTTTCTATAAACTCGCATATTGTTATGGAAACACTAAAAACAAACCAGTTGATGACGGAAAATATTGACATATTTAAATTTTTGACAGTTAATTTTAATTTAATATAAATAGAAAAGTCTGTATTACAACAAAATAGTTACTAAGTAACTTAGGTTCTAATTACTCACAAAGCTAAAAAACAGCAAACTTGTACCGCGTGACGTCATATTCAAAAATCAGTTTCGTTTGCGACCCCACGTACAAGAAATTGAATATCTCCGTTGAAATTAAAGATATCAAAATAATTCTTTCAAAATTTTTAAAGTTATCTTTATTATAATGATGTGACAGTATCATAATTAGTATTTTCGTCCAATGGAAACTTCCTAATTGTGAAAAAAACTTCAGTGTGGGGCGGCATTTTTCACGGTGCCCCAGGGCGGCACTTAGGCTAAATCCGGCTCTGAACATATTGCACAAATGTGCTTACATTTGCCAGATAACCCGGCTTTACAGGAAAGTTTCACAATTTCAATATTTTTGCTGTGGTCAAGCTGAAAAATAGTTAAATTATATTTTAGCTAAACTTACATACTTTCTTACGTGTATTATACTACATTTTACATATTTAGTATTTACCTGTAATTCAACTTTGTAAATATTTGAAATTTTAGTTTGAGCCATAACCTCACATGTTAAGTTTCGTGTCGGCCACGGTACCACCCTGAAAGCGATTTTGGAAAAATGTAAAAAAATTGGGATAGTTTGAAATTAAAAAAATTAAAAAAGAAATAAATGAAGAGGTGTAGGTATAGAAGTAATACCTACTTCTATACCTAGAGGTGTTGAAAATAATATTAATATTGTAACAAAACCCCAGATGCTACGCCACTGTTTCCAACAGAACATTCCAGAGTGAAGCGATTGTCTGTTTGTTATAACACAGTAGTGGAATAGTATCGAAGATTCCGGACGTTTCTATAGACAACGGGAAACGCGTGCCGCTCTATATAAAGCCGCGAGTACAAGCGGTTGGGAATCAGTCATTCAGCGTCGTGTTGAGTCAGTCAATCGGTGATTTGTGAAAATAAATGGGAAATAAATAAAACAGTATTCTGTGAACATACCTGTTAAAATAAATATCCTTGTATTGTTAAGTGTTATAATTACCGTTTAAGTGTTTCATTGTTTAGAATTGACATTTTCGTTATTGTTATTGTTGTGTTTATAATTATTATAATTAATTATTGTAAATAGACATTGTAAATAGACATTGCACATAAATCTTAGTAAACAAATATTTAATTCCGCCAAATTAAACACAGTTTTGTTACAATATTAATTTTTAACATACCGTTAAAAATTAATTTTATATTAATAAAAACTACACTTTTGACTTACCTGTGGTAAAAAATAATATGTGCAACACGTGCGAAATGACTGATTAACCACTCATGTAGCTTGTCATCCTCGTCTGCGGCTCGGGCTACAAATGCCAAACTCGTGAGAAATCGCCCGTTTTCGCATTCATTGCACAATAATATCAATTTTATAAATTTTATATTTTGTAGCGCATTATTTAACCTGTGGTGGTTGTCTTACTATCATTTGTACGTAATACCTGAACAGGACCGCATTGCCAGAAAACATTTCGGGAACGAAATTCGATACGTTGGCGAGACGGAAAAAATGGTCAGTCTATTACTGAGCAATGAACACCCGGCATGGCACGGAACCCGACCAGAAGGACCCGCTATTGTCAGCATCGCTGGCATATATAAAAAACCTAGAAAGCCATTGCCGCAGGTAAATATACCAACCGACTATCATAATACTAATACACAAAACAGTAACAGAATCTCTGTCTGTAATGTCGTTCTTTTGGGGCATTTTTGGGTATTTTGCATGACACCTTAAATTATCTCAGATGTAAAGGCCATCGCATCAAAACGTGCGATTTAGGATACCTATACTAAATTTCTAATTGTGATAAATCAGTTGTGTATTTCAGCGAAAAGTATACGGCCTTACGCTATGTCTAACACAAGCGACTAAGCCCTACAGTCAGGGTCCAGTCTGATTGGTCGAATACCCCATCTTAATATCGTTTGAGACACACACACACACACACAGACACACGCATCTAAATGAACGTAACTACTAACTAGTAAACTCTGTATACTAATATGGATAGTTGATAGCGATTAAAAAATGGGTTTTGTATATGAAGTCCCGAGGCGACGTCCTGATGCATTTAATCCCCAAATTTTTAATATAATAACTTTTTAATATAATATAATATAATAACAAAGGGGGGTAAAATTTTGAAAGACTAAAATGAACAAAATAAATATTAGTAAAAAAAACTTTTTAGAGACAGGCTTTTATTTAAATGCACTAAAAAGGAAAAATAATTTTTAATAATTTAGGTTCATAATTATAAGAGCGTGGGTCGTGACTAATAAACTATCATAAAGTTCACGATCCACGCTTTAATAATTATGAACCTAAATTATTAAAAATTATTTTTTCCTTTTTAGTGCATTTAAATAAAAGCTTGTCTCTAAAAAGTTTTTTTTTCTAATATTTATTTTCTTTTACAAATGTAGAGGGTATTATTATTATTGTTATTTTAGGATTTGCAGACGTTTTTGGATGAAGCTAAGGAGGGAGTAATCTATTTCAGTTTGGGCTCGAATATCAAAAGTAATAAGCTTTCAGAAGACAAGAGGCAAATCTTCATTGAAGCTTTTAATCAACTGCCGTATAAAATATTATGGAAGTTCGAATCGGAAGACCTTCCTCAAAAACCCGATAATGTAAAAATATCCAAATGGCTTCCACAGTCCGACATACTTTGTAAGTTTCACATTAGATTTCTATGCATTTTTTATGTCTGGTGGGATTTATTACACTAGCGGCCCAGTTCGGCTTCGGCCGAGTGCTATGAATTGATGATTTATTATCCCCCACGAGAAATTCTCCCCCTGCGACCCGGGCGAAGCCGTGCTAGTGATGTTTATAATATTAGTAGGATTCCGCCAATACGCTAAAATCCAAGGAAATTGCAGAGTTACGTTTTGGTACTATCCCATAGGATTTATACATTTTTCCTGGATGAAAAGTACCCTATGTTTTATTCCAGTAACTATATGTATACTAAATTTCATGAAAATCCGTTCAGACATTACGGAGCTGAATGGTAACAAACGTACACACAAACTTTCACATTTATAATCTTAGTAGAGATATTTAGCTTTTATATATTTTTAGACCATCCTAACGTCAAAGTATTTATAACTCAAGGAGGAATGCAATCTTGGGAAGAAGCAATTAATGCCCGAGTGCCGCTGATTGGAATACCAGTTTTTGGTGATCAATATTGGAATGTCGACAGAATGAAGAAACTTGGAATTGGAATAGAACTGAATTTCGATTATTTGACAGTTGAAGAATTAGTCGACTCTATAAAAACGATTATGACTAATCCAAGGTACTTACTTTTTTATTTTTTCAGATTTTCTAAAAATGTTATACTGAATTAATTAATAAAGAAATAAAGTGAAAAAACAGCAGCCAAATGAGAATTATTAACATCTTTTTATGGGAAAATAATTATTTCTTATTTGCATTACAAATATTTACTTACAATTAAAAAAAATTAAGGGTTCTGATATAAAAAAAAAATAAAATAAATAAAAACAAAAATTTTAAGTTGGAGTTTTGAAAAAAATAGTTAGTTAAAATAAGTACTAAGTATGATAATTAATTATTTTAACTAATTATTTTTGCCTGCATTTCTTCCAATACTCCAATACAATTTGATTTCAATAGATTTATCGCTAGGCACTTGGTAGAACATGATTGAATAAAATAAATACCTATACAAACATTTGAAAAATTTTACACATTCTACACAATGTGTAAAATTTTTCAAGTGTTTGTGTTGTTTTGTCTACTTTTCCACCATGATGGCCGCCAAACAAAAGCTTCTAAAAGGTACACGTTTGGAGAGCTCATCCGTAATCCATCCATTATAGAGATCAGTGGGTTACACTGATTAATTATTAATGCATATTTTTTTAATCTTTAGCTACCATGAAAAAATAACTGAACTATCCACATTGTTACATGAGTACCCAGATGGTGGCCCCCTATCCAGGGCCGTTTGGTGGATTGAATACGTGCTGCGCCACCGTGGAGCCCCGGCATTACGCAGTTCCACTGCTGATCTACCACTCTATCAACTACTATTGCTGGATGTCGCAGCCCTTATCTTATTGGCTTTATTGCTGCCTTTATTGGCTTGTCGCTATGCACTCCGTTTATTATTACTAAGTCTAAAGAAGCCCACAAAACTAAAAACTACTTGATACTGGTTTATTTTAGTTTCAAGAAATAAATTATTAATAATATGAAATCATTTTGTAACTATTTTTTTGTATATATTATTGAAAAAATATAAAACTTAATAAAATAATAAAAAAGAGTGTGTGTGTGTACTTATATACGCACGTCACAAGTTATACTTCTTTGGCGTAACAAAACAAAAATAACTCCAAAAATTTTATACCGCGTGCCAGTACTAAACGTTTGTAAAAAAGACGATAAAATAATAAAATAAAGATATTAAATAAATTAATTTAATTTAATAAATTATTAATTTATTAAATATATTTATTTATTATATTTACTTATATCTATTTATTAAAAAAAAGCATGTTTGTGTTGAAATTCGAACTCGAGACCTATTTCGGATGACGCGGCGGTGCTATCTGTTACACCACGCACATCTTACATAGCAGTGCTATATAATAGGGTATTATAATCATGAAAAATAATTAAATAAAGATATTAAACACAATTGATGAATAATAATGTAAACAGTACGAGTGTTGGAGTACGAACTCATATTTAACGAAAGCGGCATAACCGAGCGTTTGTATAGCAATAGCTTTTACAAATGTTATTCAAAACTGAAAACGCTCTTGTCACATTGTGACTGGTGATAATAGGGTATTATAATCATGAACTTCCGACTAACTTCATGGTGTTATTATCGAATAACTTCATGGTGCTATCGACTAACTTCATGGTGTTACTACCGACTAAGTTCATGGTGTTAAACGTAAAAATTCACACTCGTCATTTTTCCATAACGCGCCAAAAGTAGTATAACTTCAAAAATTAACAAATGGCAAATATTGATATAAATTTATAAAATCATAAGGTGATTAGAGACCGGATAAATTCTTTATTTATGGCAAACGGCTTATGTAATGTAATGATTTTGGTACGCGCTATCATAATCAGGCTTGCCAACGGCGGTGTTTGAACATACTCACAAACATTCCCCAAATGTTGGGAATTTTAATAAGCCATTGTCTCATTTTGTCTCAAACATATTATGCTAAATAAACATGTAACTCGGCTAGAATTTGAGGAATCTCAGACAAATAAAATGTTAATGCCATTAAATAAAACATAACGTGATAGATGTGTTCAAAACCAGACCTAAAAATAAATTTTTCTGTGCATCAATCAAGGCTACCAACTCCAATGTACTAAAATACCTACCCATAACTGATATTGGGTTTTTGAATGAATTTTTTTTTTTGACATAAATGGAAAGATCACATACAAGTTTTATAGTAAAACTATTTTTATTTTATAAAAGAATGTAGGCTTTCACGGCCGGCGTTAATATAATTAAGATAAGAATCTTTCCGGCTTATGAGCCGTGGTCTACCACTTAATTCTATTTTTATTTTATTTTTTACTTAATCATTAAACAGTTATATTTTATTAAAAATTAATTTTAAACTTTAAGTTCCGATGACGCGCTGAAAGAATCCGAACGCGTGTGACGTCGTAATGTATTATGTATGGTCTTTGTATCCATGGTTACATACATAAATACCACTGAAATATAGAAATTCTGGAACGTAAACTGACGCACTGCTAGCGAGTAAAGACAGACATATTTAATAGGGCTACCTGTCTTTGTCGTATAGTCTATTAAGACTGTAGTGGAACAAAGACAGGTGGCCCTATTAACTATATCTGTCTTTATTAAAAGAAAATGACCAAAATAACAGACATATAATAAATAGATATAATTTTTTATTATATCTATTTATTATATGCCTGTTATTTTGGTCATTTTCTTTTATTAATTCAATAATTATACAGACGAAAAATCATTTATATCTGTCTTTACTCTTTACCCGCTTTCCAGCATTACTTTATTTCAGTGATAAAATAATACACACAAATTCAAACATTACGACGTGACAAACATTCCTGGCGCATTTTGTAGTCACGTGATATTTTTTAATTTTTATACATTTTAATTAATTTGTTATTAACTATCTATGGCTTTGAAAAATTTATTCTTTTCGTTTTTTAACATTATTTATGATAAATTATTTTTAAAAAAGAAAAAAGAAATAATTTTTTTAAATTCAAATGTACCCAATTCCCCACATGGGCAACGCTGACCATAATAAACTTATATATTTTGAACATGAAAGGTTAAAAAACCTTGGTATTCATATTTTAGCGATATAGGTAGCTTTACAAAAAAAGTAACAGAGTAATGTGTTTATCATATTATTTTCTTTCTCATTTATGTCAGTTTTTAAACATATGGTGGAAGTACCGTAATAATCTGGTGTAGGTAACGTGACGTAACTGACGAAAGATTCTAATTCGTAATTGTAAAAAAATGCATTAGGTACCTGTTGTTGAACTTACAGTCCCTTAATTGTTACGGACACCACCATGAATTTTGGTTTTATATAATTTAATTCTGTGAAATATTAAATAACAAAAATCTTTCATATTAAATTATTTTACTATTTTTCTGAACTATTAAAAAACTTGAAACAAAATGTTTTTGAAACTACAACACCTGCTGGCTGCTTTTTTCAACAACTGATAAGTAAATTTTTTTTTACCGTTTCCGTTTAAGATATCAAAGGCGAAAAATTTTACAACATACACAAACGCGCAGACATCAATCGGAAAATGGACTCAAACTTTTTCTTTTTCCTTGCCTTATTTGAGGTCGGCTCTCCTCGTTTATTTATTTTACTTATTGTAGATTATAGACGTGTCGACATCTAAGGTCATTAGCGTCTTTCAACTACACTAAATTACAACTAACTTAAAACTAAATAACATCACAAAACATCCATGAGCGCAGTTGGGATTCGAACACCCACGGCAGTCCAGTCTAGAGGTTGCGGCACCAAGCATGCTAACCACTAGGCTATACTGCCCTCTGGCTCTCCTCGTCATTTTTCTTTTTCGTGATGAGGAGTAGTTATATTTTGGCTTATAGTTTTATGGCCGGTTGTCACCTGACGCCAAGGCAGTGAGCCCTCTTGCTAACTGGTGCTTTATAGGATGTCACCGTTAGCTTGCTCTTCCGCCGCCATCCTCTACACGACGCCCTGCCCGACGCCGTTGATAATACGCTATTTAATTTGAATTACTTGCTTACAGCGATTGTTGCGACTCTTTGATTAATGTGTTTCAATGAAAATTGTTCGGTTGTACATTCGATTTACTACTTTTAGAATTTTTCTTCACAAAACTAGCTTCTCTAATTTCATAAACCACACGAAAAATATTTGATTTAAAAGTAGTTCTGTTAAACATAAACCGGACATTTTCGTTTTGAAACCAAAACATTTAATTTTCCTAATATTTATCAAAACGTGAAAATCTATTAAAATTCTGTAAAAAGAAATTTCGAACTGAATCCAATACTGTACTAAATTGTACAGTGACAAGCGGACGCTGATCAAACTGATACATTTCAAATTATGTATTTGTTTATATTTATGGTAATCTACTCGTATACCTATAAAATGCGTCATATCAATAGATTAGGAAATGAAGGCGTGGCGGAGTCGCAACTGTCGTCTTCTAGCTAGAATCTGCGTTAAACGTACGTTCACCCATAGGCACGACACAACTGTCAAATTTTATTCATTCTACTGACATAACCTCGTTTTTTTAAACACCTCGTCGTTAATAATTAAAGCAATTTGTTATGGGGTGGTGTCTTGTACTTGACAGTTATAATGAAAATTATGACTGCAAAAAGTTTAAATTTCCGAGTCAGGAAGAAGCTAAAATAATAACTAGATATCCAAAAACATTTTTTTATCCTTTTAGCTTGATCTAGCGTAGCTCAGACGACTTTTTAACTCCAAATGGAAAGATCAAACTCAATTTCTAATTATAATTGCTTAAATTATACCTCGACAAACGTCAACGAGGATAAGTTAGGTTAGAATAAACGGCACTGGCTGAATCAAGTTAGGACATTCATTTTTCATAAATTTTTAATTTCAAATAAAAAATTATTTGACACGAAATAATTCAGTTTTGTAGCCAATAATGACGGGATTTATTAATTATTTTTATGAAACAGCCATTGTTTTGGTAAGTAATGTGTTTTAAGAGAATAGTAATGAATATTCCGTTAAACCCCATACATTTTTGAACGCCAATCGACTCCACTTTAAATTTCGAGCTCAAATTAGGACCGCCTACTTCTGTAGTCTATTGCTGAACCATTTATCAATATAAGTGTTGGTCGAAGTATGGTTTCTCAGTCAGTGGCGGACTAAGCCCGTCGGAGGCCCGGATCGATAGAACTAAATGAAGTCCCCGGTCTGCTTAGAAATTGATGTATTTGTAGTGTAAATTTCGTAAAAAATGAATAATATAGATGTATTGGCTGTCAAAAAAAATCAAATATTTATAATAAACGACCTACCTACGTTTATATTTTGTATCGTACGGGGCCTCCAACTCCAAACTGCCTCTTACTTACTAAACATATTTTGGCTTGTTTAGGATTTGATTAAGAAGGACTTCTCGGGATTTGGAGGCCCCCCAGGATCAGAGGCCCGGGACGAGCCGCCCCTTCCACCCCCCTAGCCAGCCACTGTTCTCAGTAAATTAATTGAGAACAAACTTTTAATTAATGTTATGTTCCTCTTGTGTGATGGCGTGCAAGACAGAATACTGTGCAGACTGTGGGGTCTACTGAAGGTCACGGCTGGAGTTCGCGCCTGCGGTGCTCCGTGCCGCGCCACTCTGGTCGTGTTTACACCCGCTAGCAATGCTACCATAATAAGGAGATTGCAGAAAAAATCGTTAAATTTTTTTAGAAGCTCATTTTAATGCGTGAATACCCAGTCGTAAAAGTGATTTTCCAAGTGAGCGAAGTAAGTGATGTTCCATTTTAACTCAACCGATTAACATTTTGCTCTGTTTGCTTGTTTATTTGTTCTGCAGTTAAGAATTTTCCATTGGACGAAAATACTAATTATGATACTGTCACATCATTGTAAAAATGATAACTTTAAAAATCCTGAAAGAATTATTTTGATATCTTTAATTTCAACGGAGATATTCAATTTCTTGTACGTGGGGCCGCAAACGAAACTGATTTATGATTATGACGTCACGCGGTACAAATATGTCGTTTTTAAGCTTTGTGAGTAATTAGAGCTTAAGCTACTTAGTAACTATGTATTTTGTTGTAATACAGACTTTTCCATTTGTATTAAATTAAAATTAGCTGTCGAAAATTTAGAATGTCAATATTTTCCGTCATCAATTTACGAGTTTAAAGAAAAAGATTTATCGGAAATTACCACACATACAAACCGAAAAAAACTTTTAAAAATATTGTGCCGCTTGACGTCACCCGCACAGAGAACAGCATTGCTGGGACAATTGTCAAATTCAAACTTTGAAGTAGCATAACTTTGTTGTTTTTAAAGATATTTAAAAAAATGTTCGCCATTAATGTTGTAATTTTTAGAACTATGATTTAGACTCAAAAAATTAAAAGAGAAGCTTCCTAATTACGCGATGTGAGGATTAATATTTGACTGAGCGAATAAAGCGAGTTATATGTGCCATTTTAACTCAAAAATCAAAATAGAATATTCTTTCGTGGAATCGTGTTATGCGTTATGTTAAAACTCCTTAGTTTGAAAACATGAAAATAACTAGTTTTTTAACCTGTTTTTAGGGGGCCACTTCGAGATTTTACCCTTGATCATTTGAATTATGTAAATTATGACTGTTTTTTCTTAATTTTTTTCATATAAAAATTTACGTTAGGTACCTATGTGTATCTTTTATCACTTTTTTCTTCTTTACATTTCAAGCTATAATTTAAACTACAGATCAAAAATAAATCAGTTCAAAAATTACGGAAATTAGCTTTTAGTCTCTTAAGATAGATAGCGATTGAAAAATTTTTTCGTTGGAGAGCAGCAATTATATAATTGTTTCGAAACATATTGGAAAAAATCATTTTACCAACCAGTGGTCACAGTCAGGATTCTAACCTGAACCTTTCCACTTTCGCGGCGGAATGAGCTTACAATACTCAACCGTGACATGATTGCTAAACTAATGTTCTCCTTATATGCTTCAGAATCAATAGATTTTCACTATACATGCGAGTGTCAATTCATATATGCTAATTCAATAGCTATAATATGAAGTGAATCCTCGTACCAGCGAAAGCTCAACATGAAAGTGAAAATTATTTCGAACACCCTTTAATGAGATACATTAATAAATACTAGATATATCAATGCTGTAAATTGTATTACCACATAATATTCTAGAAACAATCATATCTTGTAGACATCGTTAGATAATCTACATGTTAGATACATAACATACATAAAACACGGTATAGAAATCAACCAACGAGTTTGATTTTTCTTTAAGATAGATAGCGATATTGTGAATTATTATAGATGCTTGACAACATGGGTCATAAGCATCTATTTGACTTCTTAGTGTAAGCATAGCTTCACACGTACGGATGCATGACGTAAATACGCTGTATATCTAAACTGTGTGGCCTTGACCTAGAGAACTGAAGACATAATAGAATTACCGCGTTGTTTATATGGAAGCTGTATCATCTCTTTGTGGTGTTTCTTATTTGCACTTCGTCTACTCCCAAGTCTACACTGGGATGAGCTTCATAATACAGCGGGTAGACAATGTAATATTAAAATACAGCAATATACCTTTGTTCACTTCATAACAAGTTAAATTTACTTTAAAATTAGATTGGTATCCATTATTTCGTCATTGAATTTAACTAGGCTTTATTAGCGGTTAATCTCGCTTTAATTTCAATTTTGACGCTTTTTTTAACCCGATACTAATCGGATAAAAAGTACCCTACACTTAAAGTTTGAATGCTAGTTGATGGTGATAGTTTTATCAAAATCGGTCCGCAGTCGCTCTCGAGTTATACTGGTAATAATAATGTAACAAAAACTGTTTTCTTACGTGGGTGGAATAAATTATTTATTTCCATAATTAATAATGTAAACAACAATATACAATAATTCGTAACAATGAAAAGTCAATTTCAACAGTCAACACTGTTTATATAATAATACATGAACAGTATTTCTCAAACAAAGTGAATACACTTCAATAGCACTGTATTTATTTCAACTGTCACTCGTTGTTCGTTCTTCTTCTCCCGGTGACTGTTCTTGCTTATATAGTGGTAGCAGCTTGACCCCCCACCACGCTCGCGCACTTTCCAGATCATTCTGGTGATTACCTGTGTCTTCGATATAATGCCACGCCTCACCATTGTTATTTGTTCTAGATGCTTCGATTGTCGCCAGTAACGATCGTCTGGGGTTTTGCTACACATTGTTACTTATTTTCGATGCTTCTATTGTCGCCAGCGGCGTATCATCTGGGGTTTTGCTACAATAATCCCAGCAAAAACATAAATGTGAAAAAGGGTCCGAGTTCGGTACAAAGAACAGCTTCGCCGAAAAAAGAATTGAGATCTAAGCGGGTACCAAGTTTTCACACAAACTTGGCACCCACTTAGATCTTAATTCTTTTTTCGGCGAAGCTGTTCTTTGTACCGAACTTGGCCCCTTTTTCACATTTATAATTTTTTGGTGGGATATCAATACTTTTTGTAAGGTTATTGCTGTGTGTCTAGATACACATTACGCTAATGACCTCTGTTGTCGAGCGTCTATAATCCACAATTCAATTAGATACACGTTTCTTAGGTAGCAGATTGAATTGTAATGGTGGAGGTGCAGTTCTATACCCGTTCCTTCCACCACAATCTAGGTTCTAGAATCTAGACCATTGATTCCCAAAATGATCCAGGTGGACCCCCCCGGGTTCCACGGAAGACTCGACGGGGGTCTATGTTGGCGTGACAAAAAAATGGGGGTCCACAATTCGTAAACGGGGGTCCACGAAAATTTATCTGGTTTCGATAGCGAAGAACTAAAATGTTGGCTTGACTTCACCTATCAATGTAGGCAGATAATATTTTAAGAAGCTCAGCGACTGTTACTTGTAAAAATATATGATAACCATAATAATTAATAGTGTAATAATTACATATTTGAACAAGCCGTGAGGTGGGTCGTTTATTAGGACTAAAGTGCGACCCTTGAGGTCCACACGACGAACTTCCCAGTTTAATAAATATTTAATAACAATAATTAAATTAGATATTACACAGAAAAGTAATCATTTTAATCATTAAAACATCAATAATTAAAAAAAAAAAAAAAAAAAAAAAACGGCTGAACCGATTTTTATAAAATTTATGTCGGATCAAAATGACGTTAACACGCCTCGATTGACACCCTTACGAAGTCGATATAATTTTTTATTCGCGAGATATTGTGTAAAATCTACTTTTTTGGAGGTTATTTGGTTAAGAAAAAAGAACGGCTGAACCGATTTTAAAAAAATTCCTTTCAGATCATATTTACGTTAATACGCGTCGATTGGCACCCCAACGTAGTCGATATCATTTTTCGTTCTCGAGATTTCGTCTTAGAAAGAAATGGACACATACGTACGTACGTACGTACGTACGTACACACACACACACACAGACATCTTTCTAAAAGTAGTGTAAAAATAGTGTAGTGACCTTGAAACATTAAAATTTTTTTTCCTTTTTGATTTCGATTTTCAGACCCATTACAATAACTTCCAGTGGGAAGTTAAAAATACAACACAAGAAAATATACTATTTTTCTTTTTATTTCTACCACTCCGAATGGGGAGTTTTCTAAATAAAATAAGTGAGAATTGATTGGTTTCTTGTGCTGTGAGTAGATGTCAAAAAAGTAAAGTTGGATGGAATCACTTTTTTGATTGGCAGACTTTACTTTTTTGACATCCACTCATAGCACAATCAATTAATTAATTAACTAATCAATTCTCACTTTTTTTCGAAAACTGTTAATTTGTGGTTGGAACTCAGCCGCAACGCAAATTTCCATAGTTAGATCTAATCTTCACATTTTGTGTCGAGTTTTGGGAATATATTAGAAATGTAGCTGCAGGGGGTCCACCGGAACCAGCAAAATTTTTAAAGTGGTCTATGAGAAAAAAAGGTTTGGGAACCTCTGTTCTAGACACAGTCAATACTTAGTGATTTGATAATTTGTAGTTTTCAGATTTTTTCCTTTGTATACGCCTAATTATCTACCTTGATGCCAAATTTCAAATTTCCAAGTCACCTAGAAGTGGTCTAGGTTTTTGATGAGTCAGTCAGTCAGTAAGTGAGTGATAAAAATGGCACTTTTTATACCTTAGTAACTCAGGAACTATAATAGGTTTATTCATGAAATTTGGGATTCTAGGTGTTCAAGAGGGCCTTATATTATTAGAGATGCAAAATTGCAAGTGTGTAAGTCTAATAATTTTTTATTTATGGGGGGGGGGTCGAAAGTAGCTCGAAATGTTTAGTGTAAATATACACACAGTCAGTGATGCCAAACTTTGCTAACACACTACCGTTGTCTAGATAATAATTGTTTATTGGCAAAAACAAATAAATTGTGTAGCTGCAATCAAAAGGATGCATGGATATTTTTAAATGTAAAACATAAGAAAGAATATAATAACAACTAATAAATAAATAAAATACTAACAAATAAGTAAAATATCAACAAATATGTAAAATAATAACAGCTAGATAGACACAAAGATTCTGAAAACACGTCTAGGTGTCATGCAAAATACCTAAAAAACGAAATTGCAAACAGAAGGGAGTGAGGGACGTTATTATTCTTTTATAATACTGACTTATATGTGCAATACACGTACATGTATAATACACTTCAAGATCAATAAATTTACCTAGTTAAAATAATACAATGAGTACACTTTGTCGGAAATTTTTTCTTGATTATTGCAATACAAAAATATCAAAAAATCGTATCTTACGAACTGTTACTTGTATCGGTAATGTAATATAACATCGACAAAATTGTAAGTAATAACACGTAGCTTCACTTGTATGTTGTATGTATGGTGTTGTATGTTGTATGTTTGTAAAAAAATCTTTAAACTCGATTTTCCAAAATGTCCAATTAACGTGAAACATTGCAATCGTATGTAGTATTGATGACAGTTTACAATATTCTGATATTTTGGCTATAAAAATATTTATAATATAACAAGTTTAAAAAATTGAAATAAGAAACATGTGGTGGAAGTGACGGTGTTAATGGTGGGAAAACGTGTCTCCAGTCGTTTTAAAATTAAATACCTATATGTAATATTATAATATACTAATGACTAGAAATTTGGAAATAAAAAAAAAATGTTTTTAAATAAAAAACTTATATCAACGCACCAAAAAGTAGAAAATAAATTTCTTTGTCTGCTATAACGTTTAAAAGCGTGGGGCACTCGATGAATTAAATGAAATATAGATACAGTGTGCTCTTCTACTTTTTGGTGCGTTGATATATAAACGTGATTTATATTTTTTTTATCTTTTATCTAGGTATAGAGAACATTTACGAGTAATACTATTTAAACAGAATAAATAAAGAAAGATCTTTTTGCACATTATTCAAAAAGATCTTTCTTTCTTTATTTTTTTCAGTAAAAACCTTATAGATATTATATCAATCGAAAAAATCTGTAACGCACTTACAAAACTTTGTTTAATCCACTTTTTTCTGAAAGATCTTTTTGCACATTGATAATATTTTACAAGCAACTTAATTATAAAACAGCGATAGTAAACTTCTCATTTCTAAAGACAGGTTTTACACGATTCAAAAAGCACATGGTATACACCGTATACACGGTATCCAAGATAAGCGTGAAATGCATGGGGATTTACTAACGGTAATAGATGGAGATTTGGTTAAATGAGAGAAAATGTGCAGAATCTCCAATACTACTACCCTGCGCAATGAAACTTTTCATATTTTGCTTGGCTTGCGACAGGCAATTGAAAAACGAGATTTTCCCATTTTCGTTTTTTATTTATAACTCGTTTATTAAGTAAGTTAGAAAAAATATATTTTCACTTTATTAAGGCACTTTATTATGAAGATTTCAAATCTCTGCACATGTTCTCTCATTTAACCAAATCTCTATCTCTTACTTTTTAGGAAATCACTATGCATTTCACGTTAACTTGGACACCGTGTATAATATAATGCTGTTCAACCATTATATTTTTGTTTAAATTAAATCTGTAAATATATCATGTTGCTTGTGATTATACCTTATTTAGAGTTTTGCAAAGTAAACTCTTTTTCAAAAAAATGTTTGCGGCAAATGAATAATAAGAGAGAAAAAGAGAGTTATGTAGAATACGAAGTCTTTATTTCGACTATATTATTATGTATGACGGTCTTTTAGGTGGATATCTGTGACCTAAGCGCGTGCCAGCAAACTTAGCGAACCTGAATAATTAAATATAGCTATATGAAAAAAGCAATACACTCTGAATCCCATTTACAATAACAACGGGAAAACAACACACTGCAGGATTTCCTTTTTCTCTCGTCTAGGTATCATACAAAATGGCTGAAAACCAGCAAGAAAACAGAATTGCAGACAGGTGTCTCGTTGTAATTTATACAAGTGTTTAAATAATTGATACTGACAAACTTCGCGGAGATGATTGCTTGGTTGATTTTAAGAAAAACAAGCCGTGAGGGGGGTCGTTTATTAGAACTAAAGTGCGACCCTTGAGGTTTATACGACGAACTTCCCAGTTTGATAAATATTTAATAGTAATAATTAAATTAGAAATTACACAGAAAAGTAATCATTTTAATCATTAAAAAATAATTATTATTTATTTTCAACAATAAAAAAAAACGGCTGAACCAATTTTTATAAAATTTACATCGGATCGTGTTGATGTTAATATGCTTCTATCTGCACCCTATCAAAGTCGATATCATTTTTTATTCGCGAGATTTCATGTAAAATCCACTTTTCGCCGTCTTTTTCTTTAAACAAAAAAACGGTTGAGCCGATTTGGATAAAATTTCTTTCGGATCAAAATGACGTTAACACGCCTCGATTGACACCCTTACGAAGTCGATATAATTTTTTATTCGCGAGATATTGCGTAAAATCTACTTTTTTGGAGTCTATTTGGTTAAAAAAAAGAACGGCTGAACCGCTTTTGAAAAAATTTCTTTCAGATCATATTTACGTTAATACGCGTCGATTGGCAGCCTATATCATTTTTCATTCTCGAGATTTGAAATGACCACATACGTACGTACGTACACACACACACACAGTCATCTTTCCAAAAATAGTGTAGTGACCTTGAAATATAAAAATTTCTTTTACATTTTGATTTCGATTTTCGAACCCATTACAATAACTTCCAATGGGAAGTTAAAAATTACTATGAACGGGGATCTGAAAACACTTTGTTACGGAGTTGCGGCCCTGTGACAGTTTGGATTTTTAATGTGTCACCTCTACACAAGCGAATAGGCCCTGATGCAGTCAGGGTCCATGCTGATTGGTCGAATACCCTATCTTGATGTTGTTTGACACACACAGACCAGGGGTGTTACGAATATTCGCATCCGCATCCGTAAATGCGGAATATTCGCATTAATTCAGACATCTGCATCCGCATTCACATCCGCATCAATCAATGCGGAGTTTTTACGGATGCAGATTCACATCAACAAGTAACTACATGCAAAGAAAGTGGGCGGAGCCAGAGTGGCACGTGTTAAAAATATGATTAAATAAATAAAAAGTTAAAATTAAATTGATTTTCAGTTATTTATGCACTTAAAATTTAAATAATTATCCTTTTAAAATCCCAAAATCTGCATCCCCATCCGCATCGCATCCGCATCCGCATCCGCATCCGCATCCGCATCTGCATCCGCGGATGTTTAAATTTTTGCATCCGTAACAACCCTGACACAGACACACGTAAAGTCTAAACGAACGTAACAACTAACTAGTGAACTCTGTACAATATGAATAGTTGATAGCGATTAAAAAATGGGGATTGTATGTGGGGTATGTTCAAATACATATTCTTCAAGACAGGCATTAATGTTCACAAAATTAGAATGAAAACTTCAGATAAGGCTTGTAATCTAATTCTTTCTCTTAAAGTCGATTAATATTATTTTCTAACATTTCAAAATAAAACTTAATTAAAATTTATTTTTCTATTCCAATTTCTCAAGAACACTGTTATTGTATAAATTTTGGGCATTATAATATCTCAGATAATAATAATAATAATAAATTAGGTTTTATTTTGAAATGTCAAAACATTGATCGACTTTTATAGAAAGAATTAGATTACAAGCCTTATCTGAAGTTTTCATTCTAATTTTGTGAACATTAATGCCTGTCTTGAAGAATATGTATTTGAACATTCTCCACATACAAACCCCATTTTTTAATCGCTATCAACTATCCATATTATACAGAGTTCACTAGTTAGTTGTTACGTTCGTTTAGACTTTACGTGTGTCTGTGTGTGTCAAACGACATCAAGATAGGGTATTTGACCAATCAGAATGGATCCTGACTGCAGGGCCTAGTCGCTTGTGTTTTGCGCAAGCCTAACCCCTAGTACGTGCCTTCATTACTGGTACCTACCTATAGAGTCAGCCATTACAATATTATATCATTAAAGCATGTGAAGTATGTTCGACTTGGAAATAATTTCTCCAATTATGGCTGATTCACAATAATCGACCTTAGTCTGAAACATCAATTAATGATGTAAGCATTCACATTTAAAATAAAGTTTGATGCTTGAACAACACAAAATATGAGTTGATTTTTCTGTTAAATTGTGACTATTTATATTCCATCATAAAAGAAGCATTGTAAAATTTTAAATCGATCCTACTAAAAAATATCTGATTGATTGACCGTTATTCCGTCTAAATTATGTATATTATATGTGTATAACATAGTTTTTATACCACTTTGCTATATATTTTACGCTTTATATTTTACGAACATTTGATTTTATAAGATAAATAAAAGTGGATGTATTTCTTTATATGATAACGAATACAATTATTTGTGTTTAGCTCTATTAACGTCATCATCAGGTCACCAGGTGACAAAAAAAAACTTCGCCAAAGGAGTACCTATATTTTTAAACGTGGCAGCCAACTTGTGCATTTATGATCACGATAATGTACGAGTCTTTTTTTACAGAAATTATAATAGTTTAGTTTAGTTTATTAATTCTCCAGAGACAATACAAACATTGTATGGATTTGTCAGATACAAAATTACAATATATCTAAAAATTACAATATATTTAAAAGTTACAATAAAAATTAATCTTAAAAATTCATGGATATCGTATTAACACCCATGTGTTAAAATTTTTTTTTATGTTTTTTAAAACTTCAAAACGAATCTACCTAATTTAAAATAGCATTTTTATGTTCTGTTAATGCTTAACTATCAAGGGTGAATCGGCCTCTATTATTGTCTTTTATACTTCGAATATATTTTATGATAATAGAGTCTACAGAGAATTTCTAAAGTAAATTTACAGAATAGACCCATTAATAATTACGGCGGCATTAATATTCAATGTTATAATTTTAAGAATATACGAGAATAATGTAATTCAAGTTCAGTTTAAAAAAACCAGGTTTGCAGAAGAAATTATGCATTCGAAGCTGTCAGATTCCACACACGAGACAGAATAATATGTAACCTTAGAGCATTAGGAGCACTACATATTAGACATAATAGGATCGTCCCGCATTTTTTATTGCATCGCCAAAGAGCTCACATACTTACCCAACGTAGAATATAATATGTAAAAGTTCGCCAAATTCTTTATTTTATGAAAAAAACATAATTTAAAATCATAACTAATAATAGAATATTTAAAATACGCGATAAACTAGTTTCCAAAAAAAATATCAAACTGTGAAACACTACACAAATATATTACAGACACTGGGTGCGGATTCAGGTAAATGGTATTCGAGTATCGGATACGGATACAATTTATGTGTCTCGATACAAGATACTAAATACGGATACTTACTTATTAGTAGTTAGAGATGGACGACTTAGACATTTGGTGTCTGATGACTTGTAGATCGATTTCATCAGTGCATAGGGATGCAACGATATATCGGAAAACCGATAAATATCGATATATCGACGCCCAAAAATATCGATATTTATCCATATCGAAGATCCGCCGATATCGATATCGAAAAAACTCAAAATATCGAAACGAAATTTCGAAAGAGCCCGTCCAAAATCGTATACCCACGAAATCGGGTAAAATGCTGTTATTGGCAAGTGGCAACACGGACTGTCTAAAAAGAGTTGACATTTAAAATTTAAAGTACTCAATGAATTGTGACTATCAAAGTTATTGTTTTTAAGTTCGATGGCTGGTACAAAATACTGGGCTTGAAGTTTTTTTAATAAATTTGTGATACAACAATAATAAAAAGCATTTTTTATTTTATAATTTTATTTTTTGATTTTTCACAGATAAGAAATTACATAATCGATGAACGCTTGATTCAACTAGATGGACTTTTTTGATTTATTTACGCTTTTAAAAGTCGATATCGATATATCTGTCTAGAAAGCCGATATATCAATATATCGATATCGACTTAAATCGATATTTATCGATATCGATATATCGATACCTTAGACGCTAATGACCTCAGTTGTCGGGCGTCTATAATTTACAATTCATTCGATATATCGATATTTTCTAACACCTTGCATCCCTATCAGTGCAAGTCGAACAAGTTTCGAGTACTTAGCAATCGGCGCAAGTCGACCAAAGAGACGAGTGACGACATTGGAGGTCCCGTGTCGGTCGTTTCACGCAACGCTTTAATTAAATTTAAAATTGTGGACCGGGAATCAAAGGAAGTAACGAGAGAGAGAGAGAGAGAGAGGGAGGAGAGGGGAGAGCATTGATGCTATATAATAGTAATTAATTTTTGGCATTTGACCGTGACTGCCAAGCATAGGACTTTAACATGTAAAGTCAAAGTTTTGTAATTTCCTGCTTCCCTAAATATTTTAGTCAAAAAACCTTTAAATAAAGTGTTCGTGCATAAAATTTTGCATCTCAATCATTAAACTAAATTGTTTTGAGTTCTTTGTAACGGAAGAAATTAGAGATGTTTGAGTGTTTTCTAATCAACCAAACTGAATATGTCGACTTAACTATAATAAGATCAAGTCAAATGAGTCGATTATAAGATTGCAAGTTTGACTATTGGTCGACTATTTAGTCGATGTCGCCCATCTCTACTTTTAATTCATAGAAAACTAACCGAATAACCTACATTAGGATTTTTTTAATACAAAATTTGAAAAATATTCGAATACCGACTAAGTATTCAAATACTGTATCCGATTATCGAAGTATTTGGCAGTGTTGCCAGGTGCAAAACTTTAATTTCCCTAGTAAAATTTTGAAAATTTCCCAGATTTCCCTAGCTCTTATAGCTTCAAAATTACCTAGAATTTTCCTAAAAAAATAAGAATTCCCTAGAATTTTCCTAAAAATATTTCATTTCAGATTTCAGGTTATATTTTACTTCTACTATTTGAGCGAGTATAGTTCCAATTTCGTCGAGTTATTTTCCTCTCTAGTTCAGCCACTTAGTAAAAATGGCCATAAAGGCTTGGAATAAATCTGTACACTAAAGTCATTGAAGTATAGCTAATTAAATACATATTTATTATTAAAACTGCATTTTGTATGGTGTAGTTCACGTGCGCCTCTTCATGTTCATCATAAATGGCAGTGTAAATACCTATCTTTTTAACATTATTTATGTCAAACTGGTAAAAAATACCTAACAAAAATTGGCATCTGATGCAAATTCTAGGAAATTCCTCAGATTATCGAAAATTTCCCTTTTTTCTTCACTTACCGAAATTTTCTGTAGATGTATGGAAATTTCCCAAGCACTGACAACACTGGTATTTAGTTACCACGCAGCTGCACTGTGTATACAGAGTGGGCCAATGAAAACAGTCCGGGCAAGTTTTGGCCACTTAACATCAGTTTTGCGAAAAAGCTCGCACACGTCAATTTTAGAATCAAGGGGGACATCTAAATCGATTAGTATTATTTATGTAACTTCAACCCTGAGAGCAGGGTGAATTGCACCCCAAAGATTTTTAATGGGAAGGGGTGTCAAACGATTCGCAGTTCGAAAGGCCTCTCAATTCTTTTTACAACAGTCTTTTTGTTTTTCAAATCCGATCATTAACTGCGGAGAAAATGAAATTTTAATTTGTATCAAATAGTCAACAAATTGAACTACTTTTTTTTTAATATGTGGGAAAAATTCATTTATTTACAGCCACCAGCGTTTGCGGGTAGTGTGGGACTCGGCCGCAGCAATACCCCTCCCTTCCGTCCTGCCAACCTGGGACCGCTTACGCACTACTTGATACAAATTAAAATGTAATTTTCTCCGCAATTAATGATCGGATTTGCAAAACAAAAAGACTGTTGTAAAAAGAATTGAGAGGCCTTTCGAACTGCGAATCGTTTGATACCCCTTTCCATTAAAAATCTTTGGGGTGCAATTCACCCTGCTCTCAGGGTTGAAGTTACGTAAATAATACTAAGGGGGACCTTGATTCTAAAATTGACGTGTGCAAGCTTTTTTCGCAAAACTGATGTTAAGTGGCTAAAACTTGCCCGGACTGTTTTCATTGGCCCACTCTGTAGGTATAATAATTTCTGTGAGCAGAGTCGATTGATTATTTGGAAACTTTCATCGCGGAATTCAACTGTATTTGGTTTAACAAACCATCTCAGGCGTGTAATGCAGTTATATTTGTATGATAAAGGAATTGTGCGGCCGAGGAAAAAGAAACGATACGAAAATGGAATTAGTATGTAGTTATATACCGTGTTTCTGTATATTGTATAATATGTGAATGCAGGGCATTTCTTTATATGGTTGTGAGCTGATTCTGTATCAATTTATTATCATTGGTTTGATTAGAATTCTATTGTAATTATTAATAGAAAACGTATAAGTAAAATAATTATATTAAAGTTCAGCAATTCATTATCAAGATATTTATAAAAAAAAAAACTTTGGAAAGGTATAGACACTTTATTGTCTGGTTCGAAGATAATGGAGAGTGACTCATCCACTTATACTTCTCTATTTATATAAGCGGCTGCATTGGACGCGTATGTTTCATTGCTTTTCCACTCTATTAACCTTGTTACGAACTATGCAATTTTGGAACTTGTCTATAGGGTATTTCAAATCGATCAGTACAGTACATTGAAATAGAGAAAAAAATTCTGATCAGAAAAGTCCTTAGACATTTCTTAGATCCGATGTACCGTAATTATCACCAATAAGTGGGGAGTAGGGGTGGTTTATTAATATTCTTTTGTATTCAACTCAACTTATTGATGATAATTAATTAAATTAACGGTTCATCGCGGATCAAAAAATATCAAGGGAGTTTTCTGCTAAGAATTTTTTTCTCTATTTCACTGTATACTGTCCGTAGGCGATCGATCTGAGACAGCCTGTATAGTATAACAGAAACAGATACAGAATAAGTTTATACTCTTTTAATAAACTTGGCATATATAATACAGTTGTTAGGTAAATGGTCAGATGCAGGATTAGGGATCTGCGGAGAACAAAAAATATGTCCACGTATCATTTCTGCGTAGTTTCCTGCCCTTCGCTACATGCACGAACAAATACGCTACATTGATGCTGCAGCGGACTACTATGTTAATCAAAAAGAAGGAAATGCCTATAATGTGATATCATTCTGTAACTTTTTCTTTCTTTATGTTAATAAAACTGTTTTTTCTTTGTATACTCGGTCGCATTTCTTCTAAGTTAAAATAAATAAATAAAACACAATAAAATTTGATCATCGCACAACTACGACACGTGATACGTCTGATCACAACTGAAATTGAAATGGAATTAAAACTTGTTTGTTTCTTAAGTGTAACTCAAAGAAATTCAAAACAATGTGTCGGCAATATGAAGTATTAATGTTGTCGCAAAAAGCCTCAACACTGGTGTAACAAATTCAATTTTAAAATAATAATTTAATCAAATCTCTTAATACCGCTGTCGAAATTAACTAGTAGTCAAAAAATTGTATTACTGATATTAATAATAAATTTATTTATTTATTTATTTCCATTTGCATAACGGGTACAAACATACTGAAATAATCCTACCCAACTTGGCAGAAACCAGTGCTAGGGTAGGAGTAGCTAGTGTAGATATTGTTACAAAACTGTTCTCTGAGTTGGCGGAATAAATATTTATTTACAATAATTCGTAACAATTAACTATATACAATAATTGCAACAACGAAAAGTCAATTCTAACAATAAACAAGCCGTGAGGTGGGTCGTTTATTAGGACTAAAGTGCGACCCTTGAGGTCCACACGACGAACTTCCCAGTTTGATAAATATTTAATAATAATAATTAAATTAGATATTACACAGAAAAGTAATCATTTTAATCATTAAAACATCAATAATTAAAAAAAAAAAAAAAAAACGGCTGAACCGATTTTTATAAAATTTAATGACGTTAAAACGCCTCGATTGACACCCTTACGAAGTCGATATAATTTTTTATTCGCGAGATATTGTGTAAAATCTACTTTTTTGGAGGTTATTTGGTTAAGAAAAAAGAACGGCTGAACCGATTTTAAAAAAATTCCTTTCAGATCATATTTACGTTAATACGCGTCGATTGGCAACGTAGTCGATATCATTTTTCGTTCTCGAGATTTCGTCTTAGAAAGAAATGGACACATACATACGTACGTACGTACGTACACACACACAGACATCTTTCTAAAAGTAGTGTAAAAATAGTGTAGTGACCTTGAAACATAAAATTTTTTTTTTCCTTTTTGATTTCGATTTTCGGACCCATTACAATAACTTCCAATGGGAAGTTAAAAAAACTTAAACGGTAATTATTGAACTAAACGAGCCACTTAAATAACACTTAACAAATAACTATATATACAAGGATTATTTATTTGTAATTATTTCTGTCACTGTATTTATATCAGATTTATTTCGCTGTTCAACACTGTCACAGTGCAATCTACACTGACTGATTCCCGTTGACTGATCAATATTTATTTCATTGCGTGACACCGTCGACTGATTCCTTGTTCGCTTCACTCACTCGTTTATATACCTGCGCTGCCTAGCCTAGTACGTTCTCGCGTTCTCTAGAACATTCCGGCAAGTACTCGTATCTTCGATACCATTCCACGCTTTACTACTGTGACCTTTCTTTCTCGGTTTCTATTGGAGGCAGTGGCGTAACATCTGAGAGTTTGCTACAATATTTTTATTTTAAAAAATAATGACCTAGTTCGAACGCCTCGCATGCAAATGTTCAAAATGTTGAGTAAATTTTTCCTCAGGAAGAGATCCACCTGGGAGATCTGATATACTATTATTTATTTTTAAAGGGAAAAAAAGATATCTAAAAGTTTACGGTTTTCACAGTTTTTTTCCAATCAAAAAATCTACACTGTCTGAACTATTAGGTATACTCTTGTCCTACACCCAATAAAATAGCGACTTACCTATGTCCTTATATTATCCTAACAATCGTTTGACGTTTAACATCATGATGGCAGGTTGCCGATTGATTATGTTAAGAAAAGTAAGGCTTGCGGATTTAATAATATTATTATTATTATCCTTCCAAGTCTTCATGGTTTCCGGGCTTGTAGGCCGTGGTCCGGTGGTATTTCTACCTGACGTTTCGTCTCCAACTGCGGTAGACATTCTCATTTTCAGAATGTCTACCGCAGTTGTAGACGAAACGTCAGGTAGAAATACCACCGGACCACGGCCTACAAGCCCGGAAACCATGAAGACTTGGAACAATGCCGGCCGTGAAAGCTTGCACACCTGGATATTATTATCCTTAATAACAATATTTATTTACATCGTTACCATAGTAACCATACTTCATTAGCATCGAAAAGAGGTACATAATGGTTCATTATGTAACGGATTTTTCAGATGTTTTTCATTATAGCATCGAAAAGAGTGTCATAATGGATCATGACGTCACCAGTCGATAAAAGACGATTTAAGATCCGCCTTACAGACACGAATAACATTAAAAGCCTGCACATGTTGAATAAAAAGTAATATGTTTTAAATATAATTAAAAGAATAATAATAAAAATAAACTAAAAATATATTGGGGTTACAGAAATTAAACAAAGTTATGCATATTATATTATTATCTCTCATACAACACACTCATCTGTCTTTGACGATTAAATATTTTAATTAAATAATGCTGTTATGACGCTGTATATATGGACATTTCATTTAATTAAAAGACAATGTGATGATAATTTAATTATTGTAAAACTGTATATTATGCATGCAGCTCTGTGACAAAAATAATTAATTAGACGTTATAATTTACGTTGTAATTCCTTTATTGCGTAAATTGTTACCACATTGTATTTTTATTATCATTAAATTAAAAATTTTATATGAATCTTATTACTACACTGCGTACGGAGAAAAAACAGGTTCGACTTAGGAGTAGATTTTGGCCGCTTAGGCGTGAAGTATAGTTAACCAAAATTAGTTGCATTAGGATTAGAGAGATGTCAAAAAACTAAAAAAAGATCGGGTGTGCCGTGATCACACTCGGTAGAAGTGAAACTTAAAAATTAATTTGTAAGCGTTTTAATAGATTCTGTCTACAGGGAGTCCCATAATCCATTTTGATGTATACATACGATTTACTTGTAAATATTTAACATTGTTTTTCCATAGGAACAAAGTTTGGTCACAAGTAGGCTTTGGCAAATAAGAATATTATTAAAATATCATGGCTTATTCTAATCCATTCATTTTGTCCCAAATTCCCTATGTAAACATCAATCTGAGACATGATGTGTACATTTTTTCATAATAAATAATTTTCCGCCTTGAAATTGAAATTTTCTCTAACACAAAATTATTATTTATGTAAGAAAATATTTACTGTTTCTAAATTAAAATATCAAAATAGGTACTTACCGACGTGAGTTAAACAGTTAAATTAGTGCCCCAATAAATGGTAGAATCGATTTCTTAAAAGAAAGAACTGTTTTCAAAATATATGTTTTAGTAAATGAACGTTCGCTTGGAGTGAATTAAGTATATACAAGGTGTTCAAAACTAAGTCGGCACAATTGCTAACTTTGTTAATATTTGAGATACGGCTTTGCAGCAGATGTATGAACCTTAAGTATGCGAGAAAAACAGAAGCTCCATAGTTTAGAAATGGACCAGCTTAGACGCTCTCGCCTGGATAGGGTCCGGAACAACATCATCCGGGAAAAAATGGGGCAACGGAAACAATATATTAGACCACATCTAATCGAAACAACTATCATGGTATGGGCATGTCCAAAGAATGGCACCAGAAAGGATCCCCAAGGAAATTATAAATTGAATACCGCCGGAAAGAAGAAGACGGGGTAGGCCAAGGAAAAACTGGTCAGGAGAGATGGACTTAGCGATGGTGGAGAGGGGACTACAAGAAAATTACTGGGAAGATAGGAATTATTGGAGACTGGAGACCGGAAGGCGAGACACGCTTTAAAACCGGTTAATACGGGTGTCCCAAAATTACTGGGACACAGACCTACCGCGTGTAGTAGAGGTCAAAATAAGTCGATTGGACCCAATTTATTTATATACCAAAATGTACCGTTTGCCCGTGAGAAGAGTTCAAAGTTTACATAAAATTTTGTATTACAATTTTATTAATAGTACGGGAGGCAGCGTAAATGAGTAAATTATTTCATACCGGCTGATAATTATACCAATGTTAGTTCTCATCTCCATGATGAGATATCCGACCGTCAGCTGCGCCAGTAGCGGTGGGGGTGGTAGCTAGAGGGTGTCAAAGTCACTAAAAAAATTGGATTTTAAAATTATTTCATACCGCACCAAATTTGGTACGGTGATTCTTTATATAATAAACAATAAGAAAATAACCGTCAGCTGCGTAGATAGTGGGGGAACGGACGTCAGTTTCGCCCTAGAACATACCGGGTCGGTAGATAATTTGCACAAGAAACGTCACGATGTGTTCATTTTGAAATATAGATGTCGCTCATTATAAGAATTTGTTCTTCAAAGAAACAAACCCGATCATATTATAGTGAATAATATCCACGGTGCAAAAACAGGAGTATTTGCACTAAGTGAGTGATAAAATCAGTCGATGGACAATATCATGACAAATATTATCATAAACGTGTAGTTATTTTGTCGAGGTTAAAAATTATTTATTTAATAATTTCAAATATAATATTTGCAACAAATACGTTTCTAAATAAAGTTTAATTTAAATACAAAGTCTAACTGTTTCAATGGTTGGGACCGTTGGGCAATTTTTGTATTCAAAAAAATATTTGTTTGTTGTTTATTTAAAATTATAAAGAAAACATTAAATGATTATACGAAATGTTACAATTATCACAAAACACCAAACCATAACAAACACTCTCGACGTACGTTTCGCCAACCAAGTTGGCATCATCAGGAGATGATTAATCATCTCCTGATGATGCCAACTTGGTTGGCGAAACGTACGTCGAGAGTGTTTGTTATGGTTTGGTGTTTTGTGGTAATTGTAACATTTCGTATCTTTACACCAAAGGTTCCACCATTTTTTATTATTAAATGATTATTATAAATTACTATAAAAATATCAAACTTTTTATTAAAAAATCATTATTTATTCAAGAAGAAATGACAAGAAAACAAAAATGAAATTTTGAAATGACAGTCAGTGATCATTTAAAATCAAAATATGGCTATACTCCTGTTTTTGCACGGTGGATATTATTCACTATAATATGATCAACTGTTCCAGAGGGGTTTGTTTCTTTGAAGAACAAATTCTTATAATGAGCGACATCTATATTTCAAAATGAACACATCGTGACGTTTCTTGTGCAAATTATCTACTGACACGGTATGTTCTAGGGCGAAACTGACGTCCATTCCCCTACTATCTACGCAGCTGACGGTTATTTTCTTATTGTTTATTATATAAAGAATCACCATACCAAATTTGGTGCGGTATGAAATAATTTTAAAATTTAATTTTTTAGCGACTTCGATACCCTCTAGCTACTACACCCACCACGGGTGCGACGACTGACGCTCACTTTAGTTGCTTTTGATACTTAAGCAATTACTAGAAATATGAATTGGTCGGTATGAAATCACTACCTAAAATGCAACGCTGCCTCCCGTACTATAAACTTGTACTAGGAATATCTGTTAGCATTATTTAAGAAAACATTTTTTTCCTTCGGAACTATGCGGAAACGAAATTTTTACAAGAGTAACAAAATTAAGATAATTAATCAGTCTTCTCGCTAAAAAAAATTTGAGAACCGTATTACCACCCCTAAGAAAATTCTGAAAAAAATGTCAGGGGGTGAGGGTGGTTTTAACCCTTCTACAATTTCTTTTGGGTTTCTTTGATTACCGAAAGGAGAGTAATCCTCTAAAATGCACCTTTGTCAAATTTCATTCAATTTGTTTCACTCATTTCTGAACAGCGTACAAAAATGTGTTTTTTTATGTAAATTTTGAACTCTCCTCACGGACAAACGGTACATTTTGGTATATAAATAAATTAGGTCCAATCGACTTATTTTGACCTCTACTACACGTGGTAGCAATTTTGGGACATCCTGTATATAGATACAGCTTCGGTTAAATGGGTTAAATGGATTATAATGATCTAAACAAAAAAATAATTGAGTATTGGGTTTTTGAGTTAATCGCAAAAAGAACTTTTTTTAATGGAATGTATCCTGTATATTTATTCATTTTTTCGAAAGGAAAAAAATTCTGGGCATAAAAGTTTTAATGCAGAGAGAAAGGATGTTTTTTGTATAAATACAACAATACTAATGGAACTGTAGTACTAATAACTGTAGTAAACTTTTCGTACGTATAATTCAATTAAGTCCACTCCTGCTCTTTATTATAGTAAAACAAGCCGCTCCTGACTGCAGTCTGTACTTATTGCAAATAAACGTGATTATCTTTATAAACAAACAAATAAACAGCGGGAAACAGCTGAACGTAGTGAGCGAAGACGACCAACGGACAAGGATGTACAAGAATCCAAAATGGGCAAAATTATTATTTTTAATAATAGGTCTTAATATTACTGAGGCGAATTTTCGAAGAAAATCTTCTTTGTTTTGGCTTTTAAGGATCAAGAAACAGCAATACTAATGTTTTAAATTCGCATTTATTACTAACGTTGCGAGACTTGATCCTTGATCTTTGGATCAAGGATCAAGTCTCGCAAAGAAGATTTTCTTGTATAATTCACCTCAAAATCTTTTCTAGGATCAATTCAATCAAAGTTAAAAGTTTTAAAAATAACAATTAACAATTAAAAATAATTTAATGAATCCAAAGATTTTTTACACTAATATGCTTTATGGGCTGAATACGGCCAAATTACACTGAATTGAAGGCTTAACCAGCTTGTCGAAATATGTGCGGAAGGTTTAATACCCTTGCGCTGCCATAATAGTGCAGAGTTGTGAGTGGAGGTATTTACTATATTTAGTATCTTCTACAATCTATACCAGTTCGAGGCGCTGCAATTGGATAAACCAGTTAAATCTTCAATTCACCACTATGGCATCTCACAGAATCGTCAATCCAGTTAGTATAGTTAGTGAGATCAGTACCTATTTATTGTTGTGTGTTTCTTTATAAAATACGACCAGCTCCAGCGCACACATGTTACTTTTTTTGTATCGAAAACACACGATTTCGCAACTGCATCGCGACTGACGGTTAGTCAGCTACTCGAAATTTCTCGTTCGATCGCAGGATTTGGCAACAGCATGAATTCAATCGCACTTTCGCTCGATTTAGCGATTGATGCGTTTGTTTCACATTCGCGCGCCTGCGCATGAAAAATGCAGCCTCATAGGAATCCACGATATGGTGTCATGCGGCCAAGTGTGCTATGTGTTTTCGACAATCGTGCGTTCGCGATATATCAGTTGCTGCATCTGACGATCTACAAGAGACCGACTCGCACAATCGTGATATAAAAAAGTAGCTTTTGTGCGCTGGCCCTAAGCAAAGAAAGCCAGATCTGTTTTGTCATCCCTATAAGTAGAGCGTAGTAGTGGAAATGATCATCATAATATCATCGCTACAATAATAATAAGTGCACTGTGGGAGGGAGAAGGGTGGAGTCCGGAGACTGGAGTGCTCCGGTTTTGTGTATTAGATATACAAGTTGTTGGTAGGGTGTTGGGCTATCTCACATCCGGAGACAAACTGCATCTCTCCAGGTTTTCATAAAGTAAACTTTCCAGATGACGCTACACTGAAACATTTTGATGTCTGTTGTTTTACTAAACTTTTACAAAATTAATAAATGTGTTCATTTGTTATTGTCAGTTTTACTGTTGTACTTTCCCAGTAGAAAAGTCTACAGAGAAAGAAAAGGAAAGAAAGAGAGGGAGGGAGGGAGAGAGAGGGAGAGGGAGGGAGAGGGAGGGAGATGGAGGGAGGGAGAGAGAGAGACATCAATCGGGAAATGATCTCAAACGATTCCTAGGTTATCAAAACATGAACATCTATTAAAATGTTACAATTACCACAAAACACCAAACCATGGTTTGGTGTTTTGTGGTAATTGTAACATTTCGTATCTTTACACCAAAGGTTCCACCATTTTTTATTATCTATTAAAATCCTTAAAAAAAATTCGGACTGAATCCACAACTTCCCTACCATGCTAGGGTGGGAAGTAAATAGTAATGGTGTGTAGACGAAATAACGCAGAAAAAATTCATTAGCTCCTTATAGACTATCATAAAAGTTCCGAAGCGATACCTTCTGGCCGCACTTATATACAATCTATCCGAGGGATGGCGAACCTATGGCACGTGACAGAATATTGTCGGCACGGCATTGATTGAGGTATAAAATCTAAATAATTAAAAATATGTTAGTAGCTGTCGAAAAAATTTGCCTATCATTCAAATAACAAATACGAGATCGACAATAATTTTGATTGATTTTTTTGTCCACTTACATTTTTTTGGCCACATTAAACATTTTTTGAAAAAAAAAATGGAACGTAGATGTGAAAAGGTTCGCCATCCCTGATCTGGTCATAAACTAAACAGAATCCAATTATTTATTAATCAGTTAGTATTTTTTCCAAATTTTGAAAGTGAATTTGTTTCAATAAAAATTAATTAACAAACACTTGAAAAATTCTGCACATTTATTCATCTCAACGATCGTTTCGGGTTCCTAACCCATCATCAGGAGTTTACATTAAAAGTTTTAATGTAAACTCCTGATGATGGGTTAGAAACCCGAAACGATCGTTGAGATGAAAAAATGTGTAGAATTTTTCAAGTGTTTGTTTATTAATTTTTATTCAATCATGTTCTACCAAGTACCTAGCGATAATTCTATAGTATGAATTTGTTTCAGACTGCGGTTAGTTATGTATGATGCGCAACTGAAGTAGTGAACTGGCTGGCGTAGCGTTCCACTTTTCTCTATTCACAATATTACGTACATTATAACAAAACTATATGAGAACTTGCGGTAATTTGATAGGAAAGTTTTCAGACTATACGTAGGTATTGTTTGTGTTTATGTTTTATAATGCCTACCAGTAATTGCTGCGCCTTCTCTGAATATACACAGTCGCAAACTCGCAATCATAATGAACCAGATACTCTCGTTAACTTTTAAATTATAAAAAAAATCTGCTATAGGTATTAGTCCAAGCTCTGACCGTACAAAAGTCTACTATAGACGTATCACAAAAACGCAGTTTGTGGTCCTCATATTTTTCAGCAGATGTACCTACCCATGGGGCCTGCACTAATTGGCACGCTCCAAAATTTGTCTCGCAAACAACCTGATAACGGGTATCAATCAATGGACCTGAAAACTTGTTAATGAAAAAAAAGGGTATGTGCTTCACCCACGTGCATGGTCGAAGTTATACTTCATACATTTACATATTTTTGCTCTTCTCCTCTCAACATTTTTAAAATTAATATTTTTATTTATTTATTGTAGATTATAGATGCGTCGACAACTTAGCGTCTTAATTACATTAAATAACAAATAACTTAAAAATGACATCACAAAACACCCATGAGCGGAGGTGGGATTCGAACCCCCGACAGTGTGATCCAAAGGCCGCTACGCTAACCGTTAAAATTAATAAATAATTATCATACTAATATTATAAAGAGAAAAGATTTGATTTTTTGTATGTTTGTTTGTTTGTTTGTAATGGATATAATCTCAAAAACTACCAAACTAATTTTAAAAATTCTTTCACCTATAGAGCTACATTATCAGCGAGTAACATGGGTTGTATTTTATTTTCAAAAAAATTAGAGATCCCTACAAAATTTACAATAATGTAACCCAAGGTATCAAAAATTTGCCTATAAAAGTCATTATTTAGCGTGCACTGCGAAAACTATTGATTAATTATAAATTCGGGCGAACGAGCGAAAGGAGTGAGAAATGTTTAAATTAATTATAAATTCGAGCGAACGAGCGAAGCGAGTGAGTAATGTATTAATAAATTATAAATTGATAGCACCCGGTCCGCTAGTTATTTTTAAAATACATGGATATCATAACATCTATAGGGTAAATTGGGGAGAGATGGTGATAGCGGGTGAGATAGTGAATAGGGTTTTTTCTTATTTAGTCTATAGATGTTTCTAATGACACTGTACGCTCATTCTACATAACCAACCTGTCAAACATGTGAGTTGAGCGCGGTTAAAAAAACTCCAGAGGATAAGTAAGTTACAAAATATTATTACATCGCACCAAAAATTTTTTTACCATCGAATATTTATGTGAAAAAAAATTAATCAAGATATTAGGTGAGTTATTATTTTGGCATTTACTTGTGATTTAGAGTCTATTTAAGTATAGTTTAACCTCAAAAGAAACGCATGGAATGTACGCGACTGTTCATAAATTCATTCACCATCTCTCCCGTTCAAATGGGATAGACGGTGAACCCTATGTACAGTAGAGATGGTGAGTACATAATGTGAATGCGAAACAGTAAATTTATTTTGCTTTAATTAAATTTCGACAAGAAACTACAGTCACTTAAAGTTTTATTCACCATCTCCCCCCAATCTACTATACATATAGGTATCCAAAGCCTGCTTACAATATTACATTATTTTTAAACGTCAAAAAATTGATTTTTAAAGTTATAAAATCTATATAAGAAAACGAATTTTTCATGGGATGAGGCCTAGCCAGATCGATTTGCCCACCCCAAACTTCTTTTCAGTAAATTTAATCCAAATCGTTAGACGGCTCTAACGATTTGGATGAAATTTACTGTCAGTATTAAATTACAGTGTTTCATTAATTTTTGAGTCGGTAATTTTGACTCGAGGTTATTCTAACACGATGAAATGCGTTCCATAAGACTACATGTAAAATTGTGCCACATTAAAATCATTATAATTTTTGCTTTCCACCTCTACTATGGTAGGGAAGTAATGGATTTTAACAGATCTTCACGTTTTGAGACCCTAGCAATCGTTTAAGATCATTTTCTGACTGATGTCTGTATGTGTGTGTTTGTGTGTATGTGATCAATTTTTCGCCTTCGATATCGTAAAAACGGAACAACATACATCCATGTCAATCGTTCTATTGTGTTTATCAGCCTTTAACTTAGATCTGATTTTTAGTCAAATCGGTTCAGTGGATCCTGAGATATTAAAAAAAACGTTCTCAATGTCACGTATTAACATAGGTAAAAAAAATTCGACTGATGACCAGTCCTATACTTCCCACCTAGTAAATATTTGCAAAAAATAAACACTTTTTTTTATTCTTTGACTAGGCCCAAATAACCTTAGCTGTTGGTGGTCTTTAAAACACAATTTAAATTTTATTCTTTGAAAAAAGCATGGCCTTCTTTTTTGTTTGGTGATCACTGATGGCTATAGCTTAATATAGCAAAAATCATGGTTACCTTGATTTACGTACAATTTTCTTTTTTTAGTAAAATATTTTTTTCTCGAAAACTATACATTTTAGAGAAAAAAATTCGACTGAAGACCAGTCCTATACTTCCCACCTAGTAAATATTTGCAAAAAATAAACACTCTTTTTTTTTTATTCTTTGACTAGGCCCAAATAACCTTAGCTGTTGGTGGTCTTTAAAACACAATTTAATTTTTATTCTTTGAAAAAAGCATGGCCTTCTTTTTTGTTTGATGATCTACTGATGGCTAGCTTAATATAGCAAAAATCATGGTTACCTTGATTTACGTACAATTTTTATTTTTTTTAGTAAAATATTTTTTTTCTCGAAAACTATACATTTTAGAGAAAAAAAATATTTACATTTTTTTCGTATTATAACATCTAGAATTCATTTATATATATATATATATATATTTTACCTATGTTAATACGTGACATTGAGAACGTTTTTCTGAATATCTCAGGATCCACTGAACCGATTTGACTCAAAGTCTAATCAGATCTAAGTTAAAGGCTGATAAACACAATAGAACAATCGGCATGCCCGTATGTTGTTCCGTTCTTAAGATATCGAAGGCGAAAAATTGACCACACACACACACATACACACATACACATACACACATACACACACACACACACACACACACACACACACACACACACATCAGTCAGAAAATGATCTTAAACGATTGCTAGGGTCTCAAAACGTGAAATCTGTTAAAATCTCGAAATATTTTTTTCGGACTAAATCCATTACTTCCCTACCATAGTAGAGGTGGGAAGTAAAAAAATATAAATGAATTCTAGATGTTATAATATGAAAAAAATGTAAATATTTTTTTTCTCTAAAATGTATAGTTTTCGAGAAAAAAAATATTTTACTAAAAAAAGAAAATTGTACGTAAATCAAGGTAACCATGATTTTTGCCATCAGTAGATCACCAAACAAAAAAGAGAGCCATGTTTTTTTTCCAAGAATAAAAAAGAGTGTTTATTTTTTGCAAATATTTACTAGGTGGGAAGTATAGGACTGGTCATCAGTCGAATTTTTATTTATCTATTGCAGCCGCGACTCCGAAGGGGGTCGCAAAATCTTGCTCGAGAGGTCGCGGTCGCGAGCCAGATAAAAGTAAAAGTAAAAGGCAAGAGTTGTAGGGTCAACACTACAATAAATATACAACAATTTTAATGAGCTAAGGCCATGCCTGTTTATTTTTTAATGATTTGTCAAATCGTGGTTCTATTCTTGAGGCGCAAATAACCAAATCATTCTCTAATTGGAGCCAAATTCTCTTCTTAGTTTTTATGTTCACCATTGAAGAGAAAGTTATATATTTCACATAGGTAGGAACTAGGAAGTGGCGAATAGCACTAATAATTTCAAAGCTTCTCTTGTCAGATCTGAATATTCTTCTTTTCTCTTCATCCAGAAGACGTCAATCTTTGAAATCACTGACATAGTTTTATTACGGTCCTGGAGGGTCGCCAGAATTTTGGTTATACTTGTAAAGGGGTCGCGTATTCAAGAAGACTGGAAAACACTGATCTAGTGAATCGATTTGAAATTTTTTTCAGAGCTTCAGAATATATAGATAAACAGTCAGAGAGAGAAATTTTTCGGTTTAGATTTTTACTTCCCACTTCTACTATGGTAGGGAAGTAATGGATTAGTCCGAAAAAAATATTTCGAGATTTTAACAGATCTTCACGTTTTGATACCCTAGATATCGTTTAAGACCATTTTCTGACTGATGTCTGTATGTGTGTGTGTGTGTGTGTGTGGTCAATTTTTCGCCTTTGATGTCGTAAAAACGTGACAACATACGGCCATACCGTTTATCTGTTGTATTTATCAGTCTTTAACTTAGATCTGATTAGATTTTGAGCCAAATCGGTTCAGTGGATCCTGAGATATTAAAAAAAACGTTCTCAATGTCACGTATTAACATAGGTAAAAAAAATATAAATGAATTCTAAATGTTATAATATGAAAAAAATGTAAATATTTTTTTCTCTAAAATGCATAGTTTTCGAGAAAAAAATACTTTACTAAAAAAAAAATTGTACGTAAATCAAGGTAACATGATTTTTGCTATAAGCTAGCCATCAGTATATCAATAAATAAATAAGATGGCCATGCTTTTTTTCAAAGAATAAAAAAAGAATGTTTATCTCTTGCAAATATATTATGTATAGGTACTTGTCGGGTACGGCCAGAATGAGATAGACAAAACACAAATTTGAACGTTGAGGTACTTGAAGGTCATTGTATTCGTTACCATGGCAATTTTTAGTTAATTATTGTTTATTAGGTGGGAAATATAGGACTGGTCATCAGTCGATTTTTTTTAAATACCTCCATAACATTCTTAAAATTGGTTCAGAATTTGTCCGTAATTGCGGAATAAACAGAACAGAACAGAGTTATAAAAACGGCTCCAGTTTGCTCGCTCGGTCAATAAGTATTTATTTTGACCACCAGAAGAAACGGTAGTGCGTATGTATATGCGTAGAGTTCGAAACAACTTGCACACATATTATGTGGACAGTGATGACCCCACTGGGATCGTATGGGACCGGTCGGCGTTCAACATCCGGCGCGAGATTAGCTCGAAGAGTTGCTCGTTTGTATATAAAAACTTGTTCTCCTACAGATAATAATATAAAACTGACATGCAATCAGCAATGGCCTTACCAGAGACAGTCGGCGAACATCCGGCGCACGACATGACTTTTTGCACGTTTTATAATTTAAATAAAATATAAAAACATTATATAATCATATAATATATAGGTACTTCGCACATCGTCGAAAAAAAGAACACAAATAAAATAAACTTGAAGAAATACACTGTTAAATATTTAATTAAAAAAAGTGCTCTAGATGAAAGACATAATACAGTGTAACCTTAATATACCGAGCCTCAATATAACGATTTCCTCGATATAACAAATGTTTCGAAATCCCCTAGAACTGCCCGTAAGAGCTAATGCAAAATATACCTTAACATTACAAATACATTTGTCAAAAACCTCTTTATAACGAATTTTCAATCATTGCAAAATATAAATAGAAAGTATTATTTACCTCTATTTTTATTTTACGTCTATTATTTAACTCTATTTGCCTCTATTTTGTCAACTTACAACCTTTACACAACGTATCCTATCAATTATTCACAGTCCAACCTAACCTCTATATAACAAACCTCATTAAAACAAATTACTTGGTATAACGAATATTTTCTAATTATCTCTTCAGTTTTGTAATATCGAGGTTGTACTGTATTATGTACCTATCTTAAAGTTTAATTTTACGATGCCTTAAAGAAGCCCTCGGACGATCCATCTGTATTGTAAGTACATCACTACTATATTGAAGGTCGGAGGAAAAACATTGAATGTTTGAATAGAAGAATGAATTAAATACCAATATTGATAGTAAATATAGACCGTCTCTGGGTCACATTTATGGTCAAAGCGTCAATATTATTAATTAATTTCAAAATATTTTTAGAACTAAAATCTGCTTTCAAAGTCGTATCAGAAATCGAGCACGAAGATCTGAAGACAATATATAATTATGATTGCTTCTGTTTTGCACACTGAATTTAATTTAATTTAATTTAAGGGCTTCGCCCGAAAACCGCTCTTGATCGGAATGTTGGCCATTAATCCTTATCTTATTTTAGAATTTATGTTAAAACGATAGCTTATCCAATTTGACTTAAGGTACGTGCAGTATGGAGCTGGGATTCTAGATGGTAGCGTAGATCATAGCAGGGCTTGCATAAATTAATGCATTGTTATATATGCGAGCGTACACAACGAAGCAGTGAGTGTAGGAGGTATAATAAACGCTGTTACAAGAGCTGGTAGATACAAGAATGTATCTCACCATTCTTTCAGCGCGCTGACTACTACAATCAACGTGTGACTACTGTCAAATGGCCGTTACAAGTTTCGCAAGGATGTGACTAGTTTAATAAGTGAAATTTTACCAGTTTTTATTTAAATTGTTTTGAGTTTTTTCTAAGACGTATTTAAAAGTGTTAGGTTCCATACGTAAACATTCAAAAAACCGGTTTGGGTAAAATTTTAATTCTTGGTATAAATGATGAAATTCGCCATGTTTAGATCGTTTTCTATTAATAGGGTGAACATGATAGCTCCTACCCAAATTTGTATTTAAAATATAACACTTTATAGCAGAAGAACACAAATATTCGTCTTCGTTTTCTGACATTCCAAACGCGACTTAAGTTTGTATCAATGCTAGTATCAAAGCTTCGTTGTGCAAACATATAAGCTCTTATAATTTCAGTTACCATCTACCATACATGCTACCATCTAGAATTCCAGCTGCGTTTTGAACGTACCTTTAGTCCTCAAAGATATGCTGAAATAAATAAACGTTATTAGTAAAAGGGGAGGCGAAAAGGGCCTAGGTCCCGAGCACCGACTTTGGGGGAGGGGGACAAAAGCTACTCTAACAAGTACATCTAATTTGATAATATCTTATTTCAGAGAGGCGCCAAATTAATGCTATGCCCCGAGCGCAATTTTCCCATCGCACGGTTCTTTTACGCATTGACCAACGAAACTTATGTCATATAAGTTGCGGGCTCCGTTAAGATTTTACTTTCAAATAAAGATTTTTATACCATAGACCTAATGCTACTTAATGTATTCAATTTTACTATTTGGTTGCAATATATCTGTATGAAACAAACTGTAATAATATAATATTTTACGGTCTGTTTGTTCGGGCATCAGTATCACTACGCCATATATTTAAAAACCGGCCAAGTGCGAGTCAGACTCGCGCACCGAGGGTTTCGTACAAAAATAAAAAGTTTTTTTTACTTATACCTATTTTATTTTGTTCTTTTTTGTGTTTCGACATTTTTCCGTCTGACATTTAATTAAATTAATTTTTAAAGTAAAAAAATATGATAATCCTCAGAGCGCAAAAACGAATATTGCGGCTAATATTTTGTCTACCGTACAGAGAGAGAGTTGTAGGCCGTTATTCAAACAACGCCAAGTGATGACTGTTTATGGTATATATATTTATGAACTATTAATCACATTAGCACAAAATTTTAACAATTTCACTACTGTTGCGGATATGCACACGCATAATACTAGAACCGGGGAAAATATAAGTATATATCAAAAATTATAGAACTACAAAATATAGAAAAGGGCCTATTTGTAGTGCACTTCACTACTATAATCAATTACCACCCCTAATTAAATCCATAGTAGGAACAAAAAACTTCCAAAAAGAGCTCAAGAAGTATATTTTGGACAAATGTCCTTATAATCATGAATTGTAGCTGAATTTTACTATACTGTGTTTTATTAATTAACTTATTTTAATTTGTCATAATGTAATGTTTATCATAATGTTTTTTTTTATACATAATGTCTTTTATATGACCTTTTGTATCCACGTGATGGCCATGCAAATAAAAGTTTATCTATCTATCTATCTATAACAGAATATTTGATGTTAATGTTACATTAGAGTTGCATTGTGGGTAGGACAAGGTTTTTTTCCTCGTTGCGTGGGGGGGGGGGCGTTGTAAGTTTAAAATTGAGTTTTCGGCGTCGGCGGCCACCCTATTTGGCCGACATCGTGAAAAAGGGGTGCTAACAGGCAACAGGCTTTGCACTATGTTTTTGTAATGGTACATCTTAACTTATACAGAAAATTTGTAAAGAGGTTTTTTGTTTAGAATCGAATTCTCTACAACTTTAGTAGAGATACTTTTTGCAGTAATTTGAATAATTGGAAAGATAAACCTTATAGAGCTTTGCGCTGCAACCTCTAGACTGGACTGCCGTGGGTTCAAATCCCACCTGCGCTCATGGATGTTTTGTGATGTTATTTAGTTTTAAGTTACTTGTTATTTAGTGTAGTTGAAAAGACGCTAATGACCTTAGATGTCGACGCGTCTATAATCTACAATAAATAAAAATAAACCTTATAGAATATAGAAATTTGTCACAAAATATTCTTTTAATTTAACAGAAAAACAAAAAAAATCTATCTTCTATATAAGGTATATCTTTTTAAATATTCAATTTACGACAAAAAGTATCTCTAGTAAAGTTGTAGAGAATTCGATTTTAAACAAAAAACCTCGGTGGCCGCCGGCCCCGAAAACTCAATTTTAAACCTACACCGCTTCCCCCTAACGCAACCATAAAAAAACCTTGTCCTACCCAAAATGCAAACTAAGCCTAAAAAATGTAACATTTTGATGGACTATAAAAAAAACAAAAATATTGTGATCCGAAACCCGGGATCGAACTAGGGACCTTTAGATCTTCAATCGAGCGTTCTACCAACTAAGCCAGTCGAATGATGATGTTACAAGCTCTATAGTACCGTATAATATAAGTACGGCAGGTGTCATTATTGTAGTTAAATAAAAAAACATTGATTTATTAAAATTAATTAATTATTTAATTTTAATTATTATTTGCCAGGATTCATGCCACAACAACACATGCCACAACAACTAGCTATCTCTTACCTGTGAGTTGTGATAGGCGGACAGACGGACAGACATCGTATAGGCTCAGTAATAAGGTTCCGTTCGGAGGTACGGAACCCTAAAAAAGTAGCGGGAGGAAAGGGAAGATTTTTGACACGCACTGTATAATGAAAATCATTTTCCCAACGACAGTTTTAAGGCAGTTCGGAAGTAGATTAATTAGGTCTGTCGATTTAAACTGAGTAACACGTTTTTCAGTTTTCTTTTCCATTGCCTATAGCCTATTACATTCTGGCAATAATTTGTATGGACGTAAATTTAAATAAAACACAGTGCGTATAGAGTGAATGGTTTCTTAACAAAACTCAATATAGGAAGTTAAGCTCAAAGCGGAAAGGAAACACTCAACACTCGAGTTATGTTAGCACTGAGATTAAATTTTAATTAAACGAGCGGATAAACATTGGCTGTGATTAAAGTTCAAAGTAATGCGATGATCTATATACCGGGTGTTACGGAAATTAAATAATAAGCTGAATTAATGGCGTTCCGAAGAAAATGTTAATTTCGAAATCAGAAATTATTCTCAGCTGAAACGTTAAAAAAATGGTGTACAGACGTTTTGCAAAAACACGTTTGCACTCCGGGAACCTCAAGAAGTGAAAATATTTGTAGTTGATAAGGATCTGTTTTAATTTAAAAACAGAAACGACTCAATATGTGGCTTAAGGATCCAATTGAAATGCAGTTACTGTTTTAATGCATTTATTAGCTAACGTTTCGTACGAAATGTTACAATTACCACAAAACACCAAACCATAACAAACACTCTCGACGTACGTTTCGCCAACCAAGTTGGCATCATCAGGAGATCATCTCCTGATGATGCCAACTTGGTTGGCGAAACGTACGTCGAGAGTGTTTGTTATGGTTTGGTGTTTTGTGGTAATTGTAACATTTCGTATCTTTATACCAAAGGTTCCACCATTTTTTTTTTTTTTTTTTTTTTTTTTTTAACGTTTCGTAATATACAAATTACATCATCAGAATATTATAATTCCGAACTGAATTTTGACACTAATTTGTAGATAGATACCATTTCACTTTTGAGAAAATAAATAGTTTTTGGTTTTTCCTAATTGCAAAACAGAGAGAAAAGAATAAGGTCGACACGCCTGTGATGACAGCATGAGCCAGGGCAGTGCATTTTTTGTTCCATTTTTCGAATGATCCACGTTTGTGCTTGAGAATGATCCGCGATAAGAAACTGAGTAGAGTGGGGGAATGCAGTCTGTTGCATTCGCGAAAAAATTGTCAGTGGACGGGTAAGTATTCGAGAACGAGATCCGCGATAAGAAACTGAGTAGAGTGGGGGAATGCAGTCTGTTGCATTCGCGAAAAAATTGTCAGTGGACGGGTAAGTATTCGAGAACGAGATCCGCGATAAGAAACTGAGTAGAGTGGGGGAATGCAGTCTGTTGCATTCGCGAAAAAATTGTCAGTGGACGGGTAAGTATTCGAGAACGAGATCCGCGATAAGAAACTGAGTAGAGTGGGGGAATGCAGTCTGTTGCATTCGCGAAAAAATTGTCAGTGGACGGGTAAGTATTCGAGAACGAGATCCGCGATAAGAAACTGAGTAGAGTGGGGGAATGCAGTCTGTTGCATTCGCGAAAAAATTGTCAGTGGACGGGTAAGTATTCGAGAACGAGATCCGCGATAAGAAACTGAGTAGAGTGGGGGAATGCAGTCTGTTGCATTCGCGAAAAAATTGTCAGTGGACGGGTAAGTATTCGAGAACGAGATCCGCGATAAGAAACTGAGTAGAGTGGGGGAATGCAGTCTGTTGCATTCGCGAAAAAATTGTCAGTGGACGGGTAAGTATTCGAGAACGAGATCCGCGATAAGAAACTGAGTAGAGTGGGGGAATGCAGTCTGTTGCATTCGCGAAAAAATTGTCAGTGGACGGGTAAGTATTCGAGAACGAGATCCGCGATAAGAAACTGAGTAGAGTGGGGGAATGCAGTCTGTTGCATTCGCGAAAAAATTGTCAGTGGACGGGTAAGTATTCGAGAACGAGATCCGCGATAAGAAACTGAGTAGAGTGGGGGAATGCAGTCTGTTGCATTCGCGAAAAAATTGTCAGTGGACGGGTAAGTATTCGAGAACGAGATCCGCGATAAGAAACTGAGTAGAGTGGGGGAATGCAGTCTGTTGCATTCGCGAAAAAATTGTCAGTGGACGGGTAAGTATTCGAGAACGAGATCCGCGATAAGAAACTGAGTAGAGTGGGGGAATGCAGTCTGTTGCATTCGCGAAAAAATTGTCAGTGGACGGGTAAGTATTCGAGAACGAGATCCGCGATAAGAAACTGAGTAGAGTGGGGGAATGCAGTCTGTTGCATTCGCGAAAAAATTGTCAGTGGACGGGTAAGTATTCGAGAACGAGATCCGCGATAAGAAACTGAGTAGAGTGGGGGAATGCAGTCTGTTGCATTCGCGAAAAAATTGTCAGTGGACGGGTAAGTATTCGAGAACGAGATCCGCGATAAGAAACTGAGTAGAGTGGGGGAATGCAGTCTGTTGCATTCGCGAAAAAATTGTCAGTGGACGGGTAAGTATTCGAGAACGAGATCCGCGATAAGAAACTGAGTAGAGTGGGGGAATGCAGTCTGTTGCATTCGCGAAAAAATTGTCAGTGGACGGGTAAGTATTCGAGAACGAGATCCGCGATAAGAAACTGAGTAGAGTGGGGGAATGCAGTCTGTTGCATTCGCGAAAAAATTGTCAGTGGACGGGTAAGTATTCGAGAACGAGATCCGCGATAAGAAACTGAGTAGAGTGGGGGAATGCAGTCTGTTGCATTCGCGAAAAAATTGTCAGTGGACGGGTAAGTATTCGAGAACGAGATCCGCGATAAGAAACTGAGTAGAGTGGGGGAATGCAGTCTGTTGCATTCGCGAAAAAATTGTCAGTGGACGGGTAAGTATTCGAGAACGAGATCCGCGATAAGAAACTGAGTAGAGTGGGGGAATGCAGTCTGTTGCATTCGCGAAAAAATTGTCAGTGGACGGGTAAGTATTCGAGAACGAGATCCGCGATAAGAAACTGAGTAGAGTGGGGGAATGCAGTCTGTTGCATTCGCGAAAAAATTGTCAGTGGACGGGTAAGTATTCGAGAACGAGATCCGCGATAAGAAACTGAGTAGAGTGGGGGAATGCAGTCTGTTGCATTCGCGAAAAAATTGTCAGTGGACGGGTAAGTATTCGAGAACGAGATCCGCGATAAGAAACTGAGTAGAGTGGGGGAATGCAGTCTGTTGCATTCGCGAAAAAATTGTCAGTGGACGGGTAAGTATTCGAGAACGAGATCCGCGATAAGAAACTGAGTAGAGTGGGGGAATGCAGTCTGTTGCATTCGCGAAAAAATTGTCAGTGGACGGGTAAGTATTCGAGAACGAGATCCGCGATAAGAAACTGAGTAGAGTGGGGGAATGCAGTCTGTTGCATTCGCGAAAAAATTGTCAGTGGACGGGTAAGTATTCGAGAACGAGATCCGCGATAAGAAACTGAGTAGAGTGGGGGAATGCAGTCTGTTGCATTCGCGAAAAAATTGTCAGTGGACGGGTAAGTATTCGAGAACGAGATCCGCGATAAGAAACTGAGTAGAGTGGGGGAATGCAGTCTGTTGCATTCGCGAAAAAATTGTCAGTGGACGGGTAAGTATTCGAGAACGAGATCCGCGATAAGAAACTGAGTAGAGTGGGGGAATGCAGTCTGTTGCATTCGCGAAAAAATTGTCAGTGGACGGGTAAGTATTCGAGAACGAGATCCGCGATAAGAAACTGAGTAGAGTGGGGGAATGCAGTCTGTTGCATTCGCGAAAAAATTGTCAGTGGACGGGTAAGTATTCGAGAACGAGATCCGCGATAAGAAACTGAGTAGAGTGGGGGAATGCAGTCTGTTGCATTCGCGAAAAAATTGTCAGTGGACGGGTAAGTATTCGAGAACGAGATCCGCGATAAGAAACTGAGTAGAGTGGGGGAATGCAGTCTGTTGCATTCGCGAAAAAATTGTCAGTGGACGGGTAAGTATTCGAGAACGAGATCCGCGATAAGAAACTGAGTAGAGTGGGGGAATGCAGTCTGTTGCATTCGCGAAAAAATTGTCAGTGGACGGGTAAGTATTCGAGAACGAGATCCGCGATAAGAAACTGAGTAGAGTGGGGGAATGCAGTCTGTTGCATTCGCGAAAAAATTGTCAGTGGACGGGTAAGTATTCGAGAACGAGATCCGCGATAAGAAACTGAGTAGAGTGGGGGAATGCAGTCTGTTGCATTCGCGAAAAAATTGTCAGTGGACGGGTAAGTATTCGAGAACGAGATCCGCGATAAGAAACTGAGTAGAGTGGGGGAATGCAGTCTGTTGCATTCGCGAAAAAATTGTCAGTGGACGGGTAAGTATTCGAGAACGAGATCCGCGATAAGAAACTGAGTAGAGTGGGGGAATGCAGTCTGTTGCATTCGCGAAAAAATTGTCAGTGGACGGGTAAGTATTCGAGAACGAGATCCGCGATAAGAAACTGAGTAGAGTGGGGGAATGCAGTCTGTTGCATTCGCGAAAAAATTGTCAGTGGACGGGTAAGTATTCGAGAACGAGATCCGCGATAAGAAACTGAGTAGAGTGGGGGAATGCAGTCTGTTGCATTCGCGAAAAAATTGTCAGTGGACGGGTAAGTATTCGAGAACGAGATCCGCGATAAGAAACTGAGTAGAGTGGGGGAATGCAGTCTGTTGCATTCGCGAAAAAATTGTCAGTGGACGGGTAAGTATTCGAGAACGAGATCCGCGATAAGAAACTGAGTAGAGTGGGGGAATGCAGTCTGTTGCATTCGCGAAAAAATTGTCAGTGGACGGGTAAGTATTCGAGAACGAGATCCGCGATAAGAAACTGAGTAGAGTGGGGGAATGCAGTCTGTTGCATTCGCGAAAAAATTGTCAGTGGACGGGTAAGTATTCGAGAACGATATCTGCAGCTTCTTCCACAACGCGCGACCGTTCCTCAGTGTAGTTTGATTTTCGACTGTCCAAAATTGAGTCAGAAGTTTGTGACCTGTATTTCTGAAACATACGATTTTTTCTTTGGACGCATGCTGTATGATCATTATATCTTCTCCATATTTTTCAATCAATCGATTTTGTACTGTTTGAGAACTGGGGTGGCAATCGGTTTTTATTTGTGAAATTAATTTCGATATTGTGAACTGGCATTCTTCAGAATTATTTTCCAAAAATGTAAAAATATCTTGCATTGATGCATCTATTGTATCGCTGCGGCGTCGTGAGTCGTCCTTTCAGTTTCTTCTCATTTTCCGGCATACGCGGTCAACTTGATCGTTGGATTGATGGCAAACTGTTTATCGTAGAAGAGTGTTCGAGCACTCATTTTGCAGGTTATAAGTACTTTAAAATGGTATTTTAGCGATATGCGAAAAACTTACCGGTTTCACGGTATTCACGAAAAACCAAAAACTACCCCTCACTTTTGACCTTTTACCGGCCATTGTGATTGACCTGCTCCACCTATGACTTTGATTTTATTATCATTGGATAGATAATTTCATTTCCTACAAGTTTGATCTCTTGGACTTGACTGTACGAGCAATAGCAACGAAGATAAAAAATTAAAACAAACTCACCCCTATATTGACCGGGGGATGTAACTTCCCCCACCCCTTCGAAAACTAAAACTCGGTTTTAGACTCAGGACATGCCCCCGAACACCCCCTCAAAATTTCAGCCATTAAGTATTTTTTTTTAGAAAAATATACCGTTTTACTGTACTAACTCATCAATAAAAAATTCCTGCGTAACCATATCAGTTGTATTTTTTTAGCAAAAAAATGTTTGCGTCTTCTGCGACAGATAAAGTGAAACATTAATAAAAAGTAAAAACTGGAATATTTTCCAACGATATGGAGAGAGTTCACTGTGAAAATACTACAATTTTATAAAAATGTACCAAAAAAAGATTTCCCCACCCCTTATTTATTATTTCCGAAAGTATTAGGTCTAAAATTTTGAAAAAAAATCAGATGCTTCACCGGTTTTTTATCATGCCATTTTTTTTTGTCTGCCATAAAAAAATAGCTGTGTGTAACCTTTACGCGCGGTTTTGACCCGTAACGGTCTGATGTAACGCATAACGGCGTGATTTTCTCTAGCGTGAAAGTGAGAAATTCTGCTAATAAAATTTTACTTCAAAAAAAAAAATGAAAAATATATAGCGATGTTTGTATTAGCACAGACAAACAGTAATGTTCATGGATAACAAAAATCCCGAAAACCAGAACTCTGCTATACGGGCATTTGCTTCCTTTTTGTTATAAAAATAACGCGTTATTTATAACAAGCTCGAAAAACATCAATCAGCTTTTTCTAAGTGGCACCTCTTTAACTAGAATTATTATTTAAAAGACAATAGCGGTAATTTAAGTAGGTAGGTACCTATAATGTAACATGAAAATCACTCGCGCATGAGTTTTCTTTTTTAAGTCCTCACAGTTCCGGTCAGTTAAATATAAATTATTTATCTATGATTCACAAATTTCACGTTTCTATCTTCAGTGGTTTTTTCTCTGAATATACCGACCTACGAACGTTCCCTAAGCCCAGGGGTGGGGATAGAAAAAAAACTCTGGTCCAAAAAGGTTGCCCTGTGTCTGCCGAGTCCAACGGTATCCTCATTTTTGTTCTCGGATGATTTTTCTTCCAGAGATATAGGACTGTTATTTGAAAAAATACAATAATTTGCCCCTGAAAAGTAAGCAATCGCCTCATGCGTGGCCGGCCGGGTGCACCTCTTCTTAAACGTTACCAAGTTTCATCCCAGCAGGAAAAAGTGCAAGGTTGGACCCCTTAGGCTCCCTACTACATAGCAAACCACACAACCCCTTTATGTTTATGATGACGCTACACTTTTCGTTTTTAAAAAGATATTTCGATTTGCAACGCTGAAATTACAAAACATGCTTGGCATTTTTAAGCTGCCAGATGTATTAATTTGAAGTTTTACAGATGTTTTTATTTAAAGAATTTTTTCTTGTATTTTTTTATAAATAAACAACGCCTACTACGTCCCTATACACATGACGCTTTTCGATTTAGTTTAAAGTGTCGATAGTTTTTCGAATTTCATACATTTTTAAGCCTTCAAATTTAAAGAATTGAAAAAAATACGTATGACGCGACATTCGGGGGAAGTGTAATGCCTCCTCCACACAATCGGCCATGATGGGCAATCACAGAATGGGCCATGATTGTCACCATCATTGCGCATCTGTCCACACAATCGTGCCATTAATTGTGAATTGTCATCTGTCAACATGGATACAGCCATACCGTAAACAAATATGAACTGAATGATCGACGAACGTGTGGAAATGCGCGTAATCATGGCCGAAAAATCCATAGCAGAGGCGATCACGCTCCATCATGGGAAATCATGGACAATTACAGGCGATTATGCAATCGTGATGGCTTGTAATCGCCCATCATGGCCGATCGTGTGGAGGCACCATAAAACATTTCATGCAAAACTTAAAGGTTACACAATAAAATTTTGTTTACTTATAAGACCTGTAGTTTAAACTAGGTACTGTAGAATAAGTATTTACTTACGCAAAATTTAACAGTTTAAATCCATTTTGATTAACACTGTTTACATTAGTACCTACTCGTAAAATGTGTCAAACGCCAGCTTGTCTATGCGGCCGTGGTTTGATAGATCAAGTGTAGATTATAGACGCTCGACAGCTAAGCTCATAAGCGGAGCGTGGTTTGAGAGCTGTGCTTGAGTACAGTTAGATCTCACCAGCGTGTAGTTTAACTGTACTATAAAATCGTGTACATAAATCAAGAGCGCCCCGTAGAATAAGGCGCAGAGAAAGCGAAGTGAACTTGTGTTGCTAGCAGTCAGTTGTCGTTCCATGCTATTGTAGGCAGGTCGGTTTGGATGGCTTGGCGTATTCGAGTATAGTACTACATAAGTAACTAGTAACTACACATTATAATAATAAACTTCACTTTCATCTGCTATTCGCGTACCACGTCATAGTATACACATTTGGTTAAACGAAGATATCTGTGCGGTTGTTGTTGTTCATTTTGAAGGAAATATTTCAGTTGATCTTCTAGCCAAACGTGCATGTAAGGAAGGGTAAAACATCTATTTTAAAATACCAACAACTGACATAAAAGTAATAATTGAAGTAGACGCATATCAAGAATGGCAAAATACATTGGAATACAGCGCAAAATACAAGGGAAAATTTTATTCCCAGATTCAACCTAAAGTAACTCGTAAGTCGTGGTTTCACAACGTATGGGTCAATCGTAAATATAGCTCTATAATCTCAAGGCTTAGACTAGGTCACACTTTATGCCCGGCTCATCTACATAAAATTGGTATAAAAGATTCGCCATTGTGCGATTGTGGTGAAGCAATTGCAAATCCCGATCATCTATTACTTTCATGTCATCTATACAATAAAGAACGAGATCAGCTGTGAAAAAGTCTATTCAACGATCAAATTACACTTCCATTTAACGTTGCTACGATACTTCTCTGTGGAAACAAAAATTTGACTTATTGTCTATACCTAAAGTGACCAAATCCTGAATATCAAAAAGCGGGACAAGGTCTATAAAAACCCAGCGCAGGCAACCGTTGAGTTCCACGCCCAAAAAAGCCTTAAACGCGCTAGAAACCACCAAAAATTCGCTATAAACCCCCAAAAACTCGCTAGAACCCTCCAGAAACTCGCTAGAAACCCCCAAAAACTCACTAGAAACCCCCAAAAACTCGCTAGAAACTCCCAAAAACTCACTAGAAATCCCCAAAAACTCTCTGGAAACCCCCAAAAACCCGCTAGAAACCCCCAAAAACTCACTAGAAATCCCCAAAAACTTGCTAGAAACCCCCAAAAACTCGCTAGAAACTCCCAAAAACTCGCTAGAAACTCCCAAAAACTCGCTAGAAATCCCCAAAAACTCGCTAGAAACTCCCAAAAACTCGCTAGAAATCCCCAAATACTCGCTAGAAACCCCCAAAAACTCGCTAGAAACCCCCAAAAATCGTTAGAAACCCCCAAAAACTCGCTAATATTTTTATTTTAAATATTATTTATTTTTTGAGGTAGGTATCAATTATATAATTATTGATAAATAAAATACTTGGAGTGGGTAAAAATATCTAATGACAAAAAATAAACATTCTTAATGCACGTGATTTAATGAAAACGGGACAAAAGCGGGACGCTTGTTGAATCGGGACTCGTGGCTCAAAATCGGGACTGTTCCACCTAAATCGGGACGGATGGTCACTTTATCTATACCGTATAGCGTCAAAGAACAATGTGATGATCTAAAATATAAGTATTCGTTGTAAGTCACCTATTGTATCTAACCCTACTCATCCCGGCCGTCCTTCTTTCTGGCCATCTTGTTTGTCTATTACCTGCTGAGCATGGTCCGAGGCTAATCCATGCCCCCTATCCTATCATCCCTACGTTTTGTCGCTCTTGTGTCCCTGTCATTTATGTTGTGTTTTATCGCATCGCTTTAATGGTTTTTAATTATCAAACTTTTAAACCCGCACTGGCTAATTGCTGGTCAAAGCAAAGGTCATTCCATTAAAAAAAAATTCGTGCGGTTGCGAGATTCAATGTGAAAAAAAAAATTATTATTGAACCGCCTTGAATAAAAGTCGCTTATAAGGGAAAAATAATTTAATTTTCAAGTTAGCGCCAATTTAATTACGACTTACTTTTTACAATTACTAAATTGATGCCGATCTCAAAAAATTAATTATTTTTCTCTTTTCAGCAATTTTTTGAAGTGAAACTTCTTATGCGGCGTCACTGTCTCGACGATTTGAATTCTTGAAATTTTATGGCATCTTGACCCTGTTTTAAATAGACTCGTTCATTGAAGAAAAAATTATCAGCATGTTTGCATAATAATTGTTTTATCAACGAGAAAAATCGGTCAAGTGCAAGCTATACTTACACAGTTAGTGTTCCGTGCCATCAGCCCGCCACTTGTGTGTTCTATAGCAAAATTTTGGTTCTGCAGTTATAAAGAAAAAATGTTTATTCTGCAATTATAAAAAAATAAACAATAGATTAGGAAAGGAAGGCGGGGCGGAGTCGCAACGGTCTCCTTCTAACTAGAATCTGCGTTAAACGTACGTTCACCCATTGATACGACACAACTGTCAAATGTCATTTACATAACCTCGTTTTTTCAAACACGTCGTTAATAATTAAAGCAATTTATTATGGGATGGTGTCTTGTACTAACTACAGTTATAATGAAAAATTATTATGACTGCAAAAAGTTTAAATTTCCGACTGAGGAAAAAGCTAAAATAATACCTAGATATCCAATACCTAATTGATGAAAACATTTTTTTATCCTTTTAGCTTGTCCTCCCTTGATCTAACGTAGCTCAGACGACTTCAGAACACTTTTTCAACTCCAAATGAAGAGAACAAACTCAATTTCTAATGATAATTACTTAAATTATACCTCAACAAACGTCAACGATTTTAAGTTAGGTTAGAATAAACGTCATTGGCTAAATCAAGTTAGGACATTCATTTTTCATAAATTTTTACTTTCAAATAAAAAATTATTTCACACGAAATAATAAAGTATTGTAGCCAATAATGACGGGATTTATTAATTATTTTTATGAAACAGTCATTGTTTTGGTAAGAAATGTATTTTAAGACAATGGTAATGAATATTCCGTTAAACCCCATACATTTTTGAACGCCAATCGACTACTTTAAATTTCGCGCTCAAATTAGGACAGCCTACTTCTGTAGTCTATCGCGCTAGATTTTTACAATCCTAATAATTTTTTTTGTTCTTTTTAGGCTTTCAAATTTTTTACTAAATGGATATTTAATACAATAATGAATAAATTAAAAAAAAATTAAAAACCAAACATTCCCGCCCAAAGTGGGACTCGAATCCACGACTATGCGTATACGAGACTCGTGTTCTAACGTTCAGATACAGCTTAACCTATTGATTGTGCTCGTTATACCAGTTTGAAGTTTTTTCATCAATTTGAAATGTTGTGTTAATTAAATTGTTCATTATTGCGCTAGAATTTTTCAATCCTGATAAATTTCTTTCAATCTACACCTAATTCTTAATGTTCATGATTTTTTTCAGATTTTTTTGAGCGACTCTTTTGGTGATATGGGTAGGGGACAGCAAAAATGTTTAAAAAATGAAAACATAAAAATACATCATATTATATAGTATTGTTGAATTCGTGCTTCAATAAGCTTTCAATTTTTCATTTTTATACCTACTTCACGTCTGTGATTGGACCACCACACTATCTCTGTGAAAAATTTCAAATGTTTAAGTCAAATAGTTTCAGAGAAAATCGCCCGTGACAAACGGACGGACGGACACCGAAGTGATTCCATAAGCGTGTCGTTTGCACGGAACACTAAAAATGAGCTTTTATGATTCAACTAAATTCTAAAGAATAACTAACTCATTCTACGACAGACAATTACTAAGTATTCCTCAATAACATCGAATATGCGAACGTGTTTATGTCTATAACATCCCCAAATTTCCGCTTTTTAGGTCGTTGACAACTGCACAAAATCGACTCGAGAGATATACCTAGATCATTAATATAGCCGGTATAGATTCTCTTGAGGATAGAATTCCAGGTTGCCGGATAATTACGAATCAATGCAGAACTCCCTCTGTAACACCACCAAATTTTAGTCTTTTTAAATCATAGGGAACTACACACCGACTAGACAGATATAAACAACAAGTTTTTTTTTAGATACCTACCCACACTTTTTACCCCTTGGAGGTGCAATTTTAGATAGTTTGATTTCTGAAAATCAGTGGTCTCTATAACAGTGATGATTTATTTTTTCTGTGGGTTTTCTTAAAGAGTTTGTGTTCTTTTAAAGATAATAATAATAGTAATTTTTATATTATTATCTTAGCCGCACAGAAAACTGTTGTACGTTGCATAGAATGTAATAGGCCAGCTAGGCACGCAAATCCCAATAATTGAATACGTGCTTCCCACATTTACTCCACGGCGGCGGCGCGCGGTGCCAGCTTTAACAGTCGAAAATAAACACAAAAGATCATATTATTGTTAAAGTGTGAATCGTAAGCTTACTGATAAGCACGAACTAAGTTTGAAAATGCATAAAATTGAATTATATTCGTTAATTTTATTATCGAAGTATAGTATAGGTATATACAATGTTAATGCTAGATATCTATCTAATTAATTTTTAACTATAGTTTTGGCCATTTTTTTGTTTTTTAAAAATTGTTTTTAATTTAAGTTTTTTTAGGTTTTCTGTTAGAAAATGTTGGTACCTTGCAACTTTTTTGAAAATGCAGTATGTAAAGGCTGCATAACCAGACACCACGCGCGAAATGTCAAATAAAGACACAGGGAATAAAATTCTCCGATTATTAATACTTTTTTGCTAATAACTTGCAATCCATTCGTAACATAAATTTATACTTCATATTCTTATTTTTTTCCTCCATCATATATAGGGTGTCCAAGACTTGCGTTGTCGGCCGATATATTGATTTTGGGTGAAGATTGAAAAGAAGTTTAAATTCCTAATATTTTAATACGACAATATTATTATTAATATTATGTTTAGGTATGGAGAACCCTCAATAAAAGTGTTAGTAAATATCCTGAAGAATACAATTCCAGCAAAAAAATAACCTCGTTGTATTTAACAATCAAAAGTTACACGTGATTGAAGTTAGGTAAAAGAAGTACATTATTTTGAACACCCTGTATAATAAATTCATTTTTTTAGGACAGACATTGATTTGTCCGTCTACTATCTAGTGATCCCCAAAATTTCAGTTTGATAAAGGTTTCTGTTTTGGCTATTTCGAATTTTAGGTAAAGGTCTGCACGTGTCAAAAATTTCTAAAAAACTTGAATAACTCAAAAATTATTGAATTTTCCAGCATGGCTTCCCTTACAATTTCTATTAACATTTAGGTGCAGAATTGAAAAAACAAATAAAAAAACAGGGTACTAGGTTAAAATAAAACATAACTTTGGTCTGCCACGCTTAAATGGGACAGGCTGTATAATTGAAAATATTTTTACGTTATACACCATTAAAATTTATACAACTTTTGTATTTAAACTTTTTTTCTATCTTCACCCAAAATCAACGCAAGTCTTAGACACCCTGTATAATTAATTATAGCTGAATAACGGGAAATAAGGATAACTTTACATATACGCAATATTGTTTTATTTTATTGCCAACGTTTTATCAACAATGTTGATTTCATTGGGGCTCAAAGGATAGTTATTACACATTAGTCAATAGTCATAATATTTAACTCTAACTTATCAACTATGAATATGACTAGTGTGTAATAACTATTATATTTTGAGCCCTTACGAAGTCAGAATGTTGATGAAACGTTGGCGATAAAATAAAACAATATTATTATTATTATTTCCCATTATTCAACTATATACAAGGTACCCGACTAATAAGCTTCCTAGTCATTTACAAAACTTGCCTACGAAAAAATTTAACAAACAAATAAAATTGCTTATTAGTAATAAATGTTATTATAACATAGAGGAATTTTTTAATTCTAGATTTTAAATATTGTATCTGTATTAATTGATGACTTCACACTGTACTTAATACTTTTGTGTGTAAATATATCTATCTATCTATCTATTATAAACTAACGGTTATTGTATTGCGTACAGTATATCGGAATCGTATTGTACCGGTAGTGTAAGTGGAACAAGAGTATGCACTGTGCGATGATGCGATGGAATAACGCAAAGTGAAGGTGAACCCGTGACCTTCGCACCGAACGCTTTATTGCCTCCTCGTCGCTTTCACGCGTAGCGCACTCTGCACTCGCAGATCTCTTTCCCAGCCTACGTACGTAGTTTTAGACATAGGTATATTTCATTCAGTAATTATAAAGCGACAGGTGTACAACCGTGCCGCGTCTATCCGTTCCGTTTCACTTCATATCCGATTAAAATGTGCGAAAATGTTACCCGGGTACACAGGCTGTTGTAAAACACTGCAGAGTGCAGACTAACCGACTTCACGCGTTGCTAAAGCAGCACGCATACAATATTATTATTTCAAAAGGGCAACTTTTACCGATTTACTTTCATTAATGGGCTTGAAAAGAGCCTTGCAAGATCGAAGGATTGCCGTTGTTTTTATGGCCTTTCCATGGTTCATCTCAGGACCCTATTTGAAGGTGTGGGGACTAGGGATCTAGGAGCGGTAAAGAATTGGAGGTACACGTTTATAATCTACAAGATTACAATCCAATGAGGTCGTCCCATATTTTTTTTAAATCTACATTACAAATAGATTATGAAATAAGTTTTTTGAGAATTTTTCGAAATAATAAAAAAATCCCAAAAGTGCGTACACCTATACCTATTTCAATGCAATTTTAAACATAAAATATGCCGCTACTGAAGTGACGTAAGATAATATTATATTCAGCCTGTGATTGGCTGACTAGATCTACTGTGCTACACTCACTGATATTTGCGAACCACAAAGCAGATCATTAATATACATCTCTTTCTATAAATAAAGAAGTGTGACTTGCCTTCTACATCATCATATAGTCATAGTATAATAATTTCTCACAATGATATTATAATGGTTTATGCTCAACGTTTAATAGATATTTATGCAACAAGTGGCATAAGTACCGAACGATTATATATGACAGTCGCGATGTTGCGATACGAGCCTAAGGTTATGTTGCATTTATAAGTTTTACAGAACAATAACTGTTAGTGTTTAATGCCACGATAAACTTTTTGTATATTTTACTTGTTTTATTTTAGTAATAAACAATTTTACGATAAATTTATACTGTTAGCATGTAAATTTTTCCTTTAGCCGAGTAAAATTTTCTACCATACCTGGTCATATATACCCATTTGACAGATCCCAATACCCTTGGGTATACAGAACCTTAAAAATGGAGATTTAACATCGAGATGATGCATATACTTTCGATTGTGTATCAATTCGTGCTGCGGTATACCGAAAGTAATCACTTATTTTCTAAGCGACTTTTCATCTATCATGCTCTCATCTCTCTCACACATTTGTTAAATAGGTATATGAGTAACTAGCGGCCCCGTCCGGCTTCGCCCGGGTGCTAAGAAAGCCCGGGTGCAATACACTACTTACTCGCTTCGCTCGTTCGCTTGAATATTATAAATACACTACTCACTCACTAAGCTCATTCGCTTGAATATTATAAATACACTACTCACTCGCTTCACTCGTTCGCTTGAATATTATATTTACATTATTTACTCGCTTCGCTCGTTCGCTATATATATAAACCTTCCGTGAAAAATTATCTAACTGGTGGTGAAAACCGCATCAAAGTCCGTTGCGTCATGGTTTAGGAATTACATTACTCACTCGTTTCGCTCGTTCGCTATATATATAAACCTTCCGGGAAGAATTCCGTCATACATGATTTTTGCGTAACTTTAACCGTTTACGCAGCGCACGCAACATTTTTCATTGATGCTCCGCTCCTATTGGTCGTAGCGTGATATTATATAGCCTATAGCCTTCCTCGATAAATACACTATCCAACTCAAAAATAATTTTTCAATTCGAACCAGTAGTTCCTGAGATTAGCGCGTTCAACCAAACAAACAAACAAACAAACTCTTCAGCTTTGTAATATTAAGTATAAATGTGGGACTAGGGTTCTCAGATCGAAAAGCAGAAACGCCGGACTTCACAGTCAATTTAGACAGATATTTTGCCCTAAAAGCCGGACAGTATTTTATTTTAAATAAAAAAACAAGAGTCTGTACCGAGGGTTGTAAATCTGGCAACCCTATATTATGTGGGTGTGACATTACTAAAGTTTTTAAATATTCATAAAATTAACATTTTCATTTTTATTTTATTTAATTCCTTCAGTTTAGTACCTATGTATTAAGTGACTACAAATTTTAACAAATTCTTGTATAAAAACTGCAATTGAATTTCGTTAATATTTACATTTATTTAAAGGAAACTGGTTAACACTTATGCCTTATAAGTGAGAGATAAAAATGCATTCAAAGAAATTCTTCTGGTGAAAATGAAAAAATGATACAAATTTCAAGTTTCTATTTTTACTTTCTAAACAGTTAAATAACACTGAATTTAAGACCAAATGTCGTTAGCATAATATAAAGGATCGTTTTAAAAGCAATTTTAAAATCTCGGTGAAGTTGGTTAAAAGAGTAAATCCCATTTTGTTGAAACGTGCTGAAACCGCAAACGGTCATTAGAGATCTGAGAAATCATTAAAGAATAGTAGGTATAAATTAAAGGAACGTCGTAAAACAATATGGGAAAATTCCGCCAGCAACGTTTAAAATCGTACCTTTAACAGAATGACATGGGTATAACAACTGAATGTATAATATTATTATGTAATATGTATATCACAGTTTTGGTATAACCAAAAAAGATATACAGGGTTAGCTAGTGATGGGCGATACGAGATATTTTTATAATCGAAACAATAATTGAAGACCATAAGTTACAAAGGGTCTAAGTGCCACATCCACCGATTTTGAGTTTATTGCATAAAAAGGTTATATTATGTGTGAACCCCGATACTATCATAAAGGGTCTATGTGCCAACAACAGTTAAAACATTCACCATTGCTACGAATAGATGACGCTGGGTCTAAGTCCGCATATTATTGTAGGGAACAAGGATCTATGTGCCATTAGTTAAACGGTCATTCAGTAGTTACTTGGTGTTTTTACTTCATTTCTGTTGGCACTTAGACCCTTTTTTGTTGTAATGGGTATTGGACTTAGTTACCTTTTTTGTTGTAATGGGTATTGGACTTATAACCTTTTACGAATATTTGATTTTGATTTTTTTTTCTGTGTTGTATAGCTTAGTTTCAAGTTAACTTTTTTACAGTTAGTATTGCATTGGTCTATGAATTACTGTAAAAAAAGTTTAATAAAATAAATCCCTCCTTTTTCATCAAAAACAGTTTTTCTCAATTATCTCTGAATTCGCTTTGTAACTTATAGTCTTCAATTATTGTAATCTTTCATAATAACAATCGAGTCCATAATCGACTTGGAGTTTGATTTTACAATCGAAATGTTCGATTGTTCAAGTCAATTCTTTGCAACATAGGTTATAGCAATAGCAGCGAATGAAAATACATATAATCGCGATTCAAGGTTATATTCTAGTCGACTGACGTTCACGCGACTCGTTGATTGTTCACTGTTCAGTCGGTACTCACTACTCTGTGATCTCTTCACTATTGAATTCGTATTACGCGATACTGCACAATCGACCATCGACTCGACCACAGTAATGTTGAGTGATGAACGATTGTATAATTTTAATATTACGTGGCTCTCGAGTCTCGACAGTGTACGATTCAGTACTATGCGACTCGCTCTCGGTGAACTATGAAACGACAACAATCGAGTCCAAGTGACAACCATCGATAGTCATCGAGATGTTTGAACAATCGAGACAATCGACTAAAACATCTCGTATCGCGCATCACTAGGGCTAACACAAGTGATGTTCCCGATTTGAAACTCAGATTTAATGAAATTCAGAAACATAAAATTGGTACCAATGGAAAGAGTAGCTTAAAAAGTGTGGTTTCATTCAATGGCGAATTTAAGGGAAGTATCTAATGAAAGCCTATTACTCAAAATCACTTTAAAACAACAAAAAAATAATCCGGGTGCCCATATACTGACTGACGTTTTATCTAATAACGCTCAAAATTACTGGACCGATTTGAATGAAACTTTCACTAAAATACCAATTTCTTGATTCGACAAGATTGTTATAGACTATACTCAATCCGATTTATACACGGCGAATCCGGAGCCGGTAGCTAAAATATTTTATTTTATATAGGGAACAATTATTATTTTATTGTAAAACACAGCTAAATTATACAGTGTGTCCACAGACTCATCCGCAACATGGGGATCTCCGTTGTTATGGGAGATAGAGATTTGGTTAAATGAGACAAAATGTGCAGAATCTCCAGTACTACTAACCTGCGTAGTCAAACTTTCCATATTTTGCTTGGTTCGCGACCGACAGTTGAAAAACGGGATTTACCCATTTTCGTTTTTTGTTTATAACTCGCTTATTAAGTAAGTTAGAAAAAAAATATTTCCACTTTCTTAAGGCCCTTTTTTATGAAGATTTCAAATCTCTTTTCATATTTTTATTTACTTTTATAGTTTTAGAGATACTTGTATTAACTTTGTTTTTTTAAATACACGTCAAAGATGGCTATGACACCATTCGAAAGAGATTTTTTTTCTCTTTAATTTGATATCAGGGTTGATGGATTTATTTTCAAAAATAACAGAGTTATACGTAAAACACTGATTTTTAATAGTAGGCTGTGCTAAATTAATTGATAAAACAACAGAAGGCTTAGCAAACAGTTGAAATTCGCGTTGGCTTAGTAAACGGCTGTTTTGTTTTAGCTGTCAAAGTGTAGTTTGTTGCTAATTTGTCAGTTTACTAAGTGATTTATTAAATTTACTTTTGTTATCATGGAACCATTTTGTAACAATGAAAAATTTGATATGTTATCTTGTTACATTCTATGTCACAAAAATTCGGCCAGAGCTGCAGAAATGTACTTCGATCAGTATCCAGAATGAAGACAACCTCATTCGTCTATTTACAGCTCGATTTACAGAAACTTACGAGTAAATTTAATAAACTATGGATCATTTAAAAAGCCGTTTACTAAGTCAACGCGAATAAGTGAAGAAGACGAAACTACTGTTTTACAATCAATTGTTGAAAATCGCTTATTTTTCATTGTTACAAAATGGTTCCCTGATAACAAAAGTAAATTTAATAAATCACTTAGTAAACTGACAAATTAGCAACAAACTACACTTTGACAGCTAAAACAAAACAGCCGTTTACTAAGCCAACGCGAATTTCAACTGTTTGCTAAGCCTTCTGTTGTTTTATCAATTAATTTAGCACAGCCTACTATTAAAAATAAGTGTTTTACGTATAACTCTGTTATTTTTGAAAATAAATCCATCAACCCTCATATCAAATTAAAGAGAAAAAAAATCTCTTTCGAATGGCGTCATGGCCATCTTTGACGTGTATTTAAAAAAACAAAGTTAATACAAGTATCTCTAAAACTATAAAAGTAAATAGAAATATAAAAAGAGATTTGAAATCTTCATAAAAAAGGGCCTTAAGAAAGTGAAAATATTTTTTTTCTAACTTACTTAATAAGCGAGTTATAAACAAAAAACGAAAATGGGTAAATCTCGTTTTTCAACTGTCGGTCGCGAACCAAGCAAAATATGGAAAGTTCGACTACGCAGGGTAGTAGTACTGGAGATTCTGCACATTTTGTCTCATTTAACCAAATCTCTATCTCCCATAACAACAAAGATCCCCATGTTGAGGATGAGTCTGTGGACACACTGTATAACTATACTTGGAATATTAGAAAAAATCATTTTTCAACCAATGTGGAATGGTTCAAGTTTGAGTCCCGACTGTGACATTGGTTGAAAAATGATTTTTCTAATATTGCAAATATAGTTATATAATTTGGCTGCGTTTTTCAATAAAATTATTCCCTTTACCATATATTATAACAGTCGTATAAAACTCAAATAACGCATATTATATTTTATACCGATTTTTTAAAAAATTGAAATCGACTTAAACTTGATTTCATTCCAACTAGAGCTCAATGCGATTTGTACCCGGACGAAGCCGGGCCGGCCAGCTAGTATATTATATTAGTATAGATGTAATGCACAGCCATGGCCTATGCTACAAGAAAATGGTCATAAATGTTCTAAAAGTGACATATTACATTTTCTTTATACACGACTACTTCCAAGACGTTTGCGACAATTTTTTTATGAACAGTGAATTTTGTAAGCTCTTGGTACTTCACATGATTACATATATTCAAACATTTATGTAAGTCGGTGTTCATAACTTTATGTAAGGGCAGGGCATACGAAAACCATAGTGAAAAAAATAAATGATATATTGGTGTTAAAACGGAGATTGAATTGAAAGAGAACTTTCTTTGACCTGACTTTAAAAATATATTATAGTTATACATACAAAATATACCCTTTGTTGTATTTAAGTCTCTCTGTACTCACTCAACAATTTCTTTAATTTAACCCTCGAACACTACACTCCAAAAAACAAGCTTGAATCCAATTGACCCCACATACTTCCAAGAACTGTTGTTTCTCCTCAACTTCCTTTTTAGGCGCAAATAGCGTTAGGGTCTATACTCTGTACGTCACGCTTTTTTTTATTTTTAGAGTGAAACTTTATTAGCCTCGTTTTTTTCCGGTCGATTACGCATGTCGCGCGACAAGCCCCGTCCGTCACGTACTTATTATTGTTACGGATCACCCTGTATACAAACGTCAGGCAGAAAGCGGTGTCCGCTTGCTGAACACACTGGTGCCTACACGAACATTCTGGACAACGCTAGAAGAATCGAGAATACCACTGAGTTCACGCCACGCAGGTATATATAAACAGCGGCGCGGGTCAATCAGGCAATCAGTGTCGTGTTGAATACGAAGTCAATTACTGAGCGACGAATACTGCGTCTGATATAAATAAATCTGACATAAATAATTACAAATAAATAATCCTTGTATATATAGTTATTTGTTAAGTGTTAGTTAAGTGGCTCGTTTAGTTCAATAATTACCGTTTAAGTTTTTTTTACTGTTAGAATTGACTTTTCGTTGTTGCAATTATTGTATATAGTTAATTGTTACGAATTATTGTAAATAAATATTTATTCCGCCAACTCAGAAAATAGTTTTGTAACATTATATTGTACGACTGCATACAAGTGTGATGATAGCCAATCAAACCACTACTTATCGAAAAGCAGCGACCTTAGGTTCCATAACTATACTGTACGTCTACATAACTAATATCGTACGCAAATTAGTCGAGCAGCACATTAAATACCCATAACTAGAATCTGAATTCTTTCGTTCGTCTCCATACTGACCAGGGTTCAAATTACATTACTAAAACCACGTAAACAAAGTTATATACTTTCCGCAATTTCGGGTTAAAATCGTTTAGGGTTATGGCAATAAAGTTTCGCTTGCATCGTAGTTTCATAAACCGCATCATATTTTTGAAGTTATACTGCTTTTGGCGCGTTATGGAAAAATGATGAGAGTGAATTTTTACGTTTTAACACCATGAAGTTAGTCGAAAGTAACACCATGAAGTTAGTCAAAAGTAACACCATGAAGTTAGTCGGAAGTTCATGATTATAATACCCTATTATCACCAGTCACAATGTGACGAGCGTTTTCAGTTTTGAATAACGTTAATAAAAGCTATTGCTATACAAACGCTCGTTTATGCCGCTTTCGTTAAATATGAGTTGGTACTCTACCCGTACTGTTTACATTATTATTTTTCATGTTTATAATACCCTATTATATAGCACTGCTATGTAAGATGTGCGTGATGTAACGGATAGCGCCGTCGCGTCATACGCAATAGGTCTCGGGTTCGAATCTTAACATGAACATGCTTTTTTTTTAATAAACAATTAGATATAAATATAATAAATAAATATATTTAATAAATTAAATTACTTTATTTAATATCTTTATTTTATTATTTTATCGTCTTTTTTACAAACGTTTATGGCACGCGGAATAAAATGTTTGGAGTTATTTTTGTTTTGTTACGCCAAAGAAGTATAACTTCTGACGTGCGTACATAAGTACACACACACTCTTTTTTTAATTTATAAGCATGATTTGAAAAAGACAGATAGATTGTAGAGTATAGACGCTCGACAGCTGAGGTCATCAACGTGATTTGAATAAGAATTTTGTAGTAGCCCCTGTCGCCCCGACGCAAGGATCTATATTATACCATATAACATTTATATTTAACAATGCAAAAGGTCGATTATTTTGCAGGGCTAAAGTCTAGATTTATGATTAATTCAGCCCTGATAATGCCAATGAATAATACAACCGCATCTGCGTAAGTTGTCTTAAGACATGTATTCCGTATTTGTTACATACTCATTTATTTACTTCATATATCAGTCAACAGCGCAACTGTCGGCAAAGTTAATTGTAGAAAAAACAAGAAAGCAAAATGATCGGTCAAACCAATTTGTATTTAATAGTTGTTTACTTCATTAATGTGCTTTACTTGCAAGATGCAAGTAATGGTTTGCCTATTATTCTGTGTCGCAAACTTCTCTATAGATATATTTTTCACTCAACACTTAAAAAAGTGTTTACACCACACACCATTTCATTCATCTGGTGTATATCAAGATGCAATGCTTTTCTGGATAGAATCAGACGTTCTCCAAATGTTTTTCTTCTTAGGGACCATCCATAAATTGCGACCTAACATATTTTTTACCGTCTTCCCTCTCTAAGTAACTTATAACAAATAATCAGACTTCTTCCTCCTGATCATAAAAAAAATCGCGATTATTATTGCACAAAATAAATAGTTAATTTTAGCAACATAAAATCTTAAAAACGGTGCATAGAAGTATTGATTTTTCTTGAGTAAACGCTAAAATTAATTTTATTTTGTTACGTAACGTATATCTGAATAAAATTTTGCATTTATGACTTAAGTAAGATATTTTATATTATCCGCATGAATAAAGGAATACTAATACTAATAAAAATTAATAAACAAACACTTGAAAAATTCTACACATTTATTAATCTCAACGATCGTTTCGGGTTCCTACCCCATCATCAGGAGTTTACATTAAAACTTTTAATGTAAACTCCTGATGATGGGTTAGGAAACCGGAACAATCGTTGAGATTAATAAATGTGTAGAATTTTTCAAGTGTTTGTTTATTACTTTTTATTCAATCATGTTCTACCAAGTGCCTAGCGATAATTCTATAGAATTTATATCTAATACTAATATATGACATGGATTTTAAAACATAGGCTACTTTTTATTCCGCGGTTAATTAATTCGTTCCCAAGCGATAAGACGAATATTTTTTATGTCTGTTACTTCATAACACTTTTAAATGGGACAAGCGATAAAAGAACTCAATTCTAGTCTTTGCGCCTACATAATGATTTTTTTCTATGTCCACGCAAGCGGAGCCGCAAGGAAAAGCTAGTTGCAAATAAAATTGATTATTATATTTAATCCGTCTTTATGTTGCACCTATTGTAATGAATTTTAATTTTTTTACATCTTTGAAGGTACCGACTTCGAGCGGATCGGACGCACTATGATGCGTTAGCCCGCGTCGCCTCGAGCCACTACCTTCACACGGCGCTTAAGCGCGAGCTGGCGCGGCGCGACTTGCAATATAACGCGCCGTGAGAAGCCGCCTTAAAGCAGAATCACACTACCAGCTTCCAGCCGTACGATTTTCAATCGTACAGCCCCCAGTCGTATTCTCAATCACACTATAATTTGGTGCGGAACGAATGCTTAGTGCTTACCCCCCACCAAAGAAGTTGTTTACAAACATTGACGAAATAAATGTCAGCGCGATATTCCGAGTGCGTGTATTATTATAATTTACATCCCAACAACACGCGATTGCCGCAAAAAATAATAAAATAATCCAAACGTAACCTAACTTTTTGACGTGAATGTGTCTTAAAACATCAGCTGTCATCTTATCGTGCTCTGATTGGCTACGGCTGGGAGCCGTGCTTTGATTGGTCGAGAGCTACAGAAGGTTTCTAACCGTAGCCGTCGTCGGCGACGACAACGGCTGGCAGCCGGTAATGTGATACGCGCTTTAGAGGTGTCATTAACTTGTTGAATATACATGAAATCAAAGATTATACCCAAAGTTTAACATTACACAAAAATCAAAATACATATCCGCAGTTTGAATGTCCATTCATAACACTCATCCACATACAGGCTTATGTTCCATGAACCAATAATTGAAGACCACTGCATCATCGTACCTATAAATCATGTCAAGTACAGCCTCAGCACCGGTACAGGTAAAAACCTAAAAGTTCTTCAACTTTTTCCTCGTTATTACTAAACACACCGATATATTTATTATCACATTTTGTATTCATGCATCGCCGTGGTACAGAAAAGTGAAAACACTACTCTAAAAAAATTTCATATTTTCTACTCGAAAAGACCTATTCTATAAAAGTTTATTGTGCTGAAGAACAACCGAGATAATAATATGACACTATTTATACTTTGTTGTACAACAAATAAAAGTTAATGGATCATTTTAAACCTATGTTCGCTTATAGGTAGCTCAAGATAGCCTCAATATTTATTTTTTTACATCTTATACTAACTTACATCTATACTAACTTACATCTATACTAAGTGCGCAAAATTTCAGCTTCCTAGGTCAACGGGGGCCCTTCTTATGGAAGTTAACATGTTTTTTCAATCCTCCTCCTCGCCCTATTTCTAAAAGCTGTAATAAAGTTTTCATTGTTTAATGATAGTAAAAATCAAAATGAAAAAAATGCTCGTTATAGTTGTTATTTTCATTTTTTTTGGATTCCGTAGAAACTAGAAACCTATATAGTTTCGATTAGTTCGTCTGCCTGTTGTCTGACTGTATGTCATAGCCCTCCAATCCTCTCATTTATATTACCATAATTAAGCTGGCATTTGGTATATGGACGTAGATTGATGACCCAAAAACAGAAATTATAAGATTTTTGGAAAAATAATTTTTTAACCCCTCCCATAGAGTTGAAATTTTTTTTTGTTAATACTCCTCTTGTTACATCTATCCTGGGACAAATTTAAGACTGAACTTTTTAAATACCTAATAAACCATTCATTCTATTCTGTTGATGAATATTTTTGCGCATAGTCCTCGAATTGACATGTTCCACACTTTTTAAGTTTATGGAATAAATTTATTATTATTATTACTGTATATATTATAAACTAGCGGCCCCGTCCGGCTTCGTCCGGGTGCAATACACTACTCACTCACTTCGCTCGTTCGCTTGAATATTACAAATACACTACTCACTCGCTTCGCTCGTTCGCTTGAATATTATAATTACGAACAAATTTGATTACCATAAAAAAAGTTATAGTGAGTCAACCTTAAAAGATAGACATATGCTGTCGCGGACTTTTTTTAGAACTTTTAAAGGGGAACAATTCCGTCATACATGATTTTTGCGTAACTTTAACCGTTTACGCAGCGGAAGCTCTCAAAAGGAATAATTTATCCCGTTTTTTGCAACATTTTTCATTGATGCTCCGCACCTATTGGTCGTAGCGTGATATTATATAGCCTATAGCCTTCCTCAATAAATGGGCTATCTAACAAAAAAAAATATTTTCAAATCGGACTGGTAGTTCCTAAGATTAGCGCGTTCAACCAAACAAACAAACAAACTCTTCAGCTTTAAATATTAGTATAGATATGAGTTTAGTACGACTGTTATATCGTATAGAGACATTTTTATTGGAAAGGCAGCCAAATTATATAATTATTTCCTGTAATACTGTGACATCGGCTGGTAAAAAATAATTTTTTCTAGTATTACAAGAAATAATTGTATTATTTGGCTGCCTTTTCGAATAAAAAAATCATTATTTTTTACATTGCAAGTAAATGGGCATCTGCCAAACATTTATAATAATCTATCAATCCTTCTGACATGATTCTACGTCGATTAGAAAAAATAATATTGTTTTTGAAAAGTGGGGGGGGGGCAATTTGACTTAAGAAATTTACTAAAATAAAGACCGTGAAACGTTAATTGTTGTCTGCCAAACACAGTCAAACGACTAAAAAACGATTACAATAAATAATATCTAAAAATTCACATTTGAGGGGCTAACCTTACACACGTCAATATTGGTTCCTCGTTCTCCTTCTCGCATTTCTGTCTTCGTTGTCCAAGATCTTGCATTTAAAAGTCAATTTACTTCAACTTGTCTTTCAAACCTGCACTTTAGTCTTCAATGATACAAAAATCCTCTAATGTCTGAAATGCCGACTTACACTACGCAAAGAGGATAATATTATAGAAATACGTCACGTTGTATGATTTTTGAGCATTTGTCGAAAACATTATTCTTGTATCTAAAAATGGTGTGAAATAATTTCACATTTGGAAAATTAGGCTAAAAATATATATACCAATTACCATCACGAATAAAAGAAAATCCATGTCTGAAGAATCAATGTTGACATTTTTATATCTAAATTAAAAATGGTACAAACAAAAATTCTAATGTTGAATGGCTGATACAATTATTTTTTTCTCTTAAAAATATTATCGGTTTGATTAAAAATTCAGCCTTCGTAGTATAATATTAAAGAAATGTCGACATTAATTTTTAAATGACAAACAGATATCGTTGGAAAGGACTTACTTTGAAGATACTAATTATTAAAGTGAAACTTTATTAGTCTTGCTTTCTCCGTTCGGTTACGCATGTCGAGCGTCACGTCACGTCCAATATAAGCGATCGACCAGACCAGTATTCATCTAAAAGCAGCGACGCTATGTTCATAACTATATTGTAAGTCTACATAATTAATATCATACGAATATTCAGTCGAGCACCACATCAAATACCCATTGATCACCAACGATAGAATCTGAATTCTTTCGTTCGTCTCCATACTGATCAGGGTTCAAATTACATTACCAAAACCACGTAAAAAAAATTATATACTTTCCGCGATTTTTGGTTAAAAGTGTTTATCATGGTTATAGCAATAAAGTTTCTCTTTCACTGTGCGGTTTCATAAACCGCACCTTAGTATTTTTGATTAATTTTTAATAGGTTTAATAGATTATTTAAAAGTAAAGGTAAAAATTACAATACAATTATTAGTTTTTGAGATTTAGCACAAAATAAGTCACCATCGGACAATGGAAGTCATGTATCAAATTATACGTTCAACATGAATAATTCCAAATGTGTTTTTACTTCCCACCTCTACTATGGTAGGGAAGTAATGGATTCAGTCCGAAAACAATATTTCGAGATTTTAACAGATTTTCACGTTTTGAGACCCTAGCAATCGTTTAAGATCATTTTCTGACTGATGTCTGTATGTGTGTGTGTGTGTGTGTGTGTGTGTGTGTGTGTGTGATGTGTGTGTATGTGTGTGTGTATGTGGTCAATTTTTCGCCTTCGATATCTTAAGAACGGAACAACATACGGGCATGCCGATTATTCTATTGTGTTTATCAGCCTTTAACTTAGATCTGATTAGATTTTGAGTCAAATCGGTTCAGTGGAACCTGAGATATTCAAAAAAACGTCCTCAATGTCACGTATTAACATAGGTAAAAAAAAATATAAATGAATTCTAGATGTTATAATATGAAAAAAATGTAAATATTTTTTTTCTCTAAAATGTATAGTTTTCGAGAAAAAAAATATTTTACTAAAAAAAATAAAAATTGTACGTAAATCAAGGTAACCATGATTTTTGCTATATTAAGTTAGCCATCAGTAGATCACCAAACAAAAAAGAGGGCCATGCTTTTTTCAAAGAATAAAAATTAAATTGTGTTTTAAAGACCACCAACAGCTAAGGTTATTTGGGCCTAGTCAAAGAATGAAAAAAAAGAGTGTTTATTTTTTGCAAATATTTACTAGGTGGGAAGTATAGGACTGGTCATCAGTCGAATTTTTTTTAATTTATTTCATACGTTAATTTTTTTTGGAAATGATTTACGAAACCTTCAGTACATGAAGTGCGTTCATGCTTGACCGATTTTTTTGAAGTTAAAACTTCCTTAGGCGCGCTTTGCCAGAGCTGTTAACAACAGTGATGTGAAACGCACCCGACGGTGACAATCGGGGCTACTCGGCTCAAACACGAACACGTATTTGCCAAATGCTGGTAATAGTGTGAGTTCATAAGTGTGCTAATAGATGACACAAAAACTTAATACGAGTAAAAAGTCATTTGTAGTTCACAAGTGCGCTAACAGATGACACTAAACATATATATATATATTTTAAAATTAGAAAAGCTGAAGTTTTCACTTCTGTCGTGTGTCCATAAGCACACATCCATTTTTTATTTTAGCCATTGATTTAAAAAAAATATTTTAACTATGCATTTAAAAAAAATTTATTAGCTCTACAGATATCGTATAAATCCGCACTACAGCGCTGAAGAAACTGTAGGTAAATACATAAGTATTATATAAGTGTTAGAATGGAATTTGTGGAATTTCTACCTAACTATGAATAGGAAACGTAAGGTTTCACATGTACCTATTATTTTCCCACGACAAACAGTTTGAAAGCGGCGTCAGGTCTTTTTGTCAGTGTTCATAAAAATATAATATATAGGGCTGGTCTATTGTGCGGTAGACCTAGTTTTTAATGTAATAGGTCTGAGATTAGCTTCAAAATGATTTTCTAAATTATTATACTACTACCGGCTCGGTCCGGCTTCGCCCGGGTGCTATGAATTTGAGTTATTAATACATTACTCACTCGCTTCGCTCGCTCCAGTTATTATAGCCTATGTTCTAAAGCAAACTATCACCTATCGAACAGTGAAAAAAAATTTGAAATCGGTTCAATAATTTCTGAGATCATCCCCGATTTTCACCCGGATGAAGCTTGGCCGGCCAGTTATTATAGCCTATGTCGTAAAGCAAAGTATCGCCTATCGAACAGTGAAATATTTTTGAAATCGGTCTTCTGAGATTACCCCCGATTTTCACCCGGGCGAAACCGGGTCGGCCAGTTTCAAATATACATCTGAACTTTCCTCGTGAATAAATCTATCTAATCGTGTAAACCAGAACAAAATTCGTTCAGTAGAATACGGTGAAATTCGGGCACAGACAGACTATGGACAGACGCGGCGGGGGATTTAGTTTTATAATAATATGTATTGAATATGTGTATATTTAAGGCCCCAATACACTACGATGAAATACGTCGATTTTCATCGTCACGATAAAACACGTCGGTCAAAACCGAAGTGTATGGGCAAAAACCGACGACGAAACACGACAGTTTTTATATCTGTCGAATCTTGACTTTAAACACGACGTGTTTGATGGTTGTCGTTTCAAATCGTAATATGTGGCGCTTTCCGATAAGAATCGACGTGTTTATTCAGTCGCTTCTCTTAACTTAGTGTTTTTTCTTGTTATCAAGGGAGTTATTAAGTTCAATAACTCAAAATAAGTATGTTCGTCCATTCTCAGATAATTGAACCAATCCCTAGGTTCAAGTTTCAGCTCGTTCAATAAATTAGTATGAGAAAATTTATTTCTTTTTAACAGCCACTCTTTAGTCCATACACGCTTCGTCCTCTTTTTTGACAAAACAGAACTTGCCACTGCCACTGCTATCAATTGCGTCGAATTCATTGCAAGCGCACAAAAAATTAAAATAAAGTTGAAACACGTATAATTTTTTAACAAATTTTAAACAGAAACAGAGTGATTTTACACGAAGTCTGTGGGCAAAACCAATTGACGATGAAAACCGACGTGTTTTATCGTGACGATGAAAATCGACGTATTTCATCGTAGTGGTATTGGGGCCATTATGTTGGCCACAGACAGTTTGATCATCGCGTACTTCGATGGTTCCATGCAAAAGTGCAAAGTTAATGCAGATAGTGTTGCTAAGTAGGTACCCCGATTTCCGCGGGACGTTCCATTTTTAGGTCGGGGGATCTGTTCATATTTAATTCGAACTTGAAAAAGTTACAAGTAAATTTATATTTTTCAGACTTCAATTTCTGAATATTATTATAAACTTTATAATAAACCAAGGCATTAAAAAATTGGAGACAGAAAATCCCACATAATTTTATAAAGCATACTTAATATAAAATAAAAATGCGTAATTTTAACATATTTATTAGTTAAACAAGCGTGCCATTCGCGGCATGTTAATTATTACTCGGTATATATAACCTTGCCGAATATTTGTATCTATTCTAGTTTTTATTAATTGATATTATATTTATCAAAACTAAACTTGACCAGTAACTTGCAAAGTTTATTGAAAGTTTCCAGATACCTGCGACATAAAATCAATATTTTACTGCATCAGTTTAAAGATGTTTACTTCCTGTTTTTTACCGTCTGCTCAAAATGATTAATGATGATTTTGCGAAAAATAAAATAAAAAATATGAACGTTAAATTTACGACAATATACCATTGACTAAAAATATTAAAATAGGTAGATAATAATTAATAATAATAAAAAAGAGTACGTGTAACCTTTACGTGCGATTGAAGTAAAACTCCTTTTTTTCACTCGGGCGAAGTCGGACCGGCTAATTATTAAAATTCAGAAACCTTCGTGGTCTAGTGTGCACAACAACTCACCACAGTTTCATCGCAATCAGATAAGTAGTTTCTGAGATTACTTTTTTCACTCGAGCGAAGCTGGACCGGTCAATTATTATAATTCAGAAACCTTTGCGGGCGTGCGCACAACAACTCACCAAAGTTTCATCGCAATCGGATGAATGGTATCGGAACGTATAGAAGAAAATTATTAATAAATAATAATTATTATAAGGCTGGTTTGTGTCTATACTCTTTTTGGGGTGACATCTAGTTTTTTTTAAGAACGAAAGTTAGTCCATTTTTGCACTGAGAATTTTCATTCAGTTACCCCTTAGTGAAGTTTTAAGTTTTATTATATTTTTTTTAAAGTCGCCTCTAAAGAAGTTTTACTTCAATGTTTTGAAAGTGCATTTCAAAAAATGTTTATTTACAAACTATCACAAATTTAGCACTTTTCAGTATTAGCTGTTCGTACTTGTTACATAAACTACTATTAAGCGATTTCTGGGATATCAAAGCGTGAAGATCTATTAAAATCCCGAAAACATTTTTTTCGGACTGATTTCAACATTTCCCTATACCACAGGGCACAGAGGTGGTCGGTGGGAAGTAAAAAAATATTAGTAGTCTCAAATCTCAATATTTCAGATTAGTGGTCAAAAACGAATGTCCGATACATTTTTTACTCAATTAAAAGATTGTAAATACGTAGACTTTTTTGTACACAAGATTCCGCTGTCACAAGTGGTTAACTAACACTTTCTATCCGCCAAAAGAATGTGTAAAATACACAAAACAGAAATGCATATAAATATTATATTATGTACATTGTGCAATCTACAGAACTGTTTGATCTAGAGGCGGCTATGTCTACATCTTCACGAAGGAGAATTTGTTACATCATTTGAACAGGGTTGCCAGTTTAGTAAAATTTCAACTAAATCTGGTAGGACGAGAGCCCTGTTTAGTGTTTAGTTGGTGAATATTCGGTCAGGTGAAATAGTAAAAATTATAGTAGATTCTAAAATTAATCCCACATTTTTCCCTCTCCTTATCTCTATACAGGATGATGATTGTATTATTTATGTATAGCTTTAACATGTGAAGTCATACTTTCGTAATTTCCTGCCTCCTCATTATTTTTGGCAAAAAACCTTCAAATAAAAGTTTTTGGGCATAAAACTCTGCATCAAAATTAACAAAAAATAAATTTGCATGCTTTGTAACGGCAGAACGATATGAAAATATTGAAAATTACCTCAGAAATCTAGATATCGATAGCCATTGAACTCAAACTAAATGATGACGTTTTATCCACTGGGTCTAGATGGGAGCATAAAGTATACAGAGCTATCACTCTATTTCTGAAGTAATTTAGACATTTTCATAATATCTAATTTCTATCGCTACAAAACATGAAAAAATTAATTGTGTTTATTGTTATAGAAGGAGAATTTTATGCCTTGAAACTTTTATTCGAAGGTTCTTTGCCTAAAATAATTTATTAGAGAAACAGGAAATTACGAAAGCATGAGTTTATATGTTAAATACAGTAATCGACAGACGCAGTCACCACTCTGTTTATAATTTTCTAATGTGTCTTTCCACGCCCTCCATAAAGCCCCCATTGCCCTAGGAAGCTGAAGCTTTGCACACTTATAGTATATGACACATGACAGAACCTTACGGAATTTCGATTTTCTCTCCGTGGACATAAATAAGGAGGTATTTCGGGGGAAAAACTTGTTATTTAAACAATTGTTTCTGAATACATTTCTGCTTCCCCTTCTTAAGATATCAAACATATGTAGGGTTATTGGTCTTCGATATTGCGTCTGGCAAAGATAGGCTAAAAAACTAATTGTGCAATGTCTTCAATATATAGTAGTGTTGACCCAATGAATGTTAATAATTGAAGGAAGGTTTGGTTGAGGGTCAAAATAATGAAGCTTTTACCAAACCTTCCTTCAATTATTAATTCTTAAAAACTAATTACAAAGGAAAATATAGCAACGAGCTATTGAAGCGGAAGATTAAAATGAAAGATGAATCTTGCCTCTTGTACCCAATACAATAGACAATGTATTTATTTATTTTAAAATGTTGAATTTTTAGAAAAAAATATTCGTTTTATTTTACGCATATTTGTAACAACAATGTATGATTAGTTTCCAGTTAATTTTTTATTAGTTTTTACCTGTACAAATCGTAGTTGGACCTATTTAGGATTTCCAATAAATAGTTAAACGCCAAATTAATCTTAAAGTAGAAACAACTGAAGTAAGTTACTCGGAAATGTATATTTTGTTCACACAGTACGTTTTAAAATGGTATATCGAAAATAGGCCGTCAGAAAAAGGCCTTGTTCTACTAAAATAGGATGCACAATATGAACCAAAACTGTGTGTAAAGGGATGAAAATAATCCTAACCTGTTTTTGGTAGTTTTATATAGAGACAAATAGCTCTAGATTAAGCGACAAGCTTATATCGGATCTCACAAAACATGTGTTGCTATATAACGTACATATTTACGCCCCCCTATACGGTAAACAAGGGCTGTTTGTTTAATATTGTGCAGCCAGCGCAAAATGGTTAGCTCCAGTTATTATTATAGGCTAGGATTCTAACACGCTAGGATAACACTCGTTATTATTGTGTAGTACATCGCGTCGGTGTGTTTTAGTGCTAGAATAGTGTAGATAGTGCTTGGAAAATGGATATGCAAAAACGAACTGATTACGTTCACCAGCCGCCACACGAACTATGCGTAAGAATTAGTTCTTTGATACATAATCTGTGGCAGAATGGTGGATGAACCTTGGAACCAACATATCACGCACTCAGATGTCAGACGAGTCAACAGCTAAATAAAACGTGTTGAACTGCTATAGCAGTTGGTGGTTACTGAAGTGAAATTTAGCTCAATGATTTTTAATCACTATTTTCTGGTAGCCTAGGTATCTGATCGTCACGACCATGTGTCACGACATTTGCCTTGTTATAAAATTTTAATATAAAACTCGTATAAAACCTGCAAATATTTTGTAAATAAAAAAAAAATCTATTTATCTTATAATAATTAAAAAGTAAATGTTACCTTCCTTGGCAAGACTTAGAAATTTGATTAATAAATAAAAAATACATAAAACCGCAACATGTTTCGGCAACTTAGGTTGCCATCATCAGGCGACAAGAAATAATTATAGAAGAAAGGCTTGGTCTTACATGGTGTTACAACAATTAACGAAGATCAAATCAATGTAGAAACAACATTTGATCTTCGTTAATTGTTGTAACACCATGTAAGACCAAGCCTTTCTTCTATAATTATTTCTTGTCGCCTGATGATGGCAACCTAAGTTGCCGAAACATGTTGCGGTTTTATGTATTTTTTATTTATTAATAAAATTTCTAAGTCTTGCCAAGGAAGGTAACATTTACTTTTTAATTATTATAATTAACAAGTGCAAGAGGAAAATGGAGTCTCCTATTAATTTATCTATCTTATGTTTATACACATGGGTTAAGTATATTATTGTTTCCGAAGTCTCAAATAATTTTAAATGCACTATTTTTACACTTGTTAAAGAAATTGATTGTAACATTATATTAAAATATAATAGGCAGCGAAGTTTAAAGCAATTTTAGGTATCAGGGAAGCACCAAACCAACCTGTTCCAGTCCCAGAAAGCGTCCATAAAAGGAAATATGAGAGTTGGTGGCCTTCAAAAATAATATGATAACTAATTTACTAACTAGTACAACTATTTTGCCCGTAGGATTTGTCATTTGATAGTGCGAGTAGTGTCTTTTTTTGTCATAATATTGTGGAACAGTACTGGAGTTTGGTGAGAATATAAGATCTATTCTATGAATGATCATGACAGGAAGTAGGCGTTAGGTGAACACGCAACACTCACACACATACAAAAAGAGGGCCTTGTTGGTCGGCTGGCTGCTGGTGTTACGAAACCACATTCCGCTGGAGAATCCTTGTTGCCTAACTGCGGTTCGTTGAAGTTCGGTTGAAGTCTACACTCAGGTCGCAGACGAGATGCTGGTTTAATAAATAGTACCTGCTGGACTAAGATATAAATACGAGTATACTGATTCTTTTTTACTTATCGCTTTCCGTGAGAACTAAAATGTTTAATAATGTTACAAAACTGTTCTCTGAATTGGCGGAATAAATATTTATTTACAATAATTAAAAATATAATAATAAATGCAACAACGAAAAGTCAATTCTAAAAATAAAAAAACTTAAACGGTAACTATTAAACTAAACGAGCCACTTAAATAACATTTAACAAATAACTATATAATATACAAGGATTATTTATTTGTAGTTATTTTAGTCACTGTATTTATTTCAGATTTATTTCGCTGTTCAACACTGTCACAGTACAATCTACACTGACTGATTCCCGTTGACTGCCTCCGGTGACTGACCCCCTGACTCACTCGTACTTCGCTTATATAGGTCGCGCAGCCCAGCCTAGTACGTTCTCGCGTTCTCTAGAACATTCCGGCAGGTACTCGTATCTTCGATACCATTTCACGCTTTACTACTGTGACCTTTCTTTGTCGTCGTTTCTATTGGAGGCAGTGGTGTAACATCTTGGGGTTTGCTGCAATAAGTTATATATTTCAAAACTCGGTTATAAATAACCACTTTGAAAAAGCCTCGTTTCACGAAACTGATTAGATTTATGTAGAAAAGCCCATAACAAATTTGAAGACATTACAGTAATCATAAAGAAAATAAATTCTAAATAGAAAGTTTTTTATAAAAAAAAATGTCATCATAGGAGTTAAACTGTTAAATATGAGACAAATGTAATAAAAAATATTTTTTTTAAACATGGCCATTCGTCTTATTACATAATCAATCCTTTTTTTATGTGTCAATGGATTAAGTCATGCATTCTTAAGACGAGATATTACATTAATAATAATAATAGTAAAATAAGTCTTCATGGTTTCCGGGCTTGTAGGCCGTGGTCCAGTGCTATTTCTACCTGACGTTTCGTCTACAACTGCGGTAGACATTCTCAAAGACGATGTGGCAGCGGTCGAAGTGTCCTCCTTGGCGGCTCACAGGTCAGTGTGTCAGTGACTGGTGTTTTTTCCCTTCTTTCATACCTAGTACCAGTGTGTTCTCTGTTCGGTCGTAGTCCGTCTCTCTGTTATTGGTCAACTGCGCAGTGTGTATTGGTGGGGGTGAGTTCTCTACTCGGTCGTATCCCGTCCTTGTACGATTGGTCATTGGTTTTGTATGTCGGAGTGTTGGTATCCAGGTTTTACTGAGATTGAGACCTTCATCTTTTCGGTTGAAATTCTGTGTGTGTTTATGTATTTACACAGAAAAATCATAGACAAAAAAACAATATTACATAATATACAAGTATTTTACTAACAGCATATTATGGAGTAAACTAATTAGAAATATCTTTAATGTATTTTTGAACAAATTTGGTTGGAAATCAATTCGCAATTTAAAGCTAATGTGGATGTCAGCACTTCGGACGAAATGATTGAATGGTTTTGTAAGTAAAGTAAATTTTTTAAGTTAATGAGATTAGATTATTATGTCAACATTGTCAGATCGAGCATTAACATACATTGATATTGCTTTTAATTGCGAATAGACAATTTCTTATAGAATATAGATTATGTAGGTAAGTATTTTCTCATAGAAACTAATAATTTGTTCTATTTGCAAAATCGTTCACTATTCCAAATCGTGTATTGTGACGGTTATCTGAGCTTGCTATCACGAAGTAATGTACTTTTATGCAAATGTATTAGCAAATAGTAATTCATTGAAATAAATATAATACTAGCGGCCCTGTCCGGCTTCGCCCGGGTGCTAAGAAAGCCCGGGTGCAATACACTACTCACTCGGTTCGCTCGTTCGGTTGAATATTATAATTACATTACTCACTCGCTTCGTTCGCTCGCTATATATATAAACCTTCCGTGAAAAATTATCTAACTGATGGTGAAAACCGCATCAAAATCCATTGCGTGGTTTAGGAGGAGTTAGCGGTTATACAGACAGACAGACAGACGCGGAAAGCGACTTCATTTTATACTATGTAGAGATATATAAAATTTTTAGCAGCACACGTATCGTGTGCTGCTAAAAATTTTACGGGGAGTCAAAGGTCACGAAAATCGATTTTTTGCGAATTTCTCGGTTCCGTTTCATTTTTCGTAAAAAATGGTTATTATCAATCTTGAAGAGAATAAATTCTCCACAACTTTTGTATAAACATATTTTTTTTACGATTCATAGTTTTACGTCCCTTCTCCCTCGATTCGTACATAACGGAATTATGCTGCTTCCTGATGACCTAACATAGTGATTTGTACCTTTAATTTTAAGTTGCACTTTAAGCTAACGATTAATAATAATTTTATCCGAAATTAATGCAGAACCACAATATCAAAGTTCATACCAAAATTCAGCTCTCCCCTAATGTTTCCTAATTTGGGCTTTTTTTTGTCTAATTTCACTGAAACATTCGTTTATGGCCCCTGTTAGAGACCTATTGCAAACTATAATTATTATGACCAGTTGAAAGGGGCGACTGGTACTGAACGGTCTAGGGCGGCCAACGTTGGCAGTGGAAGGCATTCGCTTTAAGGGCTGTTTTTTAACTCACATAAAAGAGGTTGGCTAACGCTGGTCTGGACTTGCAAATATGACTTTGTTTTCCTTTTCATCCAGACGGCTAAACAGTTTTCACTACGTGATGTTTGTCAGTGTGTGTGTATTATTGTGATTAATGAGTTGCATGAAATATGTATTAAGAGCTGGGTACAAGAAATTATTACCGCTGAAGAACTTGCAATAATTCCGTCATCTTCGCTATCCATTTTGTTTAATGTTGGTGTGTATTCGCTAACTGCTAACTGGATGTACTAAGCTTAGCCAACGCTGGCGAAACAAAATCATGTCGTGTTTTTGGACATATTCAAATGATCGCACTGCACACATGCCCAATACAACCATACCTTGAGGCCCTTCTACACGTTGGGCCAGCGTGTTGGGCCAAACTACTGAGCACCAACTGGCCGCTGTTTACACATTGGCGTATTGATCATTCTACATTGGCGGTTTGATAAAGATGGATGAAGAAACTATTGCAGCCGCGGCAATTTATTTATACATGTTGTGCATGTTTAGGATTCCATATAAGAATAAGAATAAGAATAAGAATAAATTTTATTAATAATAATAATATATAGATACATAGTTAGTAACGCTACTTAAGGTAATCCTGTGGCAGTAGCGATATCAAAAATATAGAAAGGAACGTGATCATTTCATGAGAAAAAAACAAAAAGAAAAAATTTTTTAACTTACATACTTATATATGACATTATACTTTGGATTATAAAAATATGAGTACATATATGATTCTTATGATTGGTATTTTTAATAAATCCAGGCTATTCACTATAAATTATTTTAATTTATTACCGAACTGTAGTAAATAATATTTCTGGATCATTGTGAAACGATAACCACAATTTTAGATTTTTAATAAATTGATTTTTGTTTTCAGCAAATTTTATATTGATAGGCAACTTATTAAAAATATTTGGCGCAGTAAATGAAAAGTATCTCTGAAAGATGGTTTTGTAAGGCCTAGGTACAAAGACATTTAATATTCTAAAACAATAATTTGTTTGTAAATTAATATTATTAATATTATCATAAAAAATTTTCAAAATTTTGTATATATATAATTTTCTTATTGGCATAATATTGAGCTCTCGAAATAGTGGGAAGCTATGCTCGTACGATTTTTTATATAGAATAGTGCGTATAATTTTCTTTTGCATAATACTCACGGATTTGAAAGTGTTGAAGTATGCACCACCCCAACATTCTAGGCCATAATTTATTCGAGAATGAATTATTGCATAGTAAATATTTACCAGCATATCTTTAGGACATCGAGATCTTAGAAAATAAAATTTATATAAAGCGTATCTTAAGGACTTTGTTAAATTTAAAATATGCTCTTTCCAATTAAGTTTTGAATCAATATGAATTCCTAAGTATTTATTTATATTTATTATTGGTTCATTTCGGTACATTTCTATAAATTGTAAAACTTCATTGCTATTCCACGCTGCTGTCGCCATTGTAACTCGGGAACGTAATTTTCACTCACGCACAATACTACTGCCTTTGCACTTTGCAGACGAATAACAACGAACTGAATAAGAGGCCAACGTGTGATCACTGTTGTCGGTACGCGCCAAGATCTTTTGATGTGTGCACGAAAAACCGACACTATTCGGTTGGCCGGCCAGTGTTGGTCGCCAACGACCAAGATAAGCCAAGTGGGCATGTACACGTTGTACCAACAGGCTGGCCCAACGTGTACAGCCGCCTTTGCATTGGTCGCTAATACATTCGCCAATATTGGCATACGTTGGCCATGTTGCCTGCAACCGACTTTAATTATCTAGGGTCGAATACACACAGTACTTGTGTAGTGTGTACCAGCAAGCACACCAAATAGTGAACTGGTAAGCTATTTAAAACATATATAACAAACTGCACAACTCGAGCAACGAAAATTATCCCAAGATAAACATTTCTGGTTAGTTTTATAAAAAGTTGAAAGCAGGGTGACGCAGGGTGACATTTAATGGATATCTCAACACCTATAGTTATATAGCTGTTACCGTAGTTACTAATATACACAATGATGATTACCTAAAGTTGTGTAAAGGTTTTATAAGCGCACTAATCAATGTAGGGTTTATAATTGTTGTCAACGCTACCGTTATATAACTTGAAATTTATAGTGGTAGCGATGAACATTACAATATAAGTACAATTATATAACGAAGTGATTGCAACTGTTATATAACCTCTTTATAAAACTTTAAGCTCTCGTTACTTCTAGTAATATAAGAAGGTAACGTAAACTTTTACAACACTAAACTTATATATCTTTTGGTAACGTTAGAAGGTAATCCAGGCGTCTGCAATATAACAGTTATAAAACGTTGGT